>JAUJYZ010000575.1:0-322500 GCA_033675265.1 Actinostola sp. cb2023 | reverse complement strand
TCCTGGGACCGAAATCACGTGATGTATTGCAGTCCTTGACGCTGACGTCACTACATGACGACGACTTCCCGCTTGATTCGTCGAAGGTAAAGATTGGTTTCTGTGAACGTCATTTCCGGTCGTATGGAATTTTCCTCAGTTGATCGAATAATGTGTAGTTGACTGGATGTACATAGGAGGTGATTAATTGTACCATGCAGTCATCTCATACCTACATGTAAATATGTTGCAATCTAGGTGGTAGAACTTGACTATGCTTCAGACGTGACGCTTGTAAAGACTTCAGATGTTTTCAGAGCTGGGCATGGGTTCCAAGTGTTGGTATCGAATAGTGTGAGTAACATTGTGAATTATTGGACGGGATTTTATTATTATTATTATATTAATAATAATATTATTAATAATAATATTATTATTATTATTATTATTATTATTATTATTATTTTATAATTTTTAGACATACCTCAATCAGTCTCTTATCCTTCCTCGGATGTCGGACAGGCGAAACTAGTTTACGATACGAAGGAGTAATATGTGCGTCCGTGGAGAGCTAATCCGAGGAAGGATAAGAGACTGATTGAGGTATGTCTGTGACAAACTCCACTTATGCTCAATCATTTTATTTTTCAAGAGTTTAATAGCGCCATGTAATTGACGCTTTATAATTATAGTTTATTATTATTATTATTATTATTATTATTTCAAGAGTTGATTCATTTATAATTTTTATTATTATAATTTTATAATTATTATAATTATTATAATTATTTTATAATTATAATTATAATTATAATTATTATATTATTATTGGAGTTGTTGATTGGAGTTGTTGATTGTTTCCTTTTGTGCTCTCTTTCTCTCTCTTTCACTTGCTTGTTTCCTGTCTTTCATCCTTACTTACTTACTTTCTTGCTATCCTTTCTTTTTCTTCCTTCATTCCTTCTTTGCTTCCTCCAGGCCTTCCTTCATTTACGAATTGAATGGTTATCTTAGCTTTCAAGTAAATACTTATTATATTTGAATTTCTCTCCCAGCAAGTCGTTACGTTATACAAGTGGCTGACGTCTGCTGGTAAAGAGTATGGTATACGTAACATGGGTTGGTATGCTCTTGATAACCTACGCGTCGAGAAAGGCTTACCTATGATAGGTATCGAACTGTTCCCTTCTACCACACCCTATAATGTAGGAATGGAACATTCCATTGACTTCAACAAGGTACGACGAATAGAGTCGTTTTCGTATGAGTGGGAAGTAGTTACGGTACGGTTCGTGTGGTATCCAAGCATTCTGATTGGTTGAGCGATGATTTTGCGCGCTGTGATTGGTTGAATACAATGTGTTCGATTCCGAATACTACTCTATGTTACAAGACGCTCTATAAGCGTTCACTCGGCGGGCTTCAGCAATGAGCAATGAGCCTTCGGTTTCCTCAGCGGCACCGAGCGCATGCGCCGTGGTACCCAGTTGCCGATTTGTGTCCATAAGAAAAAGGAAGCCCATTTTTCAACTCGGCGTGCCACAGGAAGCCCGTCGAGTAAATAGCGGTCCCACAAAATGATATAATACATGTATGTAAAGCGCATTCAGACAATGCATTACATTATGTATTTCTGTAGGAATTCCTGGGCAAGAAAGCTTTACTTGAACTACAAGATAAGCCACTCAAGCTGATCCACATACGTTTGAAACAACACGACAGTGACAACTTCCCCTGGGGGGCAGAGACAGTTGTTCACAAGGGTGACGTCATTGGTTCAGTGACGTCATCGGGTTTCAATTTCGATGACGGTCACCCTGTGTGTTTAGGTTTTATAAAAGGTGACGTACAAGACATTGTTTCGAGCAACGAGGAGCTCAGTGTAAATATTGCTGGAATATTGTATCAAGTAGAAATAATAAACTAGTTAGTTCAGTTGACAAATTCAGAAGAAATAAATAAATAATAAATAAAAATATTTTTTAAATTTTAGTTAAAACTAATAATTATTCTTCACTAATTATTTACTTATTTTAAAATATAGTTAAACTAAAAATTCAAATTTTTAAGCTTATCATGTATTCTATATATGTTAGTTTTATAGTTCAGTTTGTTGGTCATTAGCCTTGCAATTAGGATGACCTCTGTTATGCATATTGTTTTTATCATATAACAATCAGTGGTATACTGGCTGATAGCAACATCGTAAAATCCATATCAACATCGCTACCAGTGGCCAGTGGTGATATCATTGATAATATATTTTATCATATAACAATCAGTGGTATACTCTACATCTACATCTATCTTTATTATCCTTAAAACCATGAGTATCGCAAGGATGTTAACAAAAAAATACTGGCTGATAGCAACATCGTAAAATCCATATCAACACCGCTACCAGTGGCCAGTGGTGATATCACATGTGAAGATATCGTTTTTTGAAAAAAAGAGAAATTCTGTGTTTTCTACTACTGATTGTTTTATGATAAAAAGTAAATTACATGGCCGCTTGAAGATACGGAATGTATCTTCTCGTGTTGAGAAATATCGCACTCGTTCGCTGCGCTCACTCGTGAGATATATTTCTCAACACTCGAAGATAAATTCCGTATCTCTGCGCGGCCATGTAATATCCTCTATATCATTTGTACTGTATTTCCATGTTAACGAATTTGTAATTTATTTTGCTTCTTACTTTCTTTGTACTTATTTTTAACACCTCCCTGTTTTTAACAAACAAATGCTATTGAATTGAATTGTAGTAAAACTACGTTGAATATACCTATGTGTACTTGTTTGTTGATATAAGTGATTCGCTATGAAGTGGAAACAAGACTAAGACTAAAATATTACATTTGCTTTATAGTTTTTTTAGAAGGAAGAATAGAAGTCGTAATACGCCAAATTTATAAAGGCGCATTTTTAGTTTGGCGATACGATACGTTTCTGGTACAAATGATCACTCATCTAAAAAGTACCTAGAAATAAACATTTTTGGAAAGCTTCTTTGCTGTCAGACAAAATATCATCGGAGTTATGACAGATCATAAATAGAGAGTTTTGTATGCATTTTTCAAGTGAGTCCTATAAAAAAGCCTCGTTTTGGTGCAATTTCACAATTTAAAATGTTCATATGGTCAAGGATTTATTATTTGGTTTCAAAACACACACATAGTATTTAGATAATCACATTCTATCATATCAAATATTTACTTTTCCCAAAATAATATTTTTTGGCTTTTGTGCAAATTAGAAGCAGTCCATTATGAATTCGGTCTATACTATAGTAAATGTATGACGTGGATACCGCGCGCGTGTCTGCAGCAGCAAATCGTTTCGCGGGCGGTGCATTTTTCATGTAACTCGCACCAAAATATTAAACATTCATTAAATTATAAGCAATCATTGACAGTAGCAAAGAATTAAAGTCAGTTCTAGAGACTGTTTCAGTAAAATATTTGTTGTGTGGTTTAAACCTTTCACTAGTTTTATATTTGACATTGTTTTTATTACAGTCAATTGCAAAAATTCTGGCCGCTACGAAGTATCAGTATATCAATATATCAGGTGCATTATGGGTAATTAAATAATCGAAAATTCCCCTTAAAGCGGGTTAACGCCAGCAAAGTTGGTAGAAATATTTAGTATAATGTTTATTTTAGTCTTACGTTTGTTGTTTGTAAATTTTGCTTCATTTAATAGTATTAGTGATGCACCCGATATATTGATATACCGTGGCGGCCAGAATTTTTGCAAATGACTGTATGTTTATTTAGTATTTATTATATTTGTTTTACCGTTCAAAATTCACTTCCTTTCAGTCAAATCCTTTTGAACTAACCTACTGTACGTCGTGTACATATTACATAATTAACCCAACAAAAAACCCTAAAACAACCCAGCTCACAAAGACTGAAACCTGAAACAATAGACCTTTTTACCGATACGTATGGCGGCCATCTTGAATTATGGAGAAATTATGGGATGCCCAGGGTGCAAGCTAGTAACCATTTGGCCATGAAAAACTACGAAAACCTAATTTAAAGCAATGAATTTGTACAAAATTATACAACAATACACAACACATGTAGATAGTAAGTCATACAACACTATGGCTAGAGTGACATAGAAAAATAATATATTGACGCGACTCCACTCTCTACAGTTTTTGGGTCATTTGCACCCTGAGTGAGCATCCCATAATGTTTTAGCCAAAACAATAGAATCCAAAATGGCCGCCGTATCGGTAAAAAGGTCTATTAAACCACAGCATATGCATTTTGCTAAGGATGCATAGAGAAGAATGGTGGCGGAGAAGAAATGGAATGGATTTCAGTGGTTGGAAGAACTGTAGGTGGCACAAGCAGCGAGGGAAAGGTCGAAATGGAGAGACTTTACGAGTGCCCTAAGCGACACTTGGCGTTAACAGGAAATGGATTCTCACTAGTTTTGTGTATGTTTCTATAAACTACGTTTCTACTGGTAAAGAGGGCGTATCGAACAAAAGTCTATAGCTAGTCGAAAGTCTTCGGGAAGTTCTTGAGAGTTTTGTTCAAAAACAAAATTCTAATTCTAATTAAGCTGATTAGTATTATTAGTATTATTATAATTTTAAGCTAATTAGGTTTTATTCTAAGTAGGTTTCTGAATCGGCTATAAAAGCATCCTAACTTATTTTCGACGAGTTTTACTTTGATTACTTTGGCTCGAGCCGTCGGTATGCGTGCCGCGCCGGTTTACTCAGTTGAAATACAAACAAAAAAGAGGCACAAATTGGATGTTCCTTTAGAAGATCCAAGGTGCGGTATTGCAGAAACATTATGCAAATTAAGGAAATTGACCCCACTTCGTTCATCGTTTTCTAATAAATTGATTGAGCTTGCATAATTTTTCCGCAATATCGCACCTCACTCAGAAGATCTCACATCTGATGAAACTTGAGTTTTCCTATGTTGACAATAGCCTTGGATGTGTTTTGCTTTGGGCTTTTTCATTTCTTTCACGATATTTTTTGTCATTTTGCAAAGCTACAAAGCCATGCATCCAAATAGGTTTTGTCGGTACATTAGGACTCTAATTATATCAACGAAAAGTACTTACAACACTTATATTACCATCAGAATGGCACTTATTAGACCACGTGGAGCATAATCAGCCGATCGAAGAAAAAAGAAACCAGAAGAAACTTCTAATGTACCTAGCTGTTGGTATTTCATTGGTCAGTGTCAGGCCAAGTCGTACTACTTAGCTTAGTGGTGACTCTGCCTACAAGGAGCAGTTCAGTCCTGTTTTATCAGAAACCTCAAGCCAAGCAACTGAGAGACAAGTAGCGATAATTTACACTGTCCAAAAGTAAGTTATTCTTTCATTATACTTCCTTTTTGTTTAGTTTTAATTAAATATTTCAGTTCTGTGTTAGTTTACGTTTTATTGTTTTGAATACAAGGGAAACATCCATGACTTTGAAGGGTGAGTCGGTACGACTTTTTACTAGTTTACAAATCGTTTTGAGCCTGTAGCATTTCTTGCAGCACTAGACAATTCAGTGTAAAGATTCTTATTTACACTGTCCAAATTCAAAGTAAGTTATTATTTCATTACTTCGTTTTTGTTTGTTTATGTTTTGTTTTGAATAACAAGGGAGGCATAGGGCAAGTGTATACAACGACTTTTACAAATCGTTTCAGCTAGTGAGCCATTCAGTCTTGCAGCGGCAATAAGGCAATCCAGGGTCAATCCTTCATATCTATGGTACATTTTTATTATGTATGCCTCGTTCTATCATATTTATATCGTATTTTAACATCTCATAGTAAGCAAAACATTAAGAATGTACCTAAAAATAAGGATTATTGTATATAAACAATGTACTATGGACTACCATAATGTACCATATATGAAGTCCTTACCCAATTCAGTAGAAAGATTCCTATTTCCTTCCAGTTATATATTTGATATATTTCATCATCAACAACCATTTATCACTTACAAATTTAATTCGTATTTGTTTGATGTCTTATAAGTATTTAGTTTAATGGGTTTCTTTTCATTGAAGACTCAAGCATAGTGATATTTAAGGTAGTATGAATGTTATTTTTAATTTGTTTGGTAAGATCAGTCAGTGATGTCATCAATGGTGTCTGAATATATAAGATAAAATGCGTTACGATGCGGCAAACAATAGACCTTTTTACCGATACGGCGGCCATCTTGAATTATGGAGAAATTATGGGATGCCCAGGGTGCAAGCTAGTAACATGTAGTAACCATTTGGCCATGAAAAACTACGAAAACCTAATTTAAAGCAATGAATTTGTACAAAATTATGCAACAATACACAAAACATGTAGATATTAAGTCATACAACACTATGGCTAGCGTGACATAGAAAAATAATATATTGACGCGACTCCACTCTCTACAGTTTTTGGGTCATTTGCACCCTGGGCATCCCATAATGTTTTAGCCAAAACAATAGAATCCAAAATGGCCGCCGTATCGGTAAAAAGTTCTATTGTACCACCAGTTTACCAAACTATTAACATTATTGCTACTTTAAGTAGTTGTTTAATAAATCGGTTTAGTCAATACTCTATGGTTGTGGTGTATAGTTGGTTAATTACTGTGAGCCACAGTATTCCACAAACATGTCAAGATTTTAAAAGTAATTTTGCGTTTTTGTGGTCGTAGCATTTTGTCATTCATCGGTCTATAAATCTGACAAGCCATTATAGTGAATATGATGGCATTGGCTCCAATCAAGCATCGGCGAATTTCAAAATCAATTGTTAAAAACACTTGTCGAGTTTGGTGGGTCAGATATATAGCGAATACTACATGGAAAGTGCGCGCGTATACGGAATTTACGTACGAGTTGTTCGTATCAGAAATCGAACTCTGCTAGGTATTTATCCAGCTCTTATGGGGATATTTCAAGGAGTTCTCGTTCTTCGTTTTGAGATGTCAAAAACAATTTCAATAATTTCACGTCTCGCTCCGTTCTTTCCTTTGTGCTTCGATTTTCAAGTCCTTCCACATAGTCCTCCACGGAAATCTCAAAATTGTCGAATCGATTCTCTTCCATTAGCAGAAAATAGCTTAATAAAACTGCACAACGTACTACAACTAGCGGATCCAACTAGCTACTTAAAATCACAAAGCAAGGAAAGCAAACAGCCGCCACTGATGAGACAAGACAAAGACGGCGGGAAAGCCACTCAACAGTGAAGAAACGTCGTTCGCAGCCTCCTTCTGCCTCTCCTTCTGCTTCTCCTTCTCCTTCTGCTTCTGCTTCTGCTTCTGCTTTCTTCTGCTTCTTCTGCTTCTTCTGCTTCTTCTGCTTCTTCTGCTTCTTCTTAGAACTTCTGCTTCTTCTTAGAACTTCTGCTTCTGCTTCTTCTTCTTCTCTTTAAAACTCTCTGCTTCTTCTTAGAACTTCTCTTTCTCCTGTTACTGTTTCCTTCTTCTCTAAAGTCTTTCTTTTCCGCAATTGAAATTAACGCTACTTTCCTACAGACTGTACTAACTCATACTGACTTAATATGCTCATGTCTTTTCTCTAGAAAACAGGCTTCAGAGATGCATCCCAAAATCTTGTTCGTCTTTTTCATTGCTGCCTTTGTCCATGCCCCCACGACAAGCCGAGCATATCTCTTCAAAGACTGCGAATACACTCAACTTAAAAGATGTGACGAAGTCTTTATGTCCAGATACAAAGTCCACGACAACCAAAATGTCTCACAGGATGTACTAATGGAAATGTACTGCAATAGATTCCAGGTAAAAAGTTGTTGTTTATTTGCTGTACGTATTTCTGACAGTTGATTCTAGTGGCAAATCTCTTTGCGTTTTTTTACAATGGGAAACTGACATGGGGCACATTCTCGTCAAGAGTGGAGTCGACCAATGCCCCGCAGGATTTCCTTCGTGATTGATGTCCACTAGTGAAGTGTTGTCTTATCGTGTATCATTGTTTTATTTAACGTCCACTGAGCTGCTCTTTCATCGACAGCGTTACGTGAACTGTCTTAGTTCTACTGCGTGGTGCAAGGGCTTGTTTATTGACCTCGATCGACTGATGATTCTTCAGCATGCTCTCATGGACAAGAAGTTGGGCGTTTGCCCCAAACACAACGTGAATGCTCTGAGGAGATTAGTGGCAGGTACGTGTGCTTCAACTGCAACAAATGATGTCAGAATATATAATATTGAAACAATGTACTTTATTTTGCATTCAGTTGACCTACACTTGAAGAGTGGACACTCAACGGCTATCGGTAAGTGTGTTTGTTTCCAATAATGCTCTTGTTTTCCATGCATGACAACAAACTATGAAATTATTCCTAATTAGGATTGTATATATTGCAAATCTGACAGTTCTTTCGTTTAATTGGAGTGTTTCACATTTTTGTAATCCGATTTCAGATGTGGATAACTTTGCAAAATGCGCTCAAGATATTCACCTCAAATGTGCAACCAAAATGGCGCAGGATCTGAAAGACGACAGCAGAATGTGTTTTGGAGTTCGAAACTTCGTCCTTTGCTACAAAAACCCAGGGATTTCATGCCATGCTAAAATCTACAAAGACTTCAACAGCACTCTGCAGAGTCTTGCAAAGCTTTTACTCCAACTGTTCAAGGAAAAACAAGGCGTCATGCCAAACTGCTAAACAAAATCAAAACACTGTCACTCCTGTCACTGTATAGTGAATAAATTCATCAATAAAACGTATTTTTGGTGGCAATTAGTTATGTCTTGTAATGATTTGTAGTTTTTGCTCTACTAGCTCAGTACAACTACATGAAAAGTGTTAGTGGAGTGGATCATTCATTGATTCCTAAAGGCTGATGTGCACGGTACAACTTTTGCCTACAACCTTCGCATACAACTTAATTGCTCACACCATGGTAAGGCTGATTTAGACGGCACGACTTTTGCCTACAACCTTCGCATACAACTTAATTGCTCACACCATGTTAAGGCTGATTTAGACGGCTGATTTAGACGGCACGCACTTTTGCTACACACCTGTCGCATGTGCACGGCACGACTTTTGCCTAATTCGCTCACTTAATTGCTCACACCATGTTAAGGCTGATTTAGACGGCACGACTTTTGCCTACAACTGTCGCACACAACTTAATTGCTCACACCATGTTAAGGCTGATTTAGACGGCACGACTTTTGCCTACAACCTTCGCATACAACTTAATTGCTCACACCATGTTAAGGCTGATTTAGACGGCACGACGTTTGCCTACAACTGTCGCATACAACTTAATTGCTCACACCATGTTAAGGCTGATTTAGACGGCACGACTTTTGCCTACAACCTTCGCATACAACTTAATTGCTCACACCATGTTAAGGCTGATTTAGACGGCACGACTTTTGCCTACAACTGTCGCACAACTTAATTGCTCACACCATGTTAAGGCTGATTTAGACGGCACGACGTTTGCCTACAACCTTCGCATACAACTTAATTGCTGACACCATGTTAAGGCTGATTTAGACGGCACGACTTTTGCCTACAACCTTCGCATACAACTTAATTGCTCACACCATGTTAAGGCTGATTTAGACGGCACGACTTTTGCCTACAACCTTCGTATACAGCTTAATTGCTCACACCATGTTAAGGCTGATTTAGACGGCACAACGTTTGCCTACAACCTTCGCATACAACTTAATTGCTCACACCATGTTAAGGCTGATTTAGACGGCACGACTTTTGCCTACAACCTTCGCATACAACTTAATTGCTCACACCATGTTAAGGCTGATTTAGACGGCACGACTTTTGCCTACAACCTTCGCATACAACTTAATTGCTCACACCATGTTAAGGCTGATTTAGACGGCACGACTTTTGCCTACAACCTTCGCATACAACTTAATTGCTCACACCATGTTAAGGCTGATTTAGACGGCACGACTTTTGCCTACAACCTTCGCATACAACTTAATTGCTCACACCATGTTAAGGCTGATTTAGACGGCACGACTTTTGCCTACAACTGTCGCACACAACTTGCTTACAACTTGACTTACGTACCATTTATTACTCGTGCCCAGGCCGAAGGCCGGCGCACGAGTCTAGGTTTCGAGACCGTAGTTTTTTTTTTGTTCGTCACCGTCGAGCTATGGCCGGAAGGAGACAACAAGTCTGGCCACAAGAAAGATTACAAAGCACAAACCAATCAGGGGAAGCACCGGAGATCAAGGGGCAAACATCTAAGTCTTTTCTCGTCTAAATTTAGATTGAAACAAGACGCTCTAGTAGCGTGAAGTCGGGCTATTAACGTTTTTACTGATATACTGTAAAGTTCCGAAAGTTAGCCTCCTCCGCAGGCTAGTCTATAGCTCGAAATACTGAATATTGGTCCACAGGCCGACCATACCAATCGCTATGACAATGACAATGACAGTTGCGTGACGAGGGAGACTATTTGTCGGTGATCATAGATAAACATCTCGAATCAGTACGTACTCGGTACGTCTTGAGGTTGCATAGGTCAGATGGTTCTGATGACGCCCATCGTTTGTTTTTGTTAAATATATTTAAGCTTACAAAGACTTCAATAGCACTATACACGTAATGAAGTAATTCTATGCTCAAACGGGTTCATTATGAACTTCATTTCAGAACGCAATTGTACCAGGGCACGAGTGAACGCTCAATGAGCGTCTTGTTAATACACAGCTACAACTCTTAGCTCACGACACTACAAAATCGTGTACAACTTGTTCGGTTTGGATTTTGCCGCTCGAGTATATCCTTGTAAAATAATATTTGTGGCGGCATCGGTACAATACTCCTCCTCGCCCCACAAGGTTACAAGTTTTTCGATGTCTTCCTCTAACCATTCTTGTTTCACTTTCTTGGAAACCTGGGCTTTAATTTGTTTACATTTTCCGCCATTTTAAAGTCAAATAGCTTCTCCGCGCTACCCCCCATCGGCAAAATTGTTTCAAGATACGCCATTTTACGCCATATTTTTACCTTTTTTGGCTACGACTGTCGCAGGGTTTTGAAACATGATTCAAAATCCCTACAACTTTTTTCGTGTTGTGTGCAACAATCGTGAGCAAGTTGTAGGCTGATTTACACGAAACGATTCGTGCCGTAAGTAAGCGCGAGCAAGTTGTGTGCGACAGTTGTAGGCAAAAGTCGTGCCGTCTAAATCAGCCTTAACTTTTCTCGTGTTGTGTGCAACAGTCGTGAGCAAGTTGTAGGCTGATTTACACGAAACGATTCGTGCCGTAAGTAAGCGCGAGCAAGTTGTGTGCGACAGTTGTAGGCAAAAGTTGTGCCGTCTAAATCAGCCTTTACAACCATTTTCTCGTGTTGTGTGCAACAGTCGTGAGCAAGTTGTAGGCTGATTTACACGAAACGATTCGTGTCGTAAGTAAGCGCGAGCAAGTTGTGTGCGACAGTTGTAGGCAAAAGTCGTGCCGTCTAAATCAGCCTTTACAACACCAGTTGTTTCGCCTAAATCAACACATCTACATCTCTACATCTCTACATCTCTACCACTTAGTTACGACTCCTTACAACACCAGTTGTTTCGCCCAAATCAACACTTACACTTAGTTACGACTCCCAAGTCATGTTGTTCACTCATTTGATACGAGTTGAACATTACTAACCTTGTAAGCAGGGGTAAATGTAAGGCCACACTTAACAGTTCCCCGATAGATATAACTGAGTAAGGGCGAGGTATTACTTACTCAACAACCACTTTTCAAAAAGGTTTTACTACACTATTCAGGTATACAAATAAATATTACAAATCATAGATTATAAATCAACTGAGCAGATTTTAAAAACCTGCAATTTAGGTTTTTTTAACCATTATTTTTTAATTTGGAAACCAGTATTTGTGAATTTGCTGTATTTGTTAACCCACTCGAAATAAAGATGATTATTAGAGTGATTGCAATAAACCCGTGAAATAAATATTAGATGTTAGTGTGTAATAGTCAAATACTCACAAAAGAAAACAATGGAAATATAGTCTACTAGTGTCTATTAGTCTACAAACTATTTCACGGGTTTATTGCAATCACTTTATTATTATAATTATAATTATAATAATATAATAATAATAATAATAATATATTATTATTATTATTATTATTATTATTATTATTATTATTATTATTATTATTATTATTATTTTCTCAATAGACCATTTGAGTTCTGTACAGTGCCACCAAGAACAATAATGAAGTATATTGACTGCGTTTTATCAGAACTGTAAAATGGTTTATTGCTTCATGATCACGTGATTAAACTGAGTTTAATTAATCCCCCCATCCCTCCCTCTCTAACTACCCTGGATTCGTGGTCACATCAAAAGTAACTTCGTAGATCACAAATACAGTCATTTTCCTATGTTGGGGAACACTATACCTACTCCTCTATTCACCTTTTTCTTATCCGTGAAAAAAATGCAAAAAACGGCATTCAAAGGGGCGGCATATAAGACGAAACAAGGTGATGTTGCACGGGACGAGTTTTAAGGACGTTTTAGCGTTGTTTCAGTATTGAAACTGTAATTACTGTAATTCAATACTGCATTTCTGAAGGCGCGTCTTACGGGACGGTCTACAAATGTTGACGCCCTGGCAGAATATATAAGGATATGCTCTCTGATTAGGTATTAACAAGTTCGTATTAATAGTATAGCTACACCATTTCACATGAAAAGGGTTTCTATAGCATTGACCGCCACCTCTTCAGCTTTCGCAGCAGTTCGTACCGTCTTCAGAACCCAGTTTGCTCTTCTTACAGATATTTCTTGTGCTTTTCTTGCTAGCCTAGCGATCTCTAAGGAGGACCGGGCAGCCTGTGCCGCGGCCACCAGAGCGCTGGTCTGGGCAGAAGTTGCTTTTAATAGTGCTAGAATGGGAGAAAAAGTTAGTGGACTGATTTAGCCTTACAATGGATGACAAGCGGTCAGCGAGATGTCATGGCGTCTTTCTCGCTACTCTCTAAGTTTCTAGTGAATTTGTATGTTTACCGTTAAATTTCTACGTTTTTTCCCACTTTTTTGTGTATGTTTTTGTGCCCGTTTACTGTTATCGTTCAGTCATGATAAACTTGACGAGATCCTGGCAAAAGGGAGGCAACCTCAAAGCAAGCGCGATTTCCAGTCCTTATTCGAGCGTTGTCTTCTTCAATGCCGGCGTTGTCAACAATTAAGACACCAAAAACCTACAACCTGGCCGAGTTAATTACACAAAACGTAACGACAGCATAACTGCTAACGTCAACGCCTTAAACCAAACAAGTAGAGATACTACGCCGATCAGCGCGCAAGGGTCGAAGTATTACACAGAAACCTTATAATATTTAAAGAGTTTTTCAAAATGTGAATTACGGTGTGCGCGCGCGTGATAACGAGTTTTCAAGAACGAAAACTGACCTTCTCTTGTTAATCTAACCCTATGTTTATCCAGTTTCCTCAGTGTGGCGATTTGGTCTTTCTTGCCATTTATGTATTCAGTGTAATAGTGATCTGAGAATGAAAAAATCTCGACATTACTTTAAAACATTCACAGGAAACTGATGCCATGTCCATGCGTGCAGCTAGTCAGACCACAGGTAGCCCAAGCTCTACTCATGAGTCATGGCAGCTTTGCCTATCAGTTTTATTGAAAAACCTAAAACCCCAATTTCTCTGAAAATTCTGAATAAAGTTTACTAAAACAAACACAGTGTGTTTTACTATATATTCTTCACATCTGGAGTGAATATCAGCTCATTTTAATCATTTTGGGTATTTGTTTTCCCCTCATATGTATACTGTGACACAGTTTTAGGTTTTTCAATAAAACTGATAGGCAAAGCTGCCATGACTCATGGCTTTGGCTACCTGTGGTCAGACTCAGTCGACTCAGAGAGCTGTGACCGCACATCACCGCAGTGAATCATGGGCGTAGCTAGGGAAGGGTCTTCCCGCTAAAATAGGTGTTTCTCTTTAGGGATGTCAGTGTACGGTTGACACTATATATGTTCCCATTGGTTATTATACCTTTAATATAATTTTCTTTCTCATAACCGTGACCGGGTTTTGGTTTGTAAAACGGCGAGACTATGGGGCTTGCATCTGAAAAATACAAAGGAAAGACAGATGAAAGGTTAGAGTGAAAATGGACGTTATATTTATGAAGTTATTCACATAGCAATGAATGAACCAGCAAACAAAACATATAAGCAAACAACAAACGAACGAACAATCGATAAACAACAACCATCACCACAAACAGATTCACAAACAAACAAACAAACAAGTTCTCGGCTGTTCAAAGGGTGGACAGTGCTTGAACCTGCAGCAAACAAAACATATAAGCAAACAACAAACGAACGAACAATCGATAAACAACAAATGCCACAAACAGATTCACAAACAAACAAACAAACAAACAAACAAGAATGCAAGAGAACGAACACTGCGTGCATGAATAAAGAGAAAGAAATAATAATAATAATAATAATAATAATTTAATTCTTGAACAAGACGCTCAATGAGCGTATACTCGGGCTTATGATAAGGACAATGTCAGTTGCGTGAGGATGAAAAGACCTGACAATGACTGATAGTTGCTTGATGAGTTCATGTAAAGGCCCTGTCGAAAACGCTCAACATCTTTTAGAGTGGGCCCACACGAATCGGCGTATGCGTTTGTATGTGAGAGCGTATTTAAGAGGAACTGATGGATGGCTATACAACATAATTTCTCTTCTGCACAGGTCAACTGCTTCTTTCACTTCTAGTCGTCGAATACGATGACTTAGCATCCAGTGCCCTGATAAGTTTGACGCGCTATAAACCTCAAGTGACCAAGTACGTTTAAATGAATAAGGATTTTATGAGTCAAGCATAGATAGTTTCTCGTCACGCAACTGCCATTGTCATAATACCCGACTATGCTCGATTCTGCAACAGATCCCTTAGACGTTTTGATAATTAGCCTGCATAGCGTGGAAATTCGCAGGGGCGGTTCTAAAATTAATGCGCTTTTGTAAAGTAGAATAGGCTATTAAAACAACTTTGGCATGACCCCAAAGGACATTGAGCTTGTTTAGCTTTGCTTTAATTGATGAAGTTTTGAAGTATGATTTCTACCTTTTCCTTCTGAATTTTTCCCGTCCCCCGAATAAACATCCATCATTATATATCTGAGAAATGTGTTTCCCGGATACTTTTTAAAGGGTTTGGCGCGTGACGACTGAGCGAGCAAAGCGATATTACACCCAAAATCTAAGCAAAATCAAACAAGAGACATAATACAAGCTGCAAACGGGTTATTAACGACATGCTTTGCTTACCTGAGTCCTGTGTGTCGTTTGCAGTAATCAAACAACGATTAAATACGTCGCATATCGTCATGACCGAACAAAACTACTACTACGAAAAACCCATTTTGTAACTCGGGCTTCCTTCGGAAGGGCCGATAGCTGCATATATCTCAATGCTCTTTACAAGTGAGTAAGATATAGAAAATAAAAAATATAAATATAAAAGGCCAGTTCTCGGCTGTTCAAAGGGTGGACAGTGCTATCCATTGTATAAATACTAGCTGATCCAGTGGATAAGTTGACGCGCTATAAACTGACCCACTGAATATGGATTTGTCCAAAGCATAGAGACCGGTATCTGCTCGATTAGTCCTTAGGCTAATTAGCCTGCATAGCTGGCGCAGGGGCGAAAGAGAAGCAAAGAGAGGGGGAGGGGATTCCCCTTCCATCTCCCCCCCGGCTGCGTCCGCTGCCACCTTAAAGGGTTTGAACTGACTACACCCAGCTAAGCAAACAAGCATACATGCAAACAAATGCTTTGCTTACCTGATTCTATAACAGCACAAACAACAAGAATTACAATCGTTGAGATAGCGAACACTTTTGTGCCGATAGCTGCCATGTTGTACAATGAGGCCACTCTCGGAGCGAAGTGGAGGAGGAACGATGTTGGATACTGCCTGTTGAAACAATATCATTTAAAGAATAAAACACGATGCAGACTAGACAACGACTACGTACGACTTGACTGTCTTGCAGTATAATAATATAAGTCTTTTAAATATTTTCCGAGGAATCAGTACGGTTCACCGAGAATATCTTCTGGCAAAGTTTGAGGATTTTCGAATTTTCTACCCTGACCACCGCTGACCATCTATTGATTCTTCGGCGATATTTAGAGACAGTCGCTCTTCAGTGTTTTTAATTTGCTACAGAAATATTTGCAGATGATTGAAAATTAAGGAGTTTCATGAAAGTACTTTTGTGTTCTTGAAGGAACTTTGACCTTCGGAGCTTGTAGGTACAAGTTGTGTCAGTCCCTTTTGTTGATAGTTTTACAGTTATTTAATAGATATTTATTCAGTGGAATGCACTTATTAGACAACAGAATTTGACGTTCAAAGCTGGCATGTATCACCCTTCCTTCTTCGCACGTTTAAGTTGTGATAGGAGATAGGATAAGCAGGATAAGGACAAAATTAGATGGCTTTTTATTCTGTAATTTAAAGGTTATTTAGCGTCCAAGAAGAACGACCTGTAGTTCAGTTGTATCGTTGTTGTATCTACTCGATGAATAATGAATCAATTTGCAATTGAAAGCCTCTTTGTGAAAGCTATCATCTGGTACCTGACCCGATCAAAGAACAATAACTAAAATGGAATGAAAAATCAAAGAAATGAAAGAAACTTGTTAATGCTATATTTAATTCAGATAATTAACAACCTTGTCTGCTTATAAAGAGGGAAAAAACAATATAAATTTATGTCTAAAAGAGAAAATGTCTGGATTTTGAAAATCTCGTAAAATTACTAATAAACATATAGACCGACCGTTCGTGTATATTTCTAGTTCGGGTTAAAAAAACATTAGATTTCATCTACTCAACTTTGTCAGGTTGATGTGAAACTCTTATAATGGGATTTCGCACTCCTAGGTGCTTTCTAACGAGTGGCATATGAAGATAAACCGTAGCCGTTCTAATATCAGTCACAAACCAAACCAATCATTTTGATACACTACTCGGAGTAGTGTAGAGTAGACTATCAATAGAATGAATTTACAATGCTTTCGCTACGTTTAAATTGATACAGACAGGCTGTTTTCAGGAAATAGTTAGATAGATAGAAAGAGTTAATAAAACTGTTAGGTGTAAGGAATCTGACATCTCACACTGTAACGAATAATTGACTGAGCTATTGACGTCAAATTAAATTCGCTTTAAATGAAATGTGCACTCTGGTAACTTTTTTAAAAAGTTTTTCAAACAATTATTGATCGAATCTAATTCCATCAGATGATACATTTGATATTTTTATTTTATCGTATTTTCCCAAATGGTGAATTCCCTGCCGGTACGCTTGTATCAATAGCATTATTTAGAGTATAGCGGCTTGCTAAAAAAATGCTTGTGGAAATAGTAAGACCATTTCAATGAACAAAATGAAGTACTAACACATAACTTAGTTTATAAGGTATACTTACCAGATAGCTACTTCTATATCACATGACACTGTAACGGCCTGGCTTCAAATTAATTTGTAGTAGGTAAACTCAGGTGCGATGAATGACTGACTACAACCACGTTTTGCATATCTGACCCGTTGTTATGATAACCCAGGGCATTGCCATAGGCCGAGACGTCAAATGTTGTGATTTGTTGGCAAGTTACGATCATAACATTCGCTAAAGGACGGGGCTTTTGAAGGTAAATGACACTTTTTAACTAATTTATCTGATGGTCCAAGGATATGGTACCTCCCTAGGAATTGAACGCCTTGCTCGAATAATTGCCCCCTTTAGAGCAGAGTATTTCACGGGAATAATCCCCTCACCACCAGGGGTACTCAAATGAACAGCGTTCTATATCAGTAATCGCGATTTTAGTCCGCCAGGAAAAAAAACATATATGAGAAGTGTTTAAATAAAAGGAGTCTAAAGTCATTAGACCCATTTGCTGTACTGGCTTTGATTCTACCCAGGTATCGTATGAATTCAATATATCTGTTTATCATCACAAGTTGATAAGGCTATATCCTTTTTGTAAACTGAACAGTTCTCATATACATATTATATCCCATATCTATACCAACAAAGAAATTAGTACCGAGCAAATTTGTCAGCGCAACGCCTGATATACATACACTAGTATCGGTACGGATTCAATAGATAACTAACAAGATCTACACATTCCGTGTATTTACGATGTGTTAAGAGGCGTGCCATGTTAAGATCACAAACAGCGAGAAATTGATCATGGAGAAAATGGAAGTCGAATAGCAATAATCACAACAATAATGGGAATAGGTTATAATAAAAACAATGGCTCTATAGCAATAATAAATAGGAAGCCAAGAAGGAAAGGTAAGGGAGGGGTAGGAAAGGCCTAAGGGAAAGGAAGTAAAGAAGAGGGGAAAGGAAAACGAAGGAAAATAAAGGAAAGTGAAGGGAAAGGGGATGGGAAAATAAAGGGAAGGAAAGGAAAAAGACGAATATAGAAAGGAAAGGGAAGGGAGAGAAAGATAGGGAAAAGGCGCGCGCGATCTCTACCATAGAACTCCCATAAAAAAAACGCGCGCAAGCTATTTTTTTTTAAATAACTAAAAAGTAGCTTCAGAAGCAATGGTTGGGTAGCCTGTGCCAGTATTTCCAACTCTTCACCAGTCGTTCTTTCTCTGCTTGATTAAATGGAGCTACGCTAGGTTTTTCTTGTGCCTTTGTCAGTGTAATTTGCTACCCACCAAATACAAATATGGGATAATAATTTTAAAAAAACATCATATTTTAATGGGATTCCTATGGTAGACCGCGCGTAAGACGCGCCCGCAGAAATGCAGGTATGAAACTGATTATTACTTAAGAGTGCAATACTCCTTTTAATAATGACAACTAATTTATTGTTATTAATATAGATTTCCAGTCCTCCTTTCGCACAATTATAGTCAATGTAAGCCATTATTTAGTTCTAGCTTATTATACAAAAATGTCCCTTCCCATTTTTGCCCTTTGGTTTCTGTTCATTAGAGGACTGAAAGCTGAGAAAGCAGCAACGCACTCCTGTCGTTGGCCTAGGAATTGATGGCAGTCTTTGCCATTCTGATGTCGAGATATCAAAGCATTCAACAGAGTTGAGACTGATTCCGTCCCAGCCTGCTACAAGATAGATCTTCTTGTTGAAGACGGCCGCGCCCGCGTTGGATCTTGGGACAAACATCGAAGGCATCGTTGACCACTGATTGGTCGAAAAGCTGTACATTTCGACGGTGCGTAATGTGTCGTTGCCATCGTAACCGCCCATGACGTACATGTTGTCGTCACTCACTACTGCGCATGGGAAGGATCTGCGGTCTCTCATTGGCTGGATTTCTGTTGAGTTCCAAACATCCCTGTAATATCAAAAATGTCCAGTTAGACCGGCAGTTCAATTTGAATTTACATTTATAGATCGACAGAACAAATAGTTATATCAAAGCTTGCTGAATTTACATTTAGTACTATTTTGAAATGTGAACGCGCAAGCCGGTGAGTGAGGAAAATATCTAGTAGGGTGATTAAGAAGTATGATACAATCGGCATGAATAGTTAGATATATATATAGGGGGAGCTTGACAGTAAGTGGTGAAAGTGCACGGGATTAAGGTGAAAGCAAGGTACGAGAGGGAGTAGGGAGAGTGAAATGCAGAAGATCCAAGAAGTTGAGTAAGGAGCGGGAGAGAGAGAGAGAGAGAGAGGACAGAGTACAAGTAGGGGGAAGGCGCGCAAATATAGGGAAGGGGAATAGTCCCTTTTCGCGTTCACAGATACGATTGACAGATACCGCTGTAAACCCGCTGTACTTATTGACATCAGACGCATTTGTACAGGGTCTCAAGCATGTTAAGGCCTGGGATTTTAAAGAATTCCCCTAAAACGTTAAATTTGCCTTAATTGTGTTTGGAACAAAAAAAAACAAAACGATTTTCGGCTACATAATATATCTCATGAAACTTAACATTTTGGTACGAATTTCAAAATAAGGGATGGGTCACGTGTTACGTCACAAATCACGTTTTTCAATTTGGGGAGATGGAGACAAAAGGTATCAAAGTATTTTTGGTTTTTACCTTTGTTTTAATATCCTTATTATGGATCTGCCTTAACACCTGGACCATCATTCTCATTTAAGGAGATATTTAACTACGTAATAGAAAAAATCTAGTCACGTGACCTATTTTACATAATATCTCCTTTAAAATGAATGATGGTCCAGGTGTTAAGGCAGATTCATAAGAACGACACGAAAGCAAAGGTAAAAGCACAAAAATAACTTTGGTACCTTTTGTCTCCGTCTCCCCATATTGAAAAACGTGTTTTGTGACGTAGCAGGTCACGTGACCCATCCCTTATTTTGAAATACGTACAAAATGTTAAGGTTCATGAGATATATTATGTAGCCGAAAATCGTTTTTGTTTTTCTGTTCCAAACGCAATAAGGCAAATTTGATTTTTACCCAAAACCCAGGCCTTAACATGCTTGAGGTTAGCCTCGAGTCAGTGTAAATTATTCACAAATATCAACAAGAACATGAGAAAATGTTGACATAAAACAATAGAAACATTTTTGAATTGCACGGACTGGTCTCTGAATCGAGGCAAGCTTTTGTCAAGGTCAGCGGTCATCTCTAAACAACGCGAAACTGGAGTATTAAGATAAGCCTTTAGTCCTCAAACTAATAGTAAATTAATAGAGACTTTTGCGCAAATGTACTTTTAGTTTTTATACGAAAAGTAAAGCAGTAGTCAGTAGGAACAACCGGCCCTAAAGAGAGCAGGATCGATAACCACAGCACGTGCGAAGCACACATCGATTCATTCATTCAGTCATTCATTCAGTGCTTGTGCCTGAGATCAACAGACCAGATCATGGTCTCTTCGCACTAATTGATTCGACGCAAATTTGTCAGAGAAAGAGCTGAATGGGACGGTAAGTTGTGAAGAAGACTGGCGGATTTGACTGACCTTGATGTATCGTATCGCTCAACGGTATTCAAAATACTCGATCCATCATGGCCACCAATGATGAAAACAAACTTCTTGTAAGATACTGCGCAAACGCAGCGTCGACGAGTTGGCATTGCAGAACGGCTCTTCCACCTAGCGCAGAAAAATGAACAGAATCGAGTAGAAATAGAAAATAAAGATGCGAATAATTAAATGGTATCTCAGTACAAAATATAGGTGAAACGTCTTCAGTGTTAGCGTGAATACCTGGGTCCTTTAGAGTCGTTTTCGCATGAGTGGGAAATCTACGGCACGGAGTTATGGTCACGGTACGGAATCAAAGACATCTATTCAACCAATCACAGCGCGCAAAATCATCGCTCAACCAATCAGAATGCTTGGATACCGCATGATGATGGCGCGATATGGTCACGGTACGGCACGAACCGTACCGTAGCTACTTCCCACTCATACGAAAACGACTCTATTGTTCATCCTTAACAGGGGCGTAGCTAGGGAGGGGAGGTACGAGAGGTATATATTTGTCTCTTAAAAATATCTAGTTTTCTAAGTAATCTAGCTTAATTGTATGGGTAAATTTAACTAGCTAGTAAAGCATTAGTTGCCCTTCGCCATCATGTCCACTCCGGCTCTACGTTCCTATGCTCCATGCACTGATCTTCCATTCTTCCATTCTCTTCCATATGGAGGGATTAGGACTGAGAGAAACTATGGCATAGTATAAGGAGAAACCTGAGATTGCATAAAGATTACCTGTTTGTCTGTACATTAAAGCTTTCCATAGTATTAACAGTTGAAGAACCATCAAAGCCTCCCACTACGTAGAGATTGCCATCCACTTCTACCATGCCGTGCTTGCTCCGTCGAGAGTTCATTGATGGTACGTTGTGCCACTGTTTCTCTCGTACGTCATAACGTATAACTACAACAGAAGAACAACGAACGATTCATTACTGACTGCTGTAAGCTATGTATTAGAGTCGTTTTTGTATGGGTGGTGGAAACCTACGTCACGGAGTTACGGTCACGGTACGGAATCGAAGACATCTATTCAACCAATCACAACGCGCAAAATCATTGCTCAACCAATCAGAATGCTTGGACACGGCACGGTACCGGTCACCGCACCGGTCCCAGCATGGCATGATCCATACCGTAACTACTTCCCACTCATACGAAAACGACTCTAATTAGATAGAGTGGATTTCTTACTATTAAGATCTTATGCAAGTATGTAGCATATAGCTAATTGCATGATCGTTGTCGGGTTGAAAATCATGAAAGCTATGACCAAAAGGAATTCTGGGAAATGAAAACTCTCAAATAACGCCGTCAAATGATTGACCTTTTTATCCAGACTTGTAGGATCTTAGTTAAATAGCTCATATACCTTCAAAACTACGAGAACATTGAATATATCTGTATGTAATGCGGGTCATGAACTGATTTCCCATCCATCCTTGCGGTCTCACCTTCTATGATTTATGATTTTCAACCCGACAACGATTATGCAATTAGCTATATATTAATAATATTAACAATTTATTTCTTAAAAAACGCATATGCGCGCCGCATTGTCCCTCCCTCCACTCCCCTCTCGCAGATCTAACTATCCTCTCCAAGTAAAAGGAACTACTACCTGTATCTAAGGTATCCGAGTTTACTGTGGAGTAACCTCCCGTTATATATAGCTGGCCGCCCAGACTTGCAACACCATGATAGCCTCGGTCTTTGGGTAACTTTGGAATTTCGTTCCATTGGCTTGTGATGACATTAAAAGCAAAGGCTGCAAAACACAGAATTACTGCAAATTGGCATTTTATGTATATCGAGGCATTTTTGTGAGATCTATCTGACAAATGAGAAATACTAGTCGAGTTGAACCCTTCGCAAACGCGTAACGTAACCACCACTGCACGTGCACTGCTGGTTGTCAGGCAAGTCGACTATTTTAGTGTTTTACTGCATGACTGAGAAATTATGGTGAAATGAGTATAAGAGAGAGAGAGAGAGAGTGAATGAGTGAGAGAACTCTATTGAACACCGGCCATTAAATGTGTATGAGTATCAGTCTGTCTGTCTGTCTGTCTGTTTATCAGTCTGTCTGTCTCATGTCTGTCTGTCAGTCTGTCTGTCTCTGTCTGTCTGTCTGTCTGTCTGTCTGTCTGTCTGTCTGTCTGTCTGTCTGTCTCTGTCTGTCTGTCTGCTTATCAGTCAGTCAGTCAGTCTGTCTGTCTGTCTGTCTGTCTGTCTGTCTGTCTGTCTGTCTGTCTGTCTAGCTCGTTACTCCTCGCTGTGCGCTGTTATAATTCGTTCATCATATACTGTATACACTTTCAGTTTAGGATAGATTAGAGCAGATAGTTTTATACACGACTCCACAAGCGGCAATGCTTAAACTTTATCGTGTTTAAATCGACTGAATCATGCATGATTGATTGATTGATTGTAATGATTGGTTCTGGTGATACTTACCTGTCGTAAAGTTCGTAAAATCTCCATTGCCGCCAATAGCAATCAGCATTTCATGAAATCGTTCATAATTTCGTGGTTTTGTCCTTGCGTTGCCGAGAGTAGACCGTCTATCTGGAAGCATGTGAAAATGTTGCGCTTCGAGAAGTAGCTCTCTGCATCGTGGATTTTCGGACAGAAGTTCTTCTTTCTCTACAACGTCCACCAAATAATACGGTGAGACGAGAGGCAATCGAATGAGCTCGAGAAGCTCGGTGAAATGGTCTTTCCTGCTGGGCAAATCCGTGTAAATCCAACGAATCAGCGACTCGTAGACTTTCTCCTCACATTCGATCGAAATATCATCACTTGACAGAAGACAACTAAGGTTCTTTACCGACACATGCAAAAACTCCTCACTTTCCGAAACATGGACGAAATTCATGTGAATAAAGTTGCTTGCAATATGCCACAGCTCGTGGCAAGCGTAGGTCTCGGAAAAGGTCTGGATTCCCAGGCAATTAGAGACGTTGAGACGACTTTCTAGAAAGCGACAGCATGCGTCCTTGACGGATTGTACAAGCATTAGATTTGAACCTTGCAAGATTAACTCCACATTATTCCAGTCGAGCACAATTTCGCCAGTGTAGATGAAGTTTAGAATGGATTTCATGCTCTCTCCAGCAACGCCGGTGATGGTGATAATTTCTTGATTGCTTTCTTTCATGTTGCCATTAAACATCGCTAAGAAGTAATCTGAGCTCGCAGAAAGAATATTTCTGTGAGCCAAAAACTGCGCGTCTTCGACTTTGAGAATGACATCGCACATTGCACCATGCTGCCTAAGTTCGTTGATTCGCTCCAACATTATCCTGGAGTATTTGTCGTCGTAAAATGTAAAAGTGTCGTCCAGCTTAAACTCCATTTCATCTTCCTGACTGGTCATTTTAAAACCAAGTCTTGCTGCTTAGT
Organism: Actinostola sp. cb2023; assembly: GCA_033675265.1. Taxonomy (NCBI): domain Eukaryota; kingdom Metazoa; phylum Cnidaria; class Anthozoa; order Actiniaria; family Actinostolidae; genus Actinostola; species Actinostola sp. cb2023. Next base: position 298,065 of record JAUJYZ010000575.1, on the reverse strand, counting down.
TAGAAATGCGCGCGCTAACACGAAGCGCGCAAGCGATGACGTCACAAACAAGAAGTGACGAACGCAAACAGCGGGGCAAAAACTAATCCCCAGTCTCCTCCTCTCTCTCTCCTCTTCATCTCCAAATGTTCCTAGTCTGTGCCGTAAATATGCCTAAATACAGAATATCGGTTGGTTGTACTGATTTGAACGAGAATCACGCAAAACACGGTGACCCACAGGCAGCCCAACCATTGCTTCTGAAGCTACTTATAATTAATAAAAAATATATTTGTATGCGCGCGTCTTTTTATGGCTTTCCTGTGATAGAGCGCGCGCGGGCAATACGTATTATGTTGGGTTCCCTGTGTGCGCCCGCAGAAATGGCAGCATTGAAACAAATATGAAAAGGAGTGAAAAAGGAAGAAAAAAATAAAAATAAAAAGAAGATAACAAAGCTAAGAGGAAAAATTAAAGAAAGAAAAAACTTTCATTATCTATAGATAATTGTTATTATTATTATTATTATTATTATTATTATTATTATTATTATTATTATTATTATTATTATTATTATTATTATTATTATTATTATTATTATTATTATAAAGAAATATTAAATGTAGTGAAAAAGGAAGAAATAAAGAAGAAGATAAAAAGGTAAAGACAAAAGAAAGTAAACAAATTCGTTATCCACCTTTTATATGAGAACTATGAAAAGGAGTGAAAAAGGAAGAAAAAAAGAAAAAAAAGATATAAAAGAAAAACAAAAAAAGGAAGAAAAAAAAAAAAGAAAATAATAAAAAAATTTGGGACAATTCAGCAAATGATACCAAAATGAAAAGATTGCAACGAAAATCTTATTTATCAATTTGTTTTCATTTTTCGAAATTTTGAAATAGCCATCGTGCATAGATATGTTATTGGGTTTCCTGTGCATTGCCTTGTCCGAGAATCAAAAGCTTTTTATTTAAAAATACCTCGACGACAAATCCGATAAAAAAGAAGAAACAAAAAGAACGAGAGATAAGAGAAAAAAAGAAACATTAAAAAAAATATCGATTCCTGCGAGACCATTGGTTTTGGTGATGGTACCACCCCTCCCGTGTCAATGGAAAGACGAAAAAGAAATTTAAAAAAGTCGAATAAATAAATCAATAAACCCTTGGGTAGTCAACAGCATTGTAACACCAAAGAGGGAGAGATTAACCAGCCCCTAGACCAATTTTGGTTAACGCTTGCGTTACGCCACTGCGTCGTACCTATGACGTTTCAGCCAAGTTTGTGGTACTTATAGAAGACCCACTGAAACAATGGTCATTGTTGTGTAAATTCAGATTGTCAAGATCTCCGATGGGAATATCTTGTTCAACTGCACGAGCAAGAAAATGTTTGTGCTAATGAAATCATTTAAATCGAACAAGTGCTTTTCAAATCATGGATTCTAGGATTCTACTAAAGTCCTTTTTCATGGCCCCTCAATTAATTCTAGAGATTTTGAATTTCTCAAACTAACAAATCTTACATTTCTGAGAAGTTGTGCGCTGGAGGTGGAAGCTACAACCTTAAGGGAACATTTTTGAAACAACCTTCCTTTTCAAGAAAATAGACATCTTTGTTTTGTGACTCTCTTAAAATGCAAATAATGAATGAACGAATGAACGAACGGACGGACGGATGGACGACCGAAAAAAGGAACTAACCAACACATTTTAAAACGAACAAACGAACAAGTAAGGAAAATAAAAAATAAAAAGACTGTAATACAACACAACTGATAAAGAAGAAAAAGAATAAGAAAAGAATAAGAAAGAAAAAATGGAACGAAAGGGAAAACCAATTATTGGGTTCCCTGTGTTGGCCTCGAGTGTGTGCAGTACAGCGCATGCGTGATACTGGCTGATGCAACTTCCACTCTTCGGTGTCGCATGTGTTAAAGTTTTCAACAAGAAGTACTTCAATTAACACAGAAATTTACGGACATCAAAGCATTTTAAACCTTCAAAATGGCAGAGGATGAAATGGTAATAATCAACGAGTGTTTTGATCAATTCATGGGGATATTAGATGGCTATAAGACGTAAAATCCTGCTTCCAAAATGAGCCATGTCGAAAGCTTAACGTAGAATGTTGGTTCTTTTTCCTTTAGATGTTTGATCCCACCATGAAAAAGAAAAAGAAGAAGAAGAAGTCTCCCTTAGACTTAGATGGATTAGAAGATGATTCTGTTAGTCAAGAGAAAGATGAAGTTTCCAAGACGAACGATGTCGAAAAACCCCAGGGAAAGGGTAAGAAATGATCACCTATTCTTACTGAAATAACTGAATGACATTTCTACCGGTAACAGCTTTACAGACTGATCAGACTTTACGTTGGCTCTGATGTCTGTATTATGTCTGTATTATGCTCAGTACATCCATTTTCATGCTTCTGACGTTTTTGTCTGTCTTACGTTTTATCTGTTCAATTTCGATTGATGTTACAAATACGTGTTACGTGTACTTGTGTCAGGTTTGTAATTCATTCAACTTCATCCCATTCACACTAACAATGTCCTACCTCGAAATCATAGTACTTGGTTGATGTACATGTACACAATGTATGTTGTTGATTATTTACTTTGTCTAGTCGTTATGGACCCCAAGTGTTAAAGTGGTAGTGGTTGAAGTTTTTTAGTTTCGTTTCATACCTTCATTCATGACTCCATATCAACTGCAGCTTAATAATTGTTTATCAATGTTATTCATTCTTTATTTATTGGCTGATTTTTCCCAAGCTGACTCAGTACATACAGTACACATGTACAATCCCCACAGGGAGGGGGTAGTAAATATTTATTGTTTATTCTAGAAACATTTAGAAAATATTACAAGCATTTGATCACTAGGGAAACTATATTTTTAACCTAAAACGTTCATTGAATTATAACAATGTGCAAGATTATTTCACATACTGTAGAACCATGCAATGTTTGTCAAATACTCAAAGGAATATTAGCATTCTCTCTAGCCAAGTGAGATATCAAGTTTTCAATTGATCATTCTTTCATTTTCATTTTCAGTTTCATTTTCAAACAATGAGAACTGACAAAGGACCAGCTTACAATAGACGGTCATCGTGGTTCTTAATTTTGATTCTCTCTCTCTCTTTCTCTCTTCCAGATATCTCTCTCAATCTAGATGATTTCTCTGATATGAAGAAAAAGAAGAAAAAGAAAAAGAAAGTCTTTGACATGGATGGATTAGATGTTGCACTATCGGTATGTTCATTTTCTCATGGTATTGATAATGAATAGAAATACAAGTGTTGTTCAACAATGACTGGATGTCTCAAGACATCATTTTCAAGTCTACAGTTGGACAGGGGCACAACTACTGCTTTCATTGTGTTTAATTGCAATTCCAAATTATTAATTTTGTGGACTTTTTACTTGGTGGGTTGCCTGTGGCACGCCAAGTTTAAAAAAATGGGCTTTTGTTTTCTTATGACCACAAATCACCAACTGGGTACCAAGGCGCATGCGCTCTGTGCCACTGAGGAACCCGAAGGCTCATTACTGAAGCCCACCGAGTGAATGCTTGTAGAGCGTCTTGTTTACTTTAATTTGATCAATTAGTAGAGTTAAAACATTGTTGTGCCTTTGCATGTAAATAGATCTCAAAGTTGTTGCTAGTTACACATTGATTATTAATTTGTAATGATATGTTATTAATTATAAAGGAAGGTACTGGAGAGTCTGGTGATAAGGGAGTTGGTGCTGGTGACGATAGTCAAAATTTAGATGACCTTGACTTAAGTCTACCCATGAAGAAAAAGAAGAAAAAGAAAAAGGTAAAAACCAAAAATTAAAAAAATTTAAATTAAAAAATAAAAATAAAAATAATTAAAAAAAAATTTAAAATAAATAACAATAAAAAAAGGCTATATATAAAAAAAAAATAAATTAAAATATATGGAAGAAAACGTACTTTGTCATTGCTGTTTTTATGTGAATTTGATCATTGTTATTCTATTTTCAGATCATTGATATGGATGCAGTCCCCGAAAAAACTATTGAAAATGGAGCAGAGTCGGGAGAAGAAGAAAGGGGCACTAACGAAGCAAATGACATCATAACTGATGACAGAGAATACACATACGATGAGGTCAGCACCATCCATTGTTGACGACTTTGAACTCTCTCTCTCTCTCTCTCTCCCACATATTACCTGTATGCTGTACCTTTTAGGGGACTAAAATCCTAGATTGGTTCCACTCAGAGTGTTTAAACCTAAGACCACCACCGTTGATGTTATCCTGGTACCTTTTAGGGTATTTGCCCAAATGTAAAATTATGAAGATTGATCTACTACTACAATATACTTCAGGAAACTAATTTTCATATAGAATTTGGTACCTTTTAGGGGTAAAAAATATGTGTTACCACACCTACATGGTTGAGATCCTGGTACCTTTTAGGGGTTATTTTCAAAACATTTGAACAAGCATACCCACCACTCTCTATATGGGAGCCTCTCCCAGGTCTGTTATGCATGTAAAAACATACACCACGCAGGACAGTGTTGATAAATGTAACTATGTTTTACTAAAGGATTGTGATACCTTTGTTCAGCTTTTAGAGAGAGTGTTTGATATCATGAGGGCAAAGAACCCAGACATGGTTGCTGGTGAAAAGAGAAAGTTTGTCATGAAGCCACCACAAGTGCTTAGAATAGGCTCCAAAAAGACAGCTTTTGCTAACTTTACTGATATCTGTAAAATGTAAGTCATGTTCATGGGGTTTGTTATTTTACTGGTCTAGTTTACTAGCAATTGGATAGTTACTATGTTGGGCTAAGGTGACTTAGCACCAACCTTTTTGTTATTATTTATTTTACCACAACTAGTCAGTTTCTCGCTCTCTGATTGGCTTAGAGCCGTGGTAAATAAGAGTACATACCACGGAAATTGCGTGTTCGCTCACGCACGGAGCTAGCGCGCGCTTGAATCAGTTTTTCTTTCAACATTTCTTGGCGTTTTCGGGTGTTTTCTCAGTCTGTTGTGGTAAAAAACAAATCTACGATAATATAGTTTCTTGTGGTATGTCCTCTTATTTACCACGGTTGGTGCCATCTCATCGTCAAAATTGTTAAGTGGATCCACTCGGCTACGCCTCGTGAATCCACAACAATTTTGACGATTCGATGACGCCAACCGTGGTTTTTAAGACATACCACGCGAAACTATCGTAAATTTGTTAATTATTTAATTGATTAATTATTATTTTTACACATTGTAAAGCGCTATTGGACCACTGGAAATAGAGCTATATAAATAAATAAATATTATTTTTATATTATTAAAGAGTATCGTTTGTGATAATGAATGGATGTGATAATGAATGAATGAATAATGCCACTTCTTCCAGATGATAATTTGTTTCTGTCATTGCACAAACACTTTATTCTTCATGTTGCTTAATTCCATTTACCCACCCATTCATTCATATTTGTATTTTTGGGACTTGCAGATTGCATCGTCAACCAAAACATTTATTAGCATTTTTGCTGGCAGAGTTAGGAACAAGGTACATTTGTAACTATTACTTCTCTTTTTAAATCAGAAACATTTTGTTAAAAGTAGCGAATTCTCTCCCTGCACAACAGCCTGTAGTCTTGATTGTAAACTGTGTCACTATTGAGCAGTCTGTATCTCTCTAACAGTGTAGTCTTGTGGTACTAACAAACACTCATGATTGTAAACTGTGTCACTATTGAGCAGTCTGTATCTCTCTAACAGTGTAGTCTTATGGTACTAACAAACACTCATGATTGTAAACTGTGTCACTATTGAGCAGTCTGTATCTCTCTAACAGTGTAGTCTTGTTGTACTAACAAACACTCATGATTGTAAACTGCGTCACTATTGAGCAGTCTGTATCTCTCTAGCAGTGTAGTCTTATGGTACTATCAAACACTCATGATTGTAAACTGTGTCACTATTGAGCAGTCTGTATCTCTCTAACAGTGTAGTCTTGTTGTACTAACAAACACTCATGATTGTAAACTGTGTCACTATTGAGCAGTCTGTATCTCTCTAACAGTGTAGTCTTTGTGGTACTAACAAACACTCATGATTGTAAACTGTGTCACTATTGAGCAGTCTGTATCTCTCTAGCAGTGTAGTCTTATGGTACTAACAAACACTCATGATTGTAAACTGTGTCACTATTGAGCAGTCTGTATCTCTCTAACAGTGTAGTCTTGTGGTACTAACAAACACTCATGATTGTAAACTGTGTCACTATTGAGCAGTCTGTTTCTCTCTAACAGTGTAGTCTTGTGCCGTACTAACAAACACTCATGATTGTAAACTGTGTCACTATTGAGCAGTCTGTGTCTCTCTGTGAACTCCGTAAAGCGCATTTGAATTTATTAAATAGAAATTTGTACTACCCTATTTAAAAATAACTACATGTACATTAAATGTACATTACAACCAGTATAAATACTGTACTGTGCTAGTATATTAATTAATGTACGATGTATCTCATATTTGCTTGCCTTCTTTTCTAGTGGGTCTTGTGATGGTAATAATCAACTAATAATCAAAGGACGCTTCCAACAAAAACAAATTGAAACTGTGCTACGACGATATATTAGTAAGTGAATTCTATTATTAACAATGCATGTTTGCATTACAACACAACCAGTCTAGACAAAATCGGTGGCCTGTAGTTTCCAACAGAGCTCTAGACATCAAACAAGCCACAATAACACTGATATTTAAGTTTGTCACAAGTCTATTGCAAACTTTATACTTGTTGTGGTTTTGATCTTGAGTGGCTACATGGTAATACAAACAATGCTAACCTGCTTTCCATGGGTATTTGAACAGCACATTCATGAACAAATACATTGTACCAGTAGACAAGTTCTCTTCAACAATATTCTCAAACTCATTAATAATTCGTGAGGACAAAACAAAGAAAATCACTACCGTGAAGGAGGTTTGAAATGTGTTCTTAATTAGCATACAATTCGGCCAATTTTAGCTTTGAATTTCTCCAAATATTAATCATCAATGAGTTTGAGAAGTCATTCCAAAGCCTCCAATCTGGACTACAGACGGGAGTTCCAGTCCTTGTAATTAGTTCCAGTCCAAGGCGTGGACTGAAGGTTCCATTGTTTTGAAAGGCTTTGCAAAATGGCATGTTTCATCTGAGAATTGACATTCAAGCCTGCCAATAACAGGACAATGACTACCCTGGGTGCCAGAGGTTTTGAGAAGTTTCACGATTTAGAGACAGTAATGTTTCGTACTAAAGCAAGCCCTTCTCTGTTGATGTTTTGACTGGAGCAAACAAACATGCTGATTGGAATCTTCTGCTAAAGTGTTAAACAGATAATTCTCTCAGATTTAACTTGAGAAATAGTTTTTTTTTGTCTAGCTAGAATGGCTGCATGTGTGACCAAACCTACATGCACATGTATGTAGGCTGCTTTGCAGGTTTTTTTTAGTGTTAGTCCTTCCTGCAAAGAGTGCTACCACTTAGGCATTTTGACCCTTTCCTGAGATGTGCCAGATTTGGACATATCTTGAACTAGTTCTCATACCGAACTCTTATTTGATTATTTTGTTTTCACAGAGGAGTATGTGACGTGTCACACATGTCGGTCACCGGATACAATACTACAAAAAGAAACTAGACTGTTTTTCTTGCAATGTGAGACCTGTGGATCTCGTTGTTCCGTGGCAAGCATCAAATCAGGCTTCCAGGCTATTACAGGAAAGAGAGCTCAGCTAAAGAACAAGCAGCAATAAAAAGCCATCTTATAAAATACCAGACACTTCATTATTCTATAAATTGATACAATGTACATGAATTCTCCAGTTAATCTTTGTTGAACTTGAAAACCATCCGTTTTGGTTGGTTTCTTCAATGTCAGATGTGAAGCAAAGAATTTGGATTGATATGCATGGGAGAATGGAATCGCAGCTACATTTACTGAACAATGTAGCTGACGTGGTGAATACAGGGTTAGGATCTTGCTGGGCCAAGGACATTGCTTTTGTTTAAAATTTCAGTTCTCTGTCAAACTCTATTTAAAACTTCTATAATTAGGCTTCATTCATATGATCAAATCTATTGGCAATAGTTGACTGGAGTTATGTAAATGTAGTTAACAATGGTTGAGTATCGTAACAAGTTCTTCACAAATATTGTGGTGTATATTTTATCTTGCTCATATCCATTGATCATGAATCCTTTGACGATAATTCACAATAACTGTCTGATAGTTAGAATGGAATCCTTAAACTTGTATTAAATAACATTCTACAATAATTATTGATACTTTGTATATGTCTGTGGCACACAGGAGGATGTAGGGCTCATGGTATTGCGGTATCCATCAATTTTTTGTGTGATATTATGGTATTTTTTATTTTGAGATGTGAGTAATGCATCATCGTCCTGGTCTGTGGCATTTTGGCGATTTTGGGCTACAGTATTCGGTGAAATTTAAATTTCTTTGTGGTATTGCGGTATTCTGGTTGTTTCCAAAACAGCACTACTGAAGTTTCAAATTTCGATTTTAGAAGTGGTATTGCAGTATTTTTTGATGTGGTATCAGCTACCCTCCTACATCCCCCTCCATGTTGTATGAACTTTTACTTTGCCCCTGCTGCATGTCTTGGCTACATGCCCACACCATATGATTTTATTGCTGCTACATGTACGCGTTGCTGGAATAAGTTCCTGCTACATACTACCGTATGTGCATGATTTTAATATTGCACCTGCTACAGGTCCCTGCCACACATACTCCACTACGTCTCGCCATGTGAACCCAGTGTGATTTTACAGCAGAAGTTGCTATAGTATTTATTGAGACAAAACAGACAGGATGCGAGATTTGAACTTGCCATCTAACATGCAATTTGGGTTTGAAACAGCTTTAGTAAGTTTTCACATGCACAATTTATAATTCAGTTTCAAAAAGATGCACAAAGAAAATTTTGAACCAGAGGAGACGGCTGATATTCAGGCTAATGCACAAAGTGCAATAACGTATTTGTTAACTGTGCTATTTCAAACCGAAATTGCATGATGCAAAGTTCTTAATTTGTGTCTGTTTTGCGTCTTTGATCGCTAAACAAAATGTGGCACCTTTTGACTGGGGGGTGGGGCAGGGGTCACAAGGAATTCTTCAAAGCTGGCATTCCCCATCCTTTATCCCAGCCACAGCTGAGCCAGTAACTACATACATACATACTTTATTTGATACACTACTTTACTAGTGTACACACTCACTTCCTTGCCTGTGGAAACACATTTACCCGTAACTCCATTATCTACTGTGGCTGTCGGGCTTCCTGTGGTAGCTTGAGAGATGCCTGCACCTGCAGAGCCTGGCTATATATGTCCACAGCATTGTGGTCTTTTTTAGCTTGTTGGTTACAAAAATGATTGCTGCCCTTGGATAACAATAAAGCAGTACGATTGGGGTAGTGTTAGTCTGTGTTGCTGATGTTCTGAATGGAAGCTGTAAAATTTTCAGTCATGGATTTGATCTCATGCAAGTAATCATGACTTGCACCTGTATTCAAGGCTACTACTCTACGAGGGCTACTTCCATTCTAGGAGAGGATGACAGTATGCTAAGTATACAGGTGGAGTTGCCAATGAGCACATTTAGGCAGCTGTGTACAGACTCCGAATGAAGTTATAGAGGGTTTGCACAATCACATGCCGACAGCCATGACGGGGCAGGATAAAGCAATACCTTTCCCCTAAGGAATTGAATTATTTCTCATGCAAAATGATTTTATTGTTCCTGCCCCCTGTCATGGCTGTTACTCAAAAACTTAATAATAATAACGTTCTTAATTAAACGTACTAAATATTGGTCTCAGTGCGTTTTACAACTGATCGAGTGAAAGAAAAATAAATATATAAAAATATTAAATATAAACCAACACCAATCCATCCACAGTATTCACAATAATCTGATAACTACATGTCGACGTGTCCATGCTTTTATTTTTAATTTTTATATCAATTCATCCATGGATGGATAAATGCACTACATTATTTACATGTCAAAGAAGAATAATATTGTGCATGGCTGTCAAAGCCATGTCTTGGAATATAAATACCAGTGTAACAAAATGTTTTCTGAGGACGTTTTAGTGTTAAGTATAAAATATTGATATGATAAACCTATGTATAGCATACAATGTAAGTTACATGTATAGTGACAACTGCAATATTACTGAGTGTACAATTGTATCTAGACCAATCATGTTAAAAAAAAGTACAATCATGTTAAAAAAAAAATATATATATATATATTACTGAGTGTACAATGTTGACCAAAATGCATAAAGTACAAGTTTGCTGTAGTTCATATTCTATTGAGTTCTAAGAAAAGGACTGTGTTGTTCCCTTGTTGCCCTACCCTGGGCTCCAGAGGCTAGCTGTGAGGGGCCATGAAGGCCGGAACTCGGGGTATTGTTGCCCAGATGTATGTGTGAAATAAATAAAAAAAGTAATATCAAAAAAGGATGTTTTCTATACTCTACAAAGGAAGCGGCATTACACAATAGAAACGTAAGAAATATAAAAAAGAAAGAAAGAGATTCAAGATTATACCATTTACATTGTTTGTGCAGTGTATATACATGTATGCAAGATCTTGATTATAAAAAAAGGTTTGTTTAACTGCAGAAAAATAAGGGGAAAAGCTACAGAACTGCATTATTGTGTATATATATAAGTACAAAAGTTTGCCCAGTATACCCATACATGTGTATATATATTGCATGCAATGCAAACACTAAGCTAGTGATCTATCCTAAACAAGTGGTTCACGACACCTAAGCCTCCACCCATTCCAAAGCGAACAAAATTGTCTCCCACCAGGGGACCCAGCGCATAAAGTCCTTGTTCACTGTTGCACTCGTAGCTGAAGGGATTAATATCTATGGGGTTAGCTTTGCTGTCCACAGGCAGGTTCTTCTCCATTCCAAGTGCTTCAACTCCACGAAGAAATGACAACCCAGGACTAGCACCAATCAGGACAAACACATTTGATACCTTTCGCTTGAAAAAGGTGCCATCAGACTTTCTAAAAATGCAAACCTTGTTGTTACGGATCTCTGTGAGTTTAGTTTTCGGTAAACACTCGTAGGAGCCATCCACAGCTTTGTGGTGAGTTCCTTTCATCATTTCTTTGATACTGCAATATTCTGGATAAACCGCTGGTGTTAGATTGTTATAAATGAGTTTGTGATCATTGACGGTTCTCCGCAAGCAGTGAATAACTGGTATTCCCCGAGACAAAAGACCAAGTATGGCATCACCAGCCGACAGACCTGCGCCAACTACCAGACAGGGATCTGGTTGGATTTCTGACCCTTCAAGCTCACCAAAATGTTCATCAACGTCTACCATATGGTGGTAAACAAACTCTTGTTTTTCACCAGGGATACCAAGAACTTTAGGAATATTGTTACCAGTCGCTAACACAACATTGTGAGCCCGCACCTCAAACTGTTCCAAGTCATTCGGGTAACTACCTTTTACACCATGGACCTCCCATAGGCCATCTTTCCCCCTTTTTGCTGACAAGACCTTGGAATGATTACAAATATATTTGGACAAGTTCATTTTATCGACATAGTCCTTGTAGTATTCAGCAACGTGGCTAGTCGTTGCACGGTTATAGGTATTCCCAACTCCAACCATATCACTCTTCCCGAGAGTGCAAGGTGTCCGCACAGTGTCATGTTTATGATTCCTCAACCAATCTTGGAATTCCCATCCAGGAAGCTCAAGCCAGTTGTTTAGACTGAGTGTTAGTTGAGAACCTTGCATGTCATGCCAGCTCCCCCCTGGAGGTCCGTAGCCAAGTACAAGATGCTTAACAGTGTGGTCAGGATTGTTGAGCCATGTCAGACATGATCCCTGCTCATATCCAAGGTCTGTGTTAGGTCTTTGGAGCTGGTCAAAGAGAAGGGCCACAGGGTTGAAAGACCTTCCTTCAAGGCCCTCACTCAAGTAGTCCAAATCCTGAAAGTATTATTATAAAAATTATTATTATTATTATTATTATATACCGTATTCACCGGCGTATAAGCCGCACTCGCATCATTTACGATATCTTCGTGGGATTTTATCCAATACTTTTGAAATTTTCCAAAAATATTGATAACTTGCTTTTTCAGATGGCAGTGGTTATTTTTATGTCAAACGATTCTAGTATCCTGATCTCGAAAATCAGCACTTGTGCATAAGGCGTATAGGGGGCTTTAATAGAGAAATTATGGTTTAAGACCATTGAAAATTGAAGCTATCTATATAGGGGTGCAGTGGTTCTGCCAAGTAGTGAGAGGTGGTTTATGTTGAAGCTTCTCTTCCATTACCTGTTCAACCAATGACTTTCCTGGGTCTTCACAAAGCTTATGATTTAAGAGGGAATCAGGGTGTTGATGTGTCATGTAATATGGCCAATTACCAGCCAACATGTATGACAATGCCAAACCATTGGGACCATTTCCTGGAACATAAATATCGTACAAAATTAAAAATGCACTATTTTGTCAATAAGATTTTCATTGGTTCTTGTACATTAGATGTACAATCATGTCCAATTAATGCATACTTTGTTTGCTGCGGCAGTTTTATCTGAGGCAGACATTTTACCAGCATATATGATTTAGGGTGCTTTCCATTCGACTGGATGGACTACATGCAGTCTGTCCTATATATGACTTAATAGAGTCGTTTTCGTATGAGTGGGAAACCTACGGTACAGATCGAGTTACCGTCATGGTATGGAATCGAAGACATTCTATTCAACCAATCACAGCAAGCAAAAACATTGCTCAACCAATCAGAATGCTTAGACACAGCACGGCACCGTCACTGCACAAACCATACAGTAACTATATATACTTCTCACTCGTACAAAAACGACTCACTAATGACATGCACTGGTCAGTTAGTTTGGTCTAGATACAATAATCAAGGTTTGGCATGCAAGGTTGCATGGTCCTTTTTAGTGTCCTGGTGGCGGTTGCTTATTGAAGTTATTTTATTAAAAACTGCTCTGTCTATATAGAGCTACATACATGTATGTAAATGAAAAGCATTCTTAGATCTCAGACTCCAGATGTTCTAGAAACCACACTTAATTGATCCTGTGGGTTTGTGTTCTGAATCACTTTTTATTCCTGTGCTACCACAGGTAGCCCAAGCTCACTGTTTGTGGCTATTTACTAGAGAGATATATGTGACTAAACGAAACATGGAATAAAATCGTTGAATTTTAATAAAATCCAATAAGACTTACATGGTGTCTTCTTTATATACATTTACTTGGTTATCCTCCTGCTGAGTTACAGCGAATTTCGTTTAGGTTTAGCTGCTTTTGTGAGTGGCAAGGGAAAAGCAGCTAAACCTTAACGAAATTCGCTGTAACTCAGCAGGAGGATAACCAAGTAAATGTATATAAAGAAGACACCATGTAAGTCTTATTGGATTTTATTGAAATTCAACGATTTTATTCCATGTTTCGTTTAGTCACATATATCTCTAGTAAATAGCCACAAACAGTGAGCTTGGGCTACCTGTGGTGCTACCTGCACATGCATGTCTCCTATAATGTTACTAAAATATACATGTACATACATGGAAGTCTAGTGTTTGCATTGTATCAATTAAGTAACTGATTAACAAACTAATGAATTAATATATACACCTTTTTCAAAAAACGTTGTTTCATTCAAAGTGTGATGTGCAAACAAGCACACAAGCACGTGAAAATGTTCACATTTTGTTAATTAAATTTGTAATCATAATCAGCATTCGATCACTTCAGTCTTGGCTTGATGCTTGTTTTACGTTGTTTTGAATGCGATGTTTTTTGAAATACTGCATGTATAGGTGTAAATGAAACCATGTACCCCACCTATGACAACTACTTCATATTCTTCAACATCACCATATTGAGACATTCTGTACTAGAAATATTTGATTGTAGACTTGTCCTTTTCGATTCTTGAATACGTTCTAAGTAGTAGTAAAAAGACAAAATAAGAATATAGGCACTGTCAGAAAGCACAAGACATCAAGAATAACAATCACAGGTCATGTGGGGCAGGTTGGAGCATACAGGTATATACAGCTGTTTCAAAAAAGGTTGGTGCCAGTTTTGTTGCATCTTGCATACCAAGCCCGAAATGTATTGTGGATCATATGTCAACAATGTCTGCATGCACATTCAGAAGAAAATATGCCGGCTCTATTGTGAAGATAAAGTTTGGGAAAATTCCCAGAGTCCATATTGTTGTGACCTTTCGCTGACTCCATTCACATCACCCATAGTGCATTTCGGGCTTGGTATGCAACATGCAAGATGCAACAAAACCTTCACCAACCTTTTTTGAAATAGCTGTATATACAAGACCAACTAGAGCATTAAGTCAAGACCAACTAAGAGCATAGTCAAGACCAACTGGCATACCAATACTAAGTTTTCCTTCTCTTACCACCCAGCACTTGTGTTCATATGAGAAACCTACATGTACCTCTGAGCACCAAGGCAATCACCTTATTACATAGTTTATGACCAAGGGGGTTTCCCACGACATGTGCTCGAGTGTTTTTATTTTCCGTGATCTGTGACGATCCTTGATATGGTCCAATGGATAACATTAATGCATACTGTAGTTGAAAATATGTGTGTGGTGTACTGTATAATTAACCTCAAAATGCAGTAACTGTTTATACGCTATGGTTAAAAAAGTTAAGACATGTATGAGGCACAGTAAGGGCAAAAGTGTTTCAATTATTCAAAACTAAAGCATGGCACAATGATGGATTCATATCATATTCAATTTCGAATAAATTATTTGTCATTGTTTCAATGAAATCAGGATCTAATCTGATCAAATATCCAATGGATGGATGTACCTATTAGCTAGATTTTCATGAAAGCAGAACAGGTGAAGGTACATCACTCTGCAGGGAGCCAGCTCCTTAAAGAGGGACTCTGACGAAAATCGTTCGAAATTTAATTTAGCTGAAACTTCATTGAATAATTCTTCAAGGGTCTAATAATCACTAGTTAAAATCTTTTTTCGATATTCCAGAGGGAAGTACTACATGTATATTTTTATGAATCTTTAGAGGAGCCAGTGACGTCATCTACTCAACCCAACATTCAGCTCCATACATTTCTTTGTAGTTTTGTGATCAAAATATCTCAATGTTTTGTTCAGAAATAGCTCTGCATTCAACAAAACTGGTCAGACAATCAATCCTAAGCACAAATGTAAGAAAACTCCTTCACCCAAACTTTTAGCTTCATAGAAATTAAATAATTCAAGAAACTAAACACAAAGAAATGTATGGAGCGAAGCCGTGTTGATTGTTTGGGTTGAGTAGATGACCTCACTGACACTTCTAAATTAAGATTCATAAAAATGTAATACTTCGCATAGCAATTTTGAGAAAACACATTAATCAGTAATTGTATGGCTCTTTGAGATTATTTCAGTGAAGTTTCAGCTAAATTAAATTTCGATCGATATTCGTCCAAGTAGCACTTTAACAATGGCCTTGAACTAGATGGCTGCATGTGCACAGAGCCTTCGGTTTTGAATTTCAATGAAAGCTCAAACTGATTTAATAACCAAGCCTCATTGTTTCGATGCAAAGCTCCTGACACAATGTGATTATTGTTCCAAAATTCCTATGTGAAAATGCCAGATTGAACACACACAGTGAAGTTTCAGTTAAATTAAATTTCGAACGATTTTCGTCAGAGTCCCCCTTTACTGACAACCCCTGACTGAGTAGCATCCTACATATTGGCAATAACATTTGCATCCTCAAACCTGATAGGCCAATAATAACAACAATATCATAACATTTTCCTCTAGATTACGGTTCAAAAGTTTTCACCAGTTTAATTTCTTATGGCATTGTTTGATGCTGTGACCTGATCTAAACTTGTTTTGAGTTTGAAATTCGTTTTATTTGATTTATGGCTTCAAATAGGAATACATATGCATAAGCTTACATAAGCTTACATGTAAGACTTTATGTATAGCTAATTGATTTGGTTGGAAAATGACATACAAATGTACATGCATTAGAGAATTTGTTTTCAACTCACAGTTGGATTTGATCCGTACTAGTCAATGTTCAAACAGTGCAACACAAATTTTTGTTGGATTTAGGAAAACATCCGAATTTCTTCTAAAAATATAATATTTTTTTGCATCGTCATGATATTGATCAACTGTTCGATATATTGACAAGTCGTTTTGATACAAGCAGGTTTAAAAACCGTTGAGCCGCATAAATGCTTGCATGAGATTAAACGTAACATCACACTCATTCACATCGAGAAATATCAGCGGCATTGGTACCGTTAGTGTCGAGTTTTTCTTAAACAAACAGACAATCTGGGTCAACACCTATAGCAAACATGCGGGGATATAAATAATGTCAGTGAGCAAGTGGAAGACTGAAATCGATCATGGAAACAGACGACAGCGCCACGAAAGTGCAATTTTCAAAACTGTTTAGCGAAATCTTTGCTGCGAGCTTAGATTTCCATAAAGATTGAGTAAGCTTTGCATGTACATTATTTTATGCATTGAAATAAGAGATCGCATGGCCTATGCCTATGGCTATGTATATTGGGCCATATCTAGTCGAAAGTCACGCAAGGGCCTCACCGTCAAATCCTTGTGTTACGTACAGTGAAAAGTTTCGACTGTGGGATCTCAATCAATAGGTTGCATCGTCAAGTCCAAACATACTAACGTCGATCTACAGCAGAATCTCGCTGCTCGTCGACCGTTCCACACCTTTTCAGATGTATAGTTATAGAGAAAGGAATCATCCAAGCGATCAGCGATCAAGTGTTCCAAACACATGACAATCGAACCAATCACCGAACTGTACAACGGACGGCCCTAAGCCACGTGATACGATTGTCTGTTGAATGGGTCTATTTGCACGTGACTTGTGGGCTGCCACAGGGTTCCCATCTTTTGTAGAGAAATGGAAGGAATGTTTTTATTATTTATTTACTGTTTTCCCCGGCCCTACCCCCTTTATTTTCTTTTTGGGTTCCTTCCCGGTTCATTTTTATCGGCCATTCTTTGTCAATTCTCCATTTCATTCTTCTTTGATTTGAACACCTGCTATACATTAACTGAGAGCAGGATAGGAGCCCATAAGTACTGTGTCACAGCGTTTTCACAAGTGTGGTTATTTTTAGAACAGTTTTTCCGTCAATTGACCAATCAGAGAACGTTTCCGGTATGGTGGTTTCATTTCCGGTTTCACGTCAAAAATAAAATGGCGGAATTTCGAAAGACCCGAAGAGATGAATGTACAAATAAAAGTCGGGATTATCCAGTTTTCTTTGTGTCTGATTCACAATTTTATCATACCAACAACTTCCCGGGATTCCATAGGCCGCTACTTTGAACCTTGACCTAAAATTCTAGACTGCGTTTCCTGAACGAAGTGGACTTACAGGATTTGAATTGAAGTGATGGCCAGGCGGTTTCGTGGCAGAGTTTCGAGGATAGATAATGTGAACGCGTGTTTTCTGATCAGAAATATCAGTTCCTGTTTACCTCACGGAGAAATACAAACGTATTATGAAGCGTTGTGCCTCTGAAACGTTAGAAAGTTAAAGTCAAGTTAGTAAGGTGCATTGAAAGCGATAATCTATTTAGGCAGTTGGCTTGTAATTCGTTTTTCAGAAAACTTAAAAATAAACTGAAAGTCAGAAGACCCACCAAATGGAAACCAAATATGATTTTGAGCTACATTATGGATCATTTGGTCGAAGAATGTATCAGTTTAGTTTTCAATTCGTTTGAGTTTTGAATTTGATTAATTGACAAGTTCCAGCCGACTGTTTGAATGTCTGAGTACCCGCGCAGTAAATGAAGGTCATTTCATTTTGAGTCAGTTTCGCTCAACTATTCGGCTTTATATTGACAGTGAAGCGTGTGTATAAAATAATAAGCTCAGTGAATGAAGGTGTTTTTATTTTAAAATATATTTCAAATCAGACTCACAAAAATATTCACAATCCATTTTTAAGTCATTTTAGGTAACAGAAAAGACACAACAAATGACAACAAATACGCTTACTTTCACCAATCTTATTTGTAATTTGATTCACTCGTCTTGTCGCTCATGCAGTTTCAGCGAATTTGTTTTTGAATAGCCAGTTGTCAGTCTTCAAACTCCACAACGATAATTACAAGATACCACTAAACCACATCCAAGAATAAATTGAATTCACTTTCTGACGAAATAGTTTAGACGAAAATATGTCTTTGAAAGTCTTCGGCTAATTTGCATCCACACGCTAAAACAGCGCTAGCTTCTCAGTCGGTCCCCCGGTCGGTCCCTTCGTGTTCGAGTTCTTCGAACCACAATCGTCACCACTATCACTTTCAAGTGATTCTGTTGTACCGAATGACTCAATACTGCTCTCACTATCACTAGACGATTCGTAGTTTAGTTCACTTGAAGAATCTCTTTGTCGCTATCGGATGCCATCTTTATTTTACCTGCCATCTCATCAAAATTTAAAAAAAACGTCATACCGGAAACGTTCTCTGATTGGTCAAATTAGCGGGAAAACTGTTCTAAAAATAACCACACTTGTGAAAACGCTGTGACACTATCCAATACCGAATGGACGCTCCTACTTATGGGCTCCTGCTCAGAGGATATTTTTTACGAGCGCGCGTATTGAGCGCCAAAAACCAATAGGCTGGAAAATACATTTTGTACAAGGCTAAAACTGCTTTAGTAAAGAGTTCAAGCTATTTGTGAATGGTTTTGATCGGTAAAAGTGAAATTAGATTGTTAACCCAAAGCGAAAATCGAAATTGAAACTGTCCAAAAGGGCTCGTTTTTGGCGTTTATGGCGGATATTACGCGATGTTGAAATAAATTTCCTCTTAATTTGTTCTACTCCGCAGGCAATTTCATTCGGGCTTCCTGTGGCTAAGAAGAGAGGAGATTCACGGGGAGGAGGTAAGAGAAGAAGCGGCGGGAAGAATGGGGAAGGTTCCTCGTCCCAGACCTTACTCTTCCCTTCCGTCAACACAGGGTACCCATTTACTAGACTCCGGCTAGCGCTGCTCAATCACTGCAGGTAATAACTGTGTTGTCATATCATAAATTGAACTGGTCTGAAAATAAAGTTGCGCTACAATAGTTCTGATATGTCGCTACCAAAAACAATTTTATGCATTGCGTCGAACGCTAGACTTCGTTATTTGAACCAACTTTTTTTAAACAAATAATGACATGACAGCGCAGTCAGCCACACCCATTCGTTTTAGTCATGACGCTACTAAATATTTAAGTCAGTGTCTCATGTCATACAAGCATTTAGAAAACTACTGACAATAATAATATCCCTACAGCGTCTTTCATGAGATGTGCACGCGCCGTCAAACTTTGTGAGCTAAGCAGGTAGGCACGCTGCACGCATAGGTGAACCCGATCTAAAATTGTACGTGCGTGCGCAACTTTTTATCGATTATTTTTCTATTTTTCCCTCGCTAAACTAGTTGAAGCCTATTGGAAGTCTGGAATTTGAAATTACCTTGATTTTAAAGATTGCATTTCGCGTGGCAATATAAAACAGGCTGTTAGTTCACATTACCGTCTATCGCTGATGCAGGTTATTACCAAATGTTATCATTTACTATAATTGTTCTTAGAAGTTTGAGTCTCGACAATAGCATGCATGAATTATGAACAATGTACAGCTACTGCATTAACTAGCTAGCGTCCTTATTTAATTATAACATGTTTTGTCCTTGCTAATACCTTTATCTATATAAGCTGTTTGCATTGCTGACTGAACGTGTACATAGTATACCTCGTAGACAAACTTCGACATCAACAGCAAATGCAAGGTCTTCCCTGCGCTCATCACAAAACGCTGCAAGCATGATAGCCTCGGGCGTTTCTTCTGGATAGCTTTGAGATCATTTGAGTGATAAATAATGCACGCAATCTGCTGATCGTAGCGTTTGCCAAGTGTATGAAGTCAGAAAACAAGTTAGAAAACACGTTTATCTGTAATTTTCAAAAACCGTTATCCACGGCCCTCCACGCTTAATTTCGGGCAGTTTCTGCACAATTCAAGTATTAATAGTACTGCATACAAGTCAGTCGGTTTTCAGAATGGTCTATAATAGTCGGCTCATAATCCACGAGTTTACCGATGCTTTGTGTTATTAAGATACGAAGAAACTCCATACTCGACCGTGATATGGAGTAAATGTTTTAGCGATTGTTTGACGTACGTCTTTTGTCACTTATGATACAAACGTGGATACCATTTAAAAAAATATATATATATTTAATAACCTCGACCGGACCTTCACTGGCAACCATTGATTACTTAGTAGTGTCGAACAAAGCTACCGTTTTAGCGATACCATGTTTTTCCATAAGTAACATGCACCTATGTACTAATAGAGCTTGCCTTATTACAAACGCACAGCCGGTTTCCTCGTAAACAACTTGCTCATTGATTATGGCATAAGTAATGAGTTGGATTGCCTCCCCTGTTACTACCTATAATCAGGGGGGGTTACTCCAGGAACTTTAGGATAGGGGTGTGCCACAGAGATGTCGAAACGAATTCATATATACCGGCCTTATTTCCGATGATTGTAACTGACATATATATATATTTATTATATATCTGTGACGTAAGTTTACCAAATTTGGTCATTTTTGAGGGCCGATATGAGGCGTTAATGCCCTGTAGAAATCCGTAATGCCCTGTTCACAACTCAAAAAACTAAAAAAAACAATATTCTGATAAAATTACGTCACAGTTATATAATAAATCCCTCATTAGATGTTTTCTCGGGTATTACGGGCTGACATTTTACTCGTTGCTCGCATTTTTCCTCGCCCTGCGGGCAAGTAAAAATACATTCGCAATTCGTAAAATATCAGCCAGTAATTAGCCTGCGTCACATCCAGTAATACCCGAGAAAACATCTAATAAGCTGTATATATATACCCTATTAAAATTAAGGAATGCGTGAATACTATATTTGTAACATATTTTATTTATCATCTAACTATGTTATTGTTTATGTAGCCTGCAGTGACCAAAACTGGTTTATTTCTGGTCTATCCCAGTATGCAAACGACTCCTATAAAGGTTGCTGTACAGTACAGTAGAACTCTGCATGTACTTTTTTATGTATAAACCATTCATACGCGATCAACTAGTACCTACTAGTAAAAGAAGAGATAAGAATACGAAAAGCGGCTTACTTTGGGCCCGATACAATGGTATAAGTGCTTCACAAGGAACAATTCGTTGCATTTCTGGTGTTTCAAGTTGAGTTGTGATTATGCTTGCGCGCCGGGCCCGTTTTCACATGACACAAGTGCGTCGCTATAGTGAAGCCAAAGTAAATGGCTGTACGGACAAGGGCGGGTCGCGTCACGTGATACTCAAGTTGCTTGTGACTTTATTGCGTAATTTTCCTTTTTCTAATATTATTCTCAAAACTGTAAACATGCAGAAAAAAACTCTGAAAACAGGAACTTTAAAAAAGCTAGCTCTGAAATCAAGCCGATTTAAAAAAAGACATGAATGGTGCTAGACGTATACTGTTTCAGTAAATGGCTATGCAATACATGTTTATGTGAAACAATGTTTGGAATTTCCTCAACCTTAACTGCACAAAAAATTATTCGCTGTGCTATTTTTCACTGAGTGGTAAAAAAAGGAATATGTATTGCACACATACACACACTTAATAGCAAGTAACCTTCTAGCTAGATTCGTTGCCGTTCTTTAGAATACTGGGTGTTGTCAGTAAAGATCGACGAGCGTCAGGTCAGGCGGAAAACACTCTCACAAACTGACATTCAACTTGCTACTCCTGCGATAAGATAACACGCAGGCTCGGTCTCAGAATAGCCAACGGAGGCGCCGGTTGTTATCGGGAATTTTACGCTCCAATTTTATATACTATCATATTAATTGTCTGCGCTTTTCAAGCCAGTTGTCAACCGGGTTCCGGTACTGACAATGTACAATAATAAAGTGTATGAATACGATTAAATCAGGAATGAAGTAAATACCTTTTCTGATGTCCAGTTGAAGTTATAAACGACCGACGATCGAGAAATGTTATGAAGCTTCGCCACTGTAGCCAGTTTAAATGCGACACGTTGCGTTTGGAGGAGAGTCGGTCATTGTGTCATTTTACGTACTACGCTTGCCCTTCCGCCTTGCACGTGAATGGAGAATCGTTGTGTGCATAAAAACATTCAATTTTCTTGGATTTTTGCCAGGGAAATATTTCGAGGTAACGAAGTTAATCATAGCATTAACTGTGGTACTGGTGGCAAGTCCTCTCACCATAAACAAGCAGGTACTGCTCACCATACACTTTATAACACAAGAAACGGCGCAATTAAAACTACTCAAGCATATGTTTGCCTTTACTAGGTAATTCTCTTAGAGTGCAAACCATATGTCCGTGAAACAGTACTAACTAATTAGTACTAAATAGCACTGATGAAACAATAGAAAACAAATGGAGATAACACTATTTAGTACTATTTAGTAATAGTACTATTTCACGGACATATGGTTTGCACTCTATCAATACTACGCCATAAATAGGCGCAATTTTCTGCTCTTTGAACCAAAATCACTGGCATTCACTTGCCTTTGTCCCGGTTAATTCAAGAATAGCGACACCTTTTCACGTGGCTATACTGAGTTCTGTAATATCTATCTTTTGCAGTGTTTCACGTGCATCTAATTACACCTCAAAGACTTAGCTTTGTTTTATATACAAGTTCTATAATTGATTTAATGTGTTTTCTAACAAATCCTTCAACTACAACACTTCAAATGGACTGATCTATATTTCAGATGAATATCAAGCTGGAAAAAAATTAACGCCTGTTGAGTGCAGATTTTCAAGTGAGCTACGCTTTGGGCGTATAAATAAGCAATTCTTCTAATAACGGTATTTAGATCTCCTATAATCCTTATTTCACACCTGAGATGCGCATGTGCCAAAACAACGCAGTTTTTATTGTCCCGTGTCACACCCAGTATTTACTATTAATAATGCTAGTCGGCTTGTTCATCATTATGAAAAAGCAAACACACATAGCTCGAGGAACCAACAAAACTGAAACAATCTTATTATTATACTCTTGTATCATCACTCGCCTTTCAAAGGAAATTCCATAAATTCCAAGTAAAAAATACTATTTTTTAATGTACGTGCGTTTTCGCATATTTGAGAATGGATTCCTGGTTTCGTTGCCACGTGATCTATACATGTATACATGTATACACGTGGTCATCAGCTACGTTGCATGCGTTCTACCCCTGGTCAAAGTTCACGTTTGCTATTGTTCCCAACCAGCCCAGGGTCCCATCCACGTACTGTGTGTTTCTATCGGTTCAAAACGTAAATATTTTAATGCGTTTGCATTTCTAAAACTGCCGAGACTTTTGATAATCAGTTCTTACTGTACCTTAATTCTACATGTAACACTTCACAAACTGATACCTTTCTGAAACGCAATTTTTGTTTGACTAACTATGTAAATTCTGAAAGATAATAATGAACAACAGCACATTATATCATTGCGCGCAACAATGCAGGCAAATGACTTCACACTGAATACAGTTGTATAGGATAGCCCTTCTTATATATCATAGTTGTGACACCATGCTATATTACTGACACCTTGCTATAACTGCATGACGCCTAGGCCTCGCTATCAGTACCGACACCTCGCTAACTTACGAACACTTCGTTATTACGAACACTTCGCTATTACGAATATTAATATACTAGGCTACCTAACAGCAGTGAATGCTGACGGTGAATGCAATGTTAGTAGTCGGTTGTGGATAAGAGTTGGTGCCGGAGAGCCTTAGACTACTGTAGTTATGAAATGTTTTGTTTTATGTAAGTGACAAGTATGCAAATTATTAGGCGAGTCTACCTTTCTTTGTTTTGAATAGTAGTTGTCTATTTCAAAAACTGGATAGCTTAGGGGTGGACCATTAGAAATGTTGGGAGGGGTGGTGACAATTCCCCCAAAAAAATTCCTGCAAAGAAAAAATGTCCCAAAAAATTCCTACAAGTACCCTACCACCTAAAAAAATTCCTGCAAGCAAGCAAGACAGTTGACCACATGCTATCTGGAGGCAAAATGTATAGAAAGGCAGCCTCAAGCAGGATTTTTTTAGGTGGTAAGGTACTTGCAAAAAAAAACTTTGGGACATTTTTTTTTTGCAGGAATTCTTTTGGAAATTGTCACCCCCCACCCAACATTTCTAATAATCCACCCCTTATGAATAACTAATGTATTACTTATAATTGAGATTTCAATGCGCATATTCACACTTGAAACTGACTGACACACGGTCAGCCGGCACTAATCAGCTCAATTAATACGGTGATCTTCAACTACTCAATTCCCACGAAAAGCACAAGATACGGTATCTGATGGGCTTACGAGTCAGGATATACCGGCTAAAGAAACATATACATGTACAAATTAATTAGGGGCACAGATTTTGGGCACGACATTTACTAGCCTGCGTGGCGGCCCAAAGGGTACGGATTGGAGGGACTAGGGAACGGAGGGGGAAGGGGAGGGGGACTGAGGAGAGGAGGAGAGTCCCCCCTCCGATCCCTTCCGATCCCTAGTCCCTCGTACCCTTTGGACCGCCACGCAGGCTAGACATTTACCGATCAGAAACGCTTAGCGTATGTAGGAGTTGCGCGAAAAGCATGATGGTTCTTGAGAATTGCATGATGGTTATTGGAAACTGCATGTCGGGTAAAAATCGAGATTTTTTCTTCCTTGCTCGCTCGCTTCAGGCTCGCTCGCTGCGTCAGCAAATACCCCACTATTACGAACACTCGCTTTTGCGAACACCCCACTATTACGAACACTCGCTTTTGTGAACACCCCACAATTACGAACACTCGCTTTTGCGAACACACCACTATTACGAACACTCGCATTTGCGAACACCCCACTAATACGAACACTCGCTTTTGTGAACACCCCACTACTACGAACACTCGCTTTTGCGAACACCCCACTATTACGAACACTCGCTTTTGCGAACACTCGCTTTTGTGAACACCCCACTACTACGAACACTCGCTTTTGCGAACACCCCACTATTTAGTACGAACACTCGCTTTTGCGAACACCCCACTATTACAAACACTCGCTTTTGCGAACACCCCACTATTATAAACACTCGCTTTTGCGAAAACCCCACTATTACGAACACTCGCTTTTGCGAACACCCCACTATTACGAACACTCGCTTTTGTGAACACCCCACTACTACGAACACTCGCTTTTGCGAACACCCCACTATTGACGAACACTCGCTTTTGTGAACACCCCACTATTACGAACACTCGCTTTTGTGAACACCCCACTATTACGAACACTCGCTTTTGTGAACACCCTCACTATTACGAACACTCGCTTTTGCGAACACCCCACTATTACGAACACTCGCTTTTGTGAACACCCCACAATTACGAACACTCGCTTTTGCGAACACACCACTATTACGAACACTCGCATTTGCGAACACCCCACTAATACGAACACTCGCTTTTGTGAACACCCCACTACTACGAACACTCGCTTTTGCGAACACCCCACTATTACGAACGAACACTCGCTTTTGCGAACACTCGCTTTTGTGAACACCCCACTACTACGAACACTCGCTTTTGCGAACACCCCACTATTTAGTACGAACACTCGCTTTTGCGAACACCCCACTATTACAAACACTCGCTTTTGCGAACACCCCACTATTATAAACACTCGCTTTTGCGAAAACCCCACTATTACGAACACTCGCTTTTGCGAACACCCCACTATTACGAACACTCGCTTTTGTGAACACCCCACTACTACGAACACTCGCTTTTGCGAACACCCCACTATTGACGAACACTCGCTTTTGTGAACACCCCACTATTACGAACACTCGCTTTTGTGAACACCCCACTATTACGAACACTCGCTTTTGTGAACACCTCACTATTACGAACACTCGCTTTTGCGAACACCCCACTATTACGAACACTCGCTTTTGTGAACACCCCACAATTACGAACACTCGCTTTTGCGAACACACCACTATTACGAACACTCGCATTTGCGAACACCCCACTAATACGAACACTCGCTTTTGTGAACACCCCACTACTACGAACACTCGCTTTTGCGAACACCCCACTATTACGAACACTCGCTTTTGCGAACACTCGCTTTTGTGAACACCCCACTACTACGAACACTCGCTTTTGCGAACACCCCACTATTTAGTACGAACACTCGCTTTTGCGAACACCCCACTATTACAAACACTCGCTTTTGCGAACACCCCACTATTATAAACACTCGCTTTTGCGAAAACCCCACTATTACGAACACTCGCTTTTGCGAACACCCCACTATTACGAACACTCGCTTTTGTGAACACCCCACTACTACGAACACTCGCTTTTGCGAACACCCCACTATTGACGAACACTCGCTTTTGTGAACACCCCACTATTACGAACACTCGCTTTTGTGAACACCCCACTATTACGAACACTCGCTTTTGTGAACACCTCACTATTACGAACACTCGCTTTTGCGAACACCCCACTATTACGAACACTCGCATTTGCGAACACCCCACTATTACGAACACTCGCTTTTGCGAACACCCCACTACTATACGAACACTCGCTTTTGCGAACACCCCATGCACTATTACGAACACTCGCTTTTGCGAACACTCGCTTTTGTGAACACCCCACTATTTAGTACGAACACTCGCTTTTGCGAACACCCCACTATTACAAACACTCGCTTTTGCGAAAACCCCACTATTACGAACACTCGCTTTTGCGAACACCCCACTATTACGAACACTCGCTTTTGTGAACACCCCACTATTACGAACACTCGCTTTTGCGAACACCCCACTATGACGAACACTCGCTTTTGCGAACACCCCACTATTACGAACACTCGCTTTTGTGAACACCCCACTATTACGAACACTCGCTTTTGCGAACACCCCACTATTACGAACACTCGCTTTTGTCATGAACACCCCACTATTGACGAACACTCGCTTTTGTGAACACCCCGGCTATTACGAACACTCGCTTTTGCGAACACCCCACTATTACGAACACTCGCTTTTGCGAACACCCCACTATTACGAACACTCGCTTTTGCGAACACCCCACTATTACGAACACTCGCTTTTGCGAACACCCCACTATTACGAACACTCGCTTTTGCGAACACCCCACTATTACGAACACTCGCTTTTGCGAACACCCCACTATTACGAACACTCGCTTTCAGTGTGAACACCCCCGCCACTATTACGAACACTCGCTTTTGCGAACACCCCACTATTACGAACACTCGCTTTTGTGAACACCCCACTATTACGAACACTCGCTTTTGCGAACACCTCACTATTACGAACACTCGCTTTTGTGAACACCTCTCTATTACGAACACTCGCTTTTGTGAACACCCCACTATTACGAACACTCGCTTTTGCGAACACCTCACTATTACGAACACTAGCTTTTGCGAACACCCCACTATTACGAACACTCGCTTTTGCGAACACCCCACTATTAGGAACACTCGCTTTTGTGAACACCCCACTATTACGAACACTCGCTTTTGCGAACACACCACTATTACGAGCACTCGCTTTTGCGAACACCCCACTATTACGAGCACTCGCTTTTGCGAACACCCCACTATTACGAACACCACGAACACTGACTCGCTTTTGTGAACACCCGGCACTATTACGGACAAGCCGCTAGATCCCCGCAGATCGGGTCTCACGCAGGAATCCATGACGTATCACTGAAAATAACGAGAGGCATGCACGTTTTTACAGTAAAATAAAGCCTCTTTATATGTGCTTCTAGCTCTTGCGCCTTCCTTTTGCCTCGAGTTGAAACCAACTGCATGGCTGTATGGATTATGTACGGCGAGAGGCTGGCATAAAATATTGAAAATAAGTTTATAGCCACCGTATATACTCGAAAATATAAATGCATCTTTAATATAGATGAAATGGAGCTTAAACTGGAGGTGTTGGCTAGACCCAAAAATTATAAGCTATAATTTATACAAGACCCACTCCGGGAACTAATAAAAGCCCACTTTCCTCAAAGCCAGCGGATTCCCATTAGTACCCAGTCTCCTTGCTCAACCACAACAATAATACGACGTCGTTGATATTTTTTTGTTGTTCGTGTTTCTCCAAAATATTCCACCAAAATAACCTAAAATTAAAACAGTTCACAGCTCAAGTGACGCTCTATACGTTGTTACGATGCAGTCGCTTATAAAAACAGAAATCGAGACGTTTTATCGCACGACGAAGCCAGTGGAACCCGTGACAACAAACCCGTTCAAACATCGCTTGCATTTGACTTGGAGCAAGAAAATCGAGGTAAAAATGTTCTTAATTTAACTGCGATTGTGTGCATTTTTGCTTCTGTGCATTGTATCATAGCTTCCTTAAGCTTCCAGGAAGCGTTGGGTTTTAAAATTTGCGCTTTTTGTTGCGTGATTGTTGTGAGATTGAGTCAGTATTCGCATGATTTCATGAACGCTTTTACTGCATCTTTTATGTCAATATTTTGGTATCCGACGCCAAGAAAACTGACACTTGGTGAAAGTTTTAAATATTAATTTCGTGATAAAGATTATCATTTGAATAGTCTGTTGAATACACTGCATTTTGTACAATTTATCCATTCATTTTGGTCAAAATGTACAAAAGAATAAAAACAATTTAAGTTTGAAAAAGTGTAAGGGACCGGTCATTATTAATGTAGGGGGGTGGGGGGGGAGAATTTTTTTTCAGGAAGATAAAGTTTGCCAAGGCCCCCCCCTTAAGGCACGAAAATGGTGAGCAGCCCCCCCTCTCATAATTCACATTTTAGTGATGATCCCCCCCCCCCATAGTGTTTCCAATCATTTTATAATTAGGCCATGGATCTGTTTAATTACTTTTACTCTGGTTTTATTATACCAGTGGCCTGTACCTTTTTCTTTCTTTAGTTTTTGAAATATACACCTATAAAATCAATTATGTTAGTCCCCCGAAAAGGTAGCCTGCATAGCCAGGTTCTAAGGGAAGGGAATGGGAATGGGAACCCCTCCGGCTTCCCCTCCTTTCCCCTCAGAGCCTGGCTACGCAGGCTACCGAAAAGGATGAAAGGTGCGACCCTGAAGGATCATGGGGGTTTCTATTAGCAGCCATATTCTTCATGAACATCTTGTACTAAACAAGAACATTGCGGTGAACCAAAGTCAAGTGACATTTAGAATGAGATGGCTGAATTTGTTGTCGAAATGTCTGGGAATTCAGGTAGAAAGACTTGGTAAACAGACGTATCTCCCATGATTCTCTGGGGTCGCACCTTTGTGAGTCAAGGGTGACTAACTTAATTTGAATTAGGTGTATACCTGAATTGTAAAAACAAACAAACAAAAAATGTTTATTTGAATCAAACGTAATGAGTATCCAAAGCATCCTTGTTTCATAATAATATAGAGTATATCTTTGCTTATTAAATTTAATAGGCCTAATTTCTATAGACCTAATTTGTGTTATTTTCTTTTAGAATCAATTAATCATTCTAAAAAACTTGTTTGTTCCTGGCTTTGTTCACATTAAGGCTCTTCAAGGAAAACTCAATAACCCCCCCCCCCCCTTCTGATAGTTATTTTAATCATGACCCACCCCCTGTCCTATTTAAAAAATCACCTGACCCCCCCATGATTTCTCCCCCCCCCCCCTTCATTAATAATGACCGGTCCCTAAATTGCCTATTTAAGCTTAATTTCCTGGATCTTCTCGTAATATAATTTCTAAAAGCTGCAAATCAAAGAATTTGCCATTGACAGATAACTTATTAGAACGTTAATGTTTGTGTGCAAATTATTAATAAATGCAGAAGTTATGAATTAAAAAATTTTAATGGCAAATTTACTGCAGTTTCCAGTTTCAAGGCTGTAATTTATGGGCACCGTACTATAATTATACATAGTATATACAGTTGAACCTCTACTAACGGCCACCTCCCCTTAACGGCCAGGGTTTCTTGTCCCAACAACATCCATAACAATGTACGGCCACCTCTACATTACTGCCACAAAATTTTGTCCCAAAGTTGCTGTTGTTAATGATCAGCAGCCTTAGCCTCAATCCAGAGAATAACTAGTCTCCCTCGCAGCCGTTACTAGAGAATAACCTGTAAAATTAAAATGTATAGGGTTTCTATTGTCCATTGTCAACTGATTCAGAATAAAAATTTACCTATTAACCTACTGAGTATTAAACAGAGCTCACATGCATGTACATACAGTAGTCAACGGCCGGAATTGCAATATATAAATTATTGTATCATACTGTACAGCCGATTGCAAAAATTCTGTAAATCAAGTATATCAGACGTATATCCATATATCAGGTGCATTATGGGTAATACTATTTTTGAGTTTTTCCACAAAATATGCAGCAGAAACTTACAAACAACAAACTATAGACTAAATTACATAACATTCTAGAGTTTCACCAATGTTGCTTGCGTGAAACATCATTTAGGGGACTTTTGCAATTACCCATAATGCAGCCGATATATGGATATGCTGATATACTTGATTTACAGAATATTTGCAAAGGGCTGTATTGTGTACATATAATAATTGTTTTAAACAATGTACTTTAATTATTCTCCTAAATCCAGAGTTTGTTTTCTGTTGCAGCTATTATTTGGATTTTTCTTTCTTTTCCCTCTTCGTCTTCCTCTTTTTATTCTTGTGTTTATTTCTGTGGTGTTTTGGAGTATGGTGATAACCTATGGTACCAATTGTCATGACTATAAAACACCTCTTCCAACATGGAAAAGGTAAAGCTTTAAACAAATTTTAAATTACAGACTTTGCCATTTTTATTTATAAAGTTTGTGTGTGTACAGTTTGCATAAATGTTAATAGCACCTGATTGAGTTTAAATTAATTATTTATTAATAAACACAATTATAGAACTTGACAGCTGTAATTCACAACACAGTATAATAAATTAATAAGTGATTTAAATGCATGTACAAAGTTACAACACATATGTACATGTAATATATTATTGCTGCAAAGCACGTAAGCCAGACTCACGACTTAAAATCTGCTAAATTTATGCATAATATAAGGTTGTGAGTGACTTGCATCGTCTTCATGTATAGTCACATAAACATGATGGTATCTGAAGTGAGCAAAGCATAACACATAGATTATGAACACTCTGAGTGTTTGTTACAGTGTGATGCAATCAAACCATAATTACTACTCATGCCTGAACATGTGCTAAGATTCTAAATATTGCTTCTGGAATCGAGCTCTGCTGGAATAAATATTAATTACATTTACTGTACATGTATGCACCAGGAATGGGGCAGTACCAGGCCAGTACTTCAGTATTCAAGATACACGTACAATTGTAGGTGTTAATGCAGTGTTTTGAGTAGGTGGTTAAATCTGCTTATTGCTGGCTTATTTTGACATGTACAATGTATTAATTAACACTGCACAAGCTTACAGCTAGCATGCACTGAGTTGTCAAAATAGCAGGTGGCAAAATCATGTGTGAAAGCATTGTATGGTTTTGTGGCTTTCCCCAATTCCCATTTCCATGGCAACATAATGAAAGGCATGGTGTCTATGAATATCAGATTGATCTGGTTTTCATAGTTTACAATCTTTTCTCTCTTTGTGTGTCGATCTACTCATTTTCTAGGAAGCTAAAGAAGATTTTACAGCTGCACAGCAGGATGCTACTTTACATCAGTGGCTTCCATAAAGTGAAGATCAAAGGAAAACTAGCAACACCATCAGAGGCTCCGATAGTTGTATTTGCACCTCATTCATCCTTCATGGATGCATTCGTATTGAGTGCCATTGAAATGGTACCATCTGGGCTGTCTAAAATAGAGAACTTCCAAAGCCCTGTAACTGCATGTGAGTTAATTGACTGCATTTAATAAGACTCAATGTTATAAAAATAATACATAATTATATAGAGTCGTTATCGTACGAGTGGGAAACCTATGGTACCGTGACACTCAAATGGCTTCCTCTCTGAACCAATCAAAAAGCGTGGCACTGTCAACGCATGGCACTGTCAATGCATGGCACTGTCAACGCATGGCACTGTCAACGCATGGCACTGTCAACGCATGGCACTGTCAACACATGGCACTGTCAACACATGGCACTGTCAACGCATGGCACTGTCAACGCGTGGCACTGTCAAAGCATGGCACTGTCAACGCATGGCACTGTCAACGCATGGCACTGTCAACGCATGGCACTGTCAACGCATGGCACTGTCAACTCATGGCACTGTCAACGCATGGCACTGTCAACACATGGCACTGTCAACTCATGGCACTGTCAACACATGGCACTGTCAACGCATGGCACTGTCAACGCATGGCACTGTCAACGCGTGGCACTGTCAACACGGCACTGTCAACACGGCACTGTCAACGCATGGCGCTGTCAACACATGGCACTGTCAACACGGCACTGTCAACACATGGCACTGTCAAAGCATGGCGCTGTCAACTCATGGCACTGTCAACACATGGCACTGTCAACGCATGGCACTGTCAACGCATGGCACTGTCAACGCATGGCACTGTCAACGCGTGGCACTGTCAACACGGCACTGTCAACACATGGCACTGTCAACACATGGCACTGTCAACGCATGGCACTGTCAACGCATGGCACTGTCAACGCATGGCACTGTCAACGCATGGCACTGTCAAAGCATGGCACTGTCAACGCATGGCACTGTCAACGCGTGGCACTGTCAAAGCATGGCACTGTCAACGCATGGCACTGTCAACGCATGGCACTGTCAACGCATGGCACTGTCAACGCATGGCACTGTCAACGCATGGCACTGTCAACGCATGGCACTGTCAACACATGGCACTGTCAACTCATGGCACTGTCAACACATGGCACTGTCAACGCATGGCACTGTCAACGCATGGCACTGTCAACGCGTGGCACTGTCAACGCGTGGCACTGTCAACACGGCACTGTCAACGCATGGCGCTGTCAACACATGGCACTGTCAATGCATGGCACTGTCAACGCATGGCACTGTCAAAGCATGGCACTGTCAAAGCATGGCGCTGTCAACGCATGGCACTTTCAACGCATGGCACTGTCAACGCATGGCACTGTCAACGCATGGCACTGTCAACGCATGGCACTGTCAACGCATGGCACTGTCAACACATGGCACTGTCAACGCATGGCACTGTCAACGCATGGCACTGTCAACGCATGGCACTGTCAACACATGACACTGTCAACTCATGGCACTGTCAAAGCATGGCGCTGTCAACGCATGGCACTGTCAACGCATGGCACTGTCAACGCATGGCACTGTCAAAGCATGGCACTGTCAACGCATGGCGCTGTCAACGCATGGCACTGTCAACGCATGGCACAAACCATAACAAAACTACTTCCCACTCATATGAAAACTAAAACTTACTCTCTGACCTTACAAATGAAAAATCAGCATTCATTTGCTAATGATGTTTTTGTTTAGCACTTCTAATGGCAATAGAGTCAATAGGAGTAAGGCGTGAGTGCCCAAAGTCAAGGTTTCAGTCTTTGGAAAACGTGAAATATCGAACTCTTACGACAAGAGGACAGTGGCCTCATTTGTTGATTTGTCCAGAAGGTTTGTTTTGAGCATGATGATATGACCCGACACAGAGACAGGGCACTGCTACCATTCTACTAAGTACAATACATACTTGACAAAATCTCATGCCAACATTTTGTTGTTTCAATGTCACTATGAATCAAATGGGATTGAAGTCATGTGACCTGTTGCCATGACAATTAGATACATGTATTTAATTTCGGCAATCTTTTACAGGAACATGCACTAACAGGACTTCGCTTATCCATTTCAAGGCAGGTATGTGACATGTATTCTTTAGGTACTTCATGATGATAGTGAGTGATAATATTCAATGACATGTACATGATTGTACACTTGTACATGTACAAATTAAGGGTGCGTTCGATTGACCTTATTCCGGAATAGGAATAATTCCAGATTCTGGGGCAGACGGATGACAAGTATTTTTGAGAAACACATAGCACAATGTATTTCCCAAGTGAATATTTCAATGTTCACTGTAATTAATTCTCTATTTTTAAGGAGCTTTTATCCCAGGGTGCCCTGTGCAGCCAGTCTGTGTCAAGTACATCAGCAAACCTGTAAGTATCACTGATATTATTTGAAATGAAGAAAAGGAAAATGGCTGGCCAATTCAGCTACATGTAATTTTCACACTAATTAAGTGTCACAATGTGTACTGATCATGACATCAAATGATGTGGTACATGCACAATGTAAGATCAACAATAACGAACACCACATGCCTGCAGCCATGCAGCGTATACTTGTCAATCTAAATAGCAGGTTGCTTTGAGATTCAGTGTTAATGTGAGGTTCTTCACTGATTTACTGCTGTTTTTCTTGATATTAAAAGGATATTTATTCTTGGGTCTATGATGGGCCATCTGGGTAAGTACAATATGTAGATAAGTTCTAATGAAAAATCTTGCCCTCATGATACAAACTAGCTAATTGCAACAGATTGTGAGGTATTAAATTAAACACCTGGTAAAATAGAAACTTTATTTTAAATCAGCTCGTTTGTTTGTTTGTTTCCAGAATTGAGCTATTTTTGTTGATAATGTGTCAGCTCTTCCATGAGGCTGAACTAGAAATAATGCCTGTCAGAACACCAACACAGCAGGTACATTAGAACTAGATACATGTATTGTATATATGTATGCATGTAGAACAGATTCCGTACATGACTGAAAAACCTACTTTACCATATGTGCATCTGTTCCTTCAATATTTTGGTTTTTCGTTAATATTAGGAAGTGGACAACCCCAAGCTATTTGCTGATAATGTCCGTACAGAAATGGCCAGGTAACACTATTTATGTCTGTAGACATACACTATGTCTGTAGACATTACAGGACATAACTAATGCTGTCA
This sequence comes from Actinostola sp. cb2023, assembly GCA_033675265.1. NCBI lineage: Eukaryota > Metazoa > Cnidaria > Anthozoa > Actiniaria > Actinostolidae > Actinostola > Actinostola sp. cb2023. Next base: position 262,830 of record JAUJYZ010000575.1, on the reverse strand, counting down.
ATGATTACAAAATACAGCAATGACATATGTGATAAATAAATTGCTGATAGAGTTGTTTTCGTATGAGTGGGAAACCTGGTACAGAATTGAAGACATTGTATTCACCAATCACAGCACGCAAAATCATCACTCAACCAATCAGAATGCTTGGATATCGCATGATCATGGCACAATACCGGCACAGCACGGCACGGCACGGCATGGCACGGCACGGCACGGCACGGCATGGCATGAACTGTATCGTAACTATACTTCCCGTTCATACGAAGACGACTCTAAGATACTAAAGGATACAAATGTGGCCTGATGCTGCTATGAGTTGCCTTTAATTTATTAGATGTCTAAGCTTTCACCATTCTATGGCATCATCAGAGACAAAGAACAAGGAGAGTATATATATACGGTATACTGTCAGTGTGGGAATTCGTGCATATCAAACAGACAAAACATCGTTGATCTAAGATTTTATTATATCACCGATTGGTACGTTTTCATTGTCTTCAGATGTCTTGATGTTCCTACGTCTGGTCATTCTTTTGAAGATTGCATTTTAATGAGTGAAGCCAGCAGATTAGGCCTTCCTGATGAAGTTGCTATTGTGGAATATCAAAGCCTTTCTAAAGCCCTTGGGTATGTAACAACACAATCTTCAACATTGTACCATCTATTATTACCGGTATTTATACCTGACTATGACATGCATTACTATATACCACACAAGTGAATAGTACTTTTCGTGTGCTCTGATTGGCTACTCAATCTCGGAATATCCTCCAAGCAAAGCAAGATGACATCAATTATTCTTGCAGTGTCGGTGAGTAGTGGTAGATATTTACATCGCCACTCAAAGACTCGCGGCTCAGGAAATATATGTACACCACTACTCACCTCCTTTGGGGAATAATTGTCTGAACCATCTGGCATGAACCATAGATCAATGGTCAGACCTGAACCATAGACCATTGGTCATACCTGAACCATAGACAGGTCATACTTGAACCATAGACCAGTGGTCAGACTTGAACCATAGACAGGTCAGACCTGAACCATAGACCGGTTGTCAGAACTGAACCATAGACCGGTAGTCAGACCTGAACCATAGACCAGTGGTCAGACCTGAACCATAGACCAGTGGTCAGACCTGAACCATAGACAAGTCAGACCTGCACCATAGACCAGTGGTTAGACCTGAACCATAGACAAGTCAGACCTGAACCATAGACCAGTGGTCAGACATGAACCATAGACCAGTGGTCAGATCTGAACCATAGACCAGTGGTCAGACCTGAACCATAGACCAGTGGTCAGACCTGAACCATAGACAAGTCAGACCTGCACCATAGACCAGTGGTTAGACCTGAACCATAGACAAGTCAGACCTGAACCATAGACCAGTGGTCAGACATGAACCATAGACCAGTGGTCAGATCTGAACCATAGACAAGTGGTCAGACCTGAACCATAGACTGGTGATCAGACCTGAACCATAGACCAGTGGTCAGATCTGAACCATAGACCAGTGGTCAGATCTGAACCATAGACCAGTGGTCAGACCTGAACCATAGACCAGTGATCAGATCTGAACCATAGACCAGTGGTCAGACGTGAACCATAGACCAGTGGTCAGACCTGAACCATAGACCAGTGGTCAGACCTCTACCATAGACCAGTGGTCAGACCTCTACCATAGACCAGTGGTCAGACCTGAACCATAGGCCAGTGGTCAGACCTGAACCATAGACCAGTAGTCAGATCTGAACCATAGACCAGTGGTCAGACCTGAACCATAGACCAGTGGTCAGACTTGAACCAAAGACCATAGGTCAGGCCTGAACCATAGACATGTCAGACCTGAATCATAGACAAGTCAGACCTAAACCATAGACCAGTGGTCAGACCTGAACCATAGACAAGTCAGACCTGCACCATAGACCAGTGGTCAGACCTGAAACATAGACAAGCCAGACCTGAACCATAGACCAGTGGTCAAACCTCTACCATAGACCAGTGGTCAGATCTGAACCATAGACCAGTGGTCAGACCTGAACCATAGACCGGTGGTCAGAACTGAACCATAGACCATTGGTCAGACCTGAACCATAGACCAGTGGTCAGACCTGAACTATAGACCGGTTGTCAGAATTGAACCATAGACTGGTGGTTAGACCTGAACCATAGACCAGTGGTCAGACCTGAACTATAGACCAGTGGTCAAACCTGAACTATAGACCGGTGGTCAGACCTGAACCATAGACCAGTGGTCAGACCTGAACTATAGACCGGTTGTCAGAATTGAACCATAGACTGGTGGTTAGACCTGAACCATAGACCAGTGGTCAGACCTGAACTATAGACCAGTGGTCAAACCTGAACTATAGACTGGTGGTCAGACTTGAATCATAGACCAGTGGTTAGACCTGAACCTTAGATCCTAATTATGTATGTATTTGCCTACAGAACAAATGTTGATTTTATGAAGGAACATCTAGAGACGTTCGCTGTCGTCGATACTGACAAAGATGGAGTGATAACCCTAGAAGATTACGTCAAGTATCATGATCTTCCAATCTCTGCTCCATTGAAGCTGCTGTTCACTGCTTTTGATCCCGTAAGTTCAAGCACAATTTTTATAACCTTTTGTTAACTTTTATGTTAAACAATCTTCACTTTTTTTTACAATTCCAGCAAAACTATCATCAGGTGACTTTCCGTCAGTATCTTGTTGGAATTGCTTGCATCAAAAAAGTAGCATCCAACGAAGAAGTGTACAGCAATGCTTTACAGGTTAGTATGAGACCCAGATGGAGTTACAAAATGTACACGTACTCCCTTAAATGTAAGTTAAGAACGTATTCCAAGGATCGACTTTTTGAAACCTTGCCTTATGTATGAAGTATTTTTGACGTAATTTATCATACACAAGAAAATGTTCTTTCTCTGATGTCATAATTAACACCGTAAGTAGATTGAAAAAAACAAGGCTTAGCTGAGTCTTTCAAGTGTTTGTGATGATTTAGCTATAACTTTCAAACTGTTAAGAATAATATTATTCTATGATTAATATTATTCATGGAGAAATTTAAAGTTAAAAGTGGACCAAATCTTATACCAATAATAAGACCTACTTCACTGTAGTGGTTTCCTTTGTTTTGTCTTCATTAATTACTGTAGTGAAATCACAAGAAACCCTGTTTAGATTGACTTTAAAAAAATGTGAAATTAATAATATTATTACATGTACATGTAGATTAAAATTAATTATTTTTTTATTAATTAATTATTGTTGATGTTTAATACATGTAATTCAGTAGCTGGGTACCCCCACCCAGCTTATACAACCATGACATGTCAATATATGTTACATGTAGATATAATATCTAAATGAAGAAATTAAAGTTACATTATTGTCTCCAAAGATGTTGCAGAAGTACAGCAAACCAGAAGAGAGGCTGGCTTCACTCATCAGTCAGAGGATAATGGATTGTATACTACAGTGTGTCGACGACATGTTTTCCAACAACAACTATGTTATGAGTAGAAATGGTAAATACCTATAAACAAGCCTCCCCCCCAAACAAAATGCCCCCCCCCTGTCCCCCCCAAAATTAAAATTAAAACAAAATTTAAAATACATTTTAAGCAATTTATTAAAATATTGTTTAGAGTCTTACTGGATTATATTACTATTCAACGTTCAACAGATCAACTCCATGAGTTCCTTGAATTCCATTCAGAGTTTGCTGTGCTGCTTTCTCTTTTGGAAAAAGTGAGCACTTTAAACACTGATGCTGCATGACGTCCAGTGGTGACTTGGTGACATGACAATAAGAGATGTTAAAGTATTGCCAACCAGCATAAAGACAGAACACAGAGCCTCCTACACACACGTTCTTAGTGTCGTCACGCAACGCTTCCCTCCGTAAGTGTTGCATGACGACCCTAAGAACATCTGCGTAGGAGGCAGAGTCTGATGGGGATATAATCAAATGATTACTATATCGAATGACTTTAAACAAAGTGTGTAGAAGGAAACTTTAACACCTTGTAAAAACACTAAATTTACTGACGTTTCGGATGTTAGTCCTTCGTCGAAGTAAAAACCAAATGTTAAGTGCTATTAATTACACAGTGTTAAAGCTGCATTGTATCGTAGTCCCTCTGACTTTGGAAATATTACGCTGTAAGGTGGTAATAGACCTCTTTAGCTTGTATGCAAATTGCCCATTTCAGATCATGTGATGTAAACATTGATATTCTCTGGAGAATTAGTCCTTTCAATATGAACAAATAAATTTCAGAAATATAAAGGACTAATTCTCCAGAGAATATCAGTGTTTACATCACATGATCTGAAATGGGCAATTTGCATACAAGCTAAAGAGGTCTATTTATTAGGAGAGGAGTCAGGAAAATAACATTTAAAATATAAAATACTTGAATGTAGTTATATTAATCAATACACTGCAATACAACAAGTGACTACTTTTAATGTACAATATTTGCAAAAGTTTGTTGCCATTTTTAGACATGGCAAGACATTCTCCTTTGAGTTCAAGACAATATGGTCACACTTGTTTGTATTGCAGTTATATTCTTGTTATTACTAATCTGATGATTTGTTTTAATTTCGTGAGGGTGCGGGTAATACACTGCGCTGCTAATATAATGTACACCTGAAAATATGGTAGTTATAATTATTATGGCTTTGCATGCTGTTGCAATCTGGACAACAATAATTATAAGCAGTCTAGCTTTGTTAAAGACTGATTTAATTGTTGCGAAGACAAAACTATGCAATTGTGCACTGCATCTTAATTGCACATAAAGAAGAAGCCTGCCCTGCAGACTGGATTTGATAGCTCGAGCTTAAAAAAAGACTGCAAATCAGGCTAATAAAGAAGCCAGTCATACTCCTGCAAGGAACAGGGTAAACATGCAGAGTAATATAGAATTGTTGTAAAAAAATAATATTATAAATTATATTTATAGATTTAAAGGAATAATTTAACACATATATATAACACTTAGATAGTGCAAATAGTATTTTAAGAAATTGTATAAAAATTAACACAAGGTATTTTCTTGAATACCAAGAGTTTGTGTATTATCCACAATAATAATAGGCTAAATTATTATAAAAATATTTATTATAATTTAATGGGTAGATGGATTGCAGCACAATGCACCACAACTACTAGGTTATTTCAGAGATAACAAGCAACATGACTGCATGCTGGCATAATGCCCAGCACAAAAAGCTTCAATGTCCAATTTCTGATGTCAGGACTCTCAGTAGATATTTAAACAGCCAATTCACTCTTCTCACGCGTACTGATTTTTAAGATCAGCAAACTGGTTCCTTTCTTGTGCAAACAGCCTATATGATCTGAAAGAGTTTGTCTGAAAGAACATTTCTGGAAAGTTTCGATGGTATAGGATAAAATCTCAAAAAGTTATCGGGGATGACATTTATAGACTTTAGTATGGGATTTTGTCGTCATGCGTTGCAAGCCTCGTTTTGATGTTTTTTTTCAGAATTTAAATCGTTCATAACTTCGCAGTGATATATAATTTCGTCGTGAAACTTCTACATTATACTTATATAATGAATTTCATGACGAAATTATAAATCTCTGCGAAGTTATGAACGATTTAAATTCTGAAAAAACATCAAAACGAGGCTTGCAACGCATGACGGCAAAATCCCATACTAAAGTCTATAAATGTCATCCCCGATAACTTTTTGAGATTTTATCCTATACCATCAAAACTTTCCAGAAATGTTCTTTCAGACAAACTCTTTCACATCATATAGGCTGTTTGCACCAGATAGAAACCAGTTTGCTGATCTTAAAAATCTGTATGCATGATAAGAGTGAATCCCAATCTTTGAACAGGTGTAATGACAGCATTTTTGTAGTAGTTGACACACACTTGTCTTGACAGACATTGGAGTTGTAATGCCGGCTTAAATTCTGAAAACCCTCGTAATAGCTTTTTCACATCTTGTTTTGGACATTGAGGTCAAAGAAGAAAGGACATGCTAAAATGACATTGATCTTGCAGGGCTGTGCACATTGCGTCATGTTTGCTATTAAACCAGTTATTAATCGTTTTATTTTAGCTGTTTTAGATCAATAAATTATATAGATTTTAGAGCGCTAACCGGTAATAAGTTTCATTGTATTACATATAGGTCATCAGTGTAATAATAAGAGGGACGGTCTATTAATAATGCCATTTATTTACTACTAAATAAAGGATACATGTATATTGCAAAAGAAGAACATTTTTTAAATATTAACTATACACGCAGGGGTTTCAATAGAAGCCAGTTACTGCCGGAGCTCCGGTGGTTATTTACCGTTCCTCCGGTGGTTACTTGTCAGTGTATGATCGTACAGATCTAAAAAATCATTGAGTATACGGCTACTTTGAGCATCTCGTACACTGAGCTACTTTAAAAATTAATGAAACCCCCGACATGTAAGAGTACTGCTTTATTTCCTAACATATTCTCTACTCAAGAGTCAGTTGAAATAAATGCTATCCATGTGTAAAAGCTACTGATCAATTAATAAAAGTAGAAAACCATGTTGTGTTGTTTATTCAGTTTAGCCATTTGCCTCCATCATAGTTAATAGAAGGGTCCCCATCATGGCTTCATCAGTAAACCAGTTTTGTACTGAACCACCGTGTCGAAATAAAATTTATCTACATGTATCTATCTATCTATCAACTATTATTAGATGTTGTGAAGGCTGCAGCAGGCTACATATACCACTTATCACCCACCTTGTAATCCTCTCTTAGAGGGGTAAGGTGTACAGGAAGATACATAGGGGGAAATGTTCCATATGACTTGTGTTGACAATTTGTTGAGAGTTTCAGCTTCAGCTGTTTACAGTGTGGACACTCGAACCTTGAACACTTCAAGTTTTTTTCGAACTTTTTTTTTCGAACTTTCTATTGCCTCACAGCCTCTCAAATGGAGCATTGAGTTTAAATACACTTAGTGATCAAAATAAATCATTTTTCTGATCAATTTGCTCAATCAATAATTTATATATTTGGGTTAGAAAAAAAACTAAATGTTCACGGTTCGAGTGTCCATATTCGAGTGTCCATACTGTAATGCCTTATAAAAGAACTAATTTAATTCTCACACAAGAGTGACATGCATGCTCTTTCACTTTCAAATTTCGTCAAGTGTCCTCATCCACATGCAAACCTGTTAACTCAGAAAATCTGAACCCGGCTGTTACCCCAGTCAGCTACCACAATCTGTCCTTTTTCTGTTGGCACAGCACTTCTTGGGTAGAGAAAATATCCCTCTGCAGTTCCATGGGCTCCAAACACTATCACAAGCTTCCCTGTGTGGTCAACCACTTTTATATGATGACAGTCTCTCTCACAAATGATCAGAAATCCATTTTTATCTACTGAAACGTGATAAGGTTTTTCAATTACTGATCTAGAAAACTCAGAATTCACAAGCTCTCCATTGTCTGAGTAGATGTGCAGACCATTGACATAAGTGTCTGCAACTAGAAAGTATCCTTTCGAGTAGGTAGCAGATTGAGGATTCTGTAACTTTCCTGGATTATCTTGTCCAAGGTGTAAAAGCAACTTTCCCATTGAATCAAACACTTTGACGCACTTGTTGCCAGTGTCAGAAACAATGATTCTGTCCCCACTGTCGATGGATAGTCCAAGTGGACAATAAAACTCTGTAAGTCCACCTCCTTCTTTGCCAAAGTGGCGGAGGAACTGTCCTTCAGGGCTGAAAATCTGTACTCTACAATTTTTGCCGTCAAGGACTACCAGTGAGCCATCACTCAGAAATGCTGTGGCTACTGGAAAACGAAACTGGCCTGTACATTTACCCTCTTCACCAAATATCTTGAGTAGATTCCCCTGTGCATCAAAGAGCTGTATGCGATGATTCTGCGTGTCTGCGACCATGATTTTTCCATCACTGTTTACAGCAGCGCACGATGGGCCTGCAAACTGTCCAGATTCTCTTCTCAATGGAAACCCATTCTGTGCATGGCAAACAGCCCTGTAATCCCTCGAAACAAAAACAGTTGTGGGACTTCTCCAAACTTTGCTGCCTCTGATGGCGATGCTTATGTGGTACTTTCCAGGTAGCATAGGTTTAAAAGAACCTGTGTGGCTGCCATTTGTGTGATCGATCAATGAAGCACCTATGATCTCATTATTGGGGCCAGATATCTCTACTTGCAAGTCGTCTGATGCACTGTGTGTAGTATTGCCTTCGCAGTCTTTGGTTGTCACCTCAAATTCAACCTCTTTCAATTCTACTGGGATGTTTTTAATGCTGAGTTGTGTTTTGTGGGGGATCGTCTTGCTTGTAGATACAACAAATGCATTGTTGATGCTTTTCTTAACATCAAAAGTATCAAACTGGCAGTCCATGAAGTTGTTCACATTTATCTTGTCCTCTCCATCCATTTCACTCAGCTCTGACAGTTTCTTCATCAGTTGGCTTCTCCACAACACAATCTCACTTGGATCTTCACAAGACAGAAGTTCAGTTGCAAACGAAATAGCGCCATTCAGCTTGTCTTTTTCAAATTCGAGCTGATCCTTCTGCAAATATACGGCTTTAGTTCTTATGGCCAGTTCACTATGTAGCTGAATGCACAATTCATTAGCTTTGCTTTTTGCAACCTGTGCAATTTCTTCTGCAGCAGCAAGTATGCTGTCAACAAGAAATGTATGACGTTCCTCAATTTTCCCATTCATTTCATCCAGTCTGTTTAAGGTGGATTGTAGGTGTTTATTCTTTGTCTGTGTTTTTGACAAAAGTTTGGAGATACCATCTTTTAGCTCAGAGGTAAACTGTGCTATGCTCTGTATTTCGTGGTTTCTGTGTGTCAGTGCAAAGCAGACAGTGCAAATGCATTGATCACAATCCTTACAGTGCAACTCACATGCCTTGTCTGGATGGCTATCACATCTCAGACGATTTGCTACTTTGTCGGCATCTTGAGGAAATCCGATCAGGCACTCTGTTAACACGTTATCATCATTGTTGTCTTCCAACTTGATAGACAGGTGTAATGGTTTTGTTTCAAGACGATGTTTCTCGTGACAAACTTCACACATCAACGCTTTGCAATCTTTAGCTTCACACCTCCATTTCGCCTCGTTTTCTTTACACATGGTGCACTTCCAACCCAAAATCTGCTCTTCTTGTTCAAGAGTCTCCAGTACACTACAAGCTAGGTAGTTATTCGGTAGTTTTTCGGCTTCGCTTTCGCTGTGGACGTTAGTTTCTGTTCTACAAGTTGGACACAAAAGCGGTCCTTTACGGCTTTTCTTTGTCTTTTTCAAACACTGCAAACAAAATGTGTGAAAACAAGGCAGGATTTTAGGGCTTTGAAAAGGATCCAGGCAAATAGAACAGATGAGCTCGTTTCGTATTTTTTCAATAGACGATTGAGAATCCAATCGCGAAATCTGTTTTGATGCCATAATCTAATGATTTTGGAACGAAATAAAATATAAATGGTTCTTCGTTCCTTGGAAATATCTTCCAAATAAGGGTATTCGGCCCTTATTTGGAAGAATTTGCCCGGGAAAAATGGACTGAGAGGCCACAGGCAGCCCAGAAAACTGGTTTACAACAAAAATATAAAAAGGAGCAAAATCCAGCAAAATCAAGGTCTAGAAAACTAAATTTATAAATGAAAGTTTTTTCAACGTCAGTTTTATGAAACTTTCGGGCTTCCTGTGTGTATTTTACAAATACAAAGTCCTATATTTGGTCAACAATACCTTATTTGGTGACCGGGTTTGCGGGTCATTTCCCGCGCTATCCCGCAAGCAAAAATCAACGTACGTTTGGTTTGTTTACGAGGTTAGCAAAACCAGCATGATATCTTGAACAAAAACATGAGCTCAAAACTCAAAGACAGGCCTTTCTTGAGGCAGAAATCATTAATAGTACCTCATGTACAAAATCCGTTTTCTTACAAGCTTCGTCTTTCGTGTTTGGAGAAAATCAAGGTAATATTTGCAGTACACTCACATTCACAATTGATGAATTTTTATATCGACTTTTTATTCAATTTGTAAAACTTGTTTTTTCAACATGAAGACGTCGTGAATGCGCTACATTTCTCTCAAAGAATATCCTCTGGTCACTCTGTTAAATCATCATTTTAAATGAGTGTTATTCTTCGTAATTTGCTCCTTTGACGAGATAGATGAATATCATAACCTAATTAAGCTTATTGCTTTTTATTTACACATTACCTATTTATTAGATTGCCTTCTGCACCGTGACGTTATTCCCTGTAAGAGTGCTTGGGGCCTTGATATGTCTGCTGTTGGGTAGTTTATTTGCTGCCTTAGCAACAGCTTGCTTGAAGGACAGGGATTTAATGAATGTCCCACTGACAGGGATTAGAAAGTAAGTTTATATTTGTGTAAACACTACTTGAAATATGAAGTGGCTATAGGTAATCCACAGAGCCAGAGATGCATGCATGCGGAGAAGGCTATTAAGGCACTACTCCAGTCCTCTCTCACTTTATCCCCTGATTTATGTTTCCTGGTCTTATGTCCTTGACATGAATGTACCCCCCTCCCTAGACTTGCCACAAATCGACCACTTTGGGAGCTGGGGCAGAGATTATTCGGATTTTTTTTATTCGGATAAATCGGACTTCGAGAAAGTCTACCCCCTCCCCTCCTCTATTCTCATATTTCCCTTCAATCTTTTTTACACTACTTTGACATAATTTGATCCTTTTGTCCCAGTTTTTTTCACTTCTCTGTTCTACTTTCCTCTTCCCATTTTGATATGGCTTCTATCCATTTCAGGGCACTAAAGCGTCCCATTCAGTTCTTTGCCAGGGGTTGTTTGTTCTTCTTTGGCTTTCATTGGGTCAAGGTAAAAGGCAAACTCGTCAGCGAAGAAGAGGCTCCAATATTAGTGTGTGCACCCCATTCATCTTTCGTTGATGCTCTAGCGTTATCTGTGATATGCTTGCCTGGTGGAGTATCCAGGAAGGAAAATGAGGACATCCCTATTATCGGAGGTAATTTCTAATAATACAGACTACTGTTACAGTAATGTATTGCAGTTCTTATAGTGTTGTTTTTGTATGAGTGGAAGTATAATAAATATTGTTTGCCTGGAGTTCCTTAAACTCTATATTTTGAAATTCAAGGTTCAATTAAACTGTATTAATGTTTGTATATAATTATGTAGCTATGATACGCAGTATGCAGCCAATATTTGTGTCAAGGAATGATCCTCAATCAAGACAAAACACTATTGGTGAAATTCAAAGGAGAGCTAACTCTGCAGGAAAGTGGCCACACTTGGCTATATTTCCCGAAGGTAAGATTACAATTAGCCATGGAGTGACTGGCACTGAGACTCTTGAAATTTAGGATCGGGTGTGATAGCAGTAGTGGTGGTGTGCCTGCCATCCTCCCCCAACCCAGTCAATGGAGGACTGGGGCTTGGGCACAATCAACACCCTAACAGTCTTAAAACTGAGCCTATGCGCTGGGAGATCATCTTCAAGTAAGTCTGGCTGTGTGCCGAAATGCAACATCATACTCATTAAACTCATCGCCAGTAGATGAGCATTGGGATAGCACGAGCAAGCACTCAGTGATACGCAAGAATCAACAAACATGCTCAGAGTAGTGCGATTGCACAACATGCACATGGTCGCAATTAGTCTCGCATGAGAACCGCTGGCTAGCAATTTGTCTTGATTTTAACCTTGCCTAAATTGAGTTTAGCCTCATTTAAACATTGTGCTTGTACTTCTTCTTTCAGGAACTTGCACTAACAGACAGTGTCTGATTACCTTTAAACCAGGTACAGTGTATATTGTGGTTTAGTTTTCTTGGGGTTGTTTAAAAGTTATGTTATGAGTTTTATCGTGGCTATTTAACCCCACTTTTGGCCCATGCATGCGTCAAAGGGGTTAATTGCACAGCTAGCATACTATTAGTTTGGATATTATATTTCACTAGTACTACAAACTGTACATGTAGTATTTGCTCGACACATATGTGTCTCTAGTTCCATTTCAAGACTAGGCTTATTTATCTTATGTCATGTGTCGACAAAAGAAATGTTCTGGTTGCAAGACGCCACATGTAAGACACATTTAAAAACATGAAAACCTTTAGTTTATTTGCTTTATTTTGATGTTTACAGGGGCTTTCTACGCAGCTTGTCCAGTACAGCCAATTGTCATAAAATACCCTAACAAACTGGTATGTGAGTTAACTGGATGCACTCCCTGATAATTGGATAAAGTTAGCAATACATTTGTATGTATTATTTGTATTAAAGACAAATCGCATCACTAATATTGCATTGTTGTTTACAGGATACAGTCACATGGACTTGGTCTGGTCCGAGTGCGTAAGTACTTTAGTTGAAGTTTTATTTTATTGTTGATGCTTAGTGGGTTAGATTGGTGGGCACAGTAGGTGGATAACTAGATGGAGAGATGGATGGATGAAAGGAAGGACTGACAAGCCAATGGACCAGTGGATGGATGGACAGATGGATGAAAGGAAGGACTGACAAGCCAATGGACTAGTGGATGGATGGATAGATGGATGAAAGGAAGGAAGGACTGACAAGCCAATGGACCAGTGGATGGATGGATAGATGGATGAAAGGAAGGACTGACAAGCCAATGGACTAGTGGATGGATGGATAGATGGATTTGTTTGATTGCTGGATTATTTATTTCTATAGGATCAAGCTGTTCTGGTTAACTCTGTGTCAGTTTCATAACTACATGGAAATAGAGGTACATGCAAATCATCCCATACTGCCCTACTCCCCTCCCATTCCATCTACTCCCCTCTTATCTTATATACTTTTATGCAGCCCAAATGCTTTGTTGATAAAAGGCATATTCTAATGTCACCTGTATATATAACTGTTATCTAAGATACTACCAGTATACAAGCCATCGTGTGAAGAAAGCAATGATGCAAAACTGTTCGCTCGAAACGTCAGGGTACAAATGGCCAGGTACGTGTGTGGTGTATTCATCAAGCAATAGCATAATCTTACTGAGGGAGGGACAGTCCACACTCCACTCCCTCCCTCCATCAGAGTATATAATAATATATTAATAAGGGATAGTCAAAGCTAAGACATGGATTAGATTATGTACTAAGTAAGTAAAAGATGTAAAAGATGTTTTAAGTAAAAGATGTCTACAGGAAGTTTTATTTATCCCATGTGTGTGTGTGGGAGGGGGGGGGGGGGGGGGGGGGGGATGTGTGTGGGTGTGTCTTCTCTCTATCCTTAACTCAAATGCTAAATTAACTATGTGTTGTCTCTCTCATGTAGTGCCCTTAACATCCCTATAACAGAGCATACATATGAAGACTGTAGGCTCATGTTAGAAGCATCACAGAATAAACTTCCTGCAGCTGCTGGTTTGGTAGAATACCAGAAGATAAGCACTAAATTATGGTACGTTAATAAACCAGGTACTTACTGAAAGCCCCAGGGGTGGGGGTACTCGGGTAGAATAGTCACAGCAAATGAGGTGCAAATGAAGCAAAATTTTAAACTCAATAGAGTCCTTTGCCACCTTCCCATCACTATGATGCCTGATCCCCCCTGGGCTGAAGGTTTTACTGGAAAATGTATCCACTCAACTTTTTGCCATTGCCGTCTTCGCGCTGTCCTCTTGCATAAGGTCCTATACCATAATCATTTGCTTTTATGTGTGGTTTCTTACTATAGCATGTGAAAACCTGCGTCATCCTGTACGGACCTCATCACATGACTTTTGCTATTAGATTATATAAAGAGCACACACAAGAATCACTACTGGTCACATGATACTGTATGTTCAAATTGTTTTTAGTGTTCGTCTGGAGAGTATGAAGGACTTGTTGCATAAGTTTGCTGAGATTGACACCAACGCTGATGGGCGTGTAGATTTAAAAGAGTTTGCAGCTTATCTCAACCTACCTGTTACTCCACACGTCGAGGGGTTATTCTCTCTTTTTGACAGGGTAGGATATTAGCAATATCATGATTAGCAATATCATCACCATCATTATCATCATCGTCAATATCATCACCATCATTATCATCATCGTTGTCGTCGTCTATATTGACAACACAAACTGAATAACTTTAATTACCCTTACAAATAACATAGAGACCATCGTCATCACCAACATCACCAGGAATGTTTATCATTGCTAACATAATCTTATGTCATCACCAACATCATCATCATCATCATAGCAAGATCAGCAACATGCTTCACCACAGTCATCATCAACACCATAATCTTCATCATCATGAATTCATACTGTCTACTATAATCACTGTATGCACGTTCATCATTTTTCACACTATATCATCGCAACTATGAAGTTTTATTATTATTGTTTGTTCCTTCGTTTGTTTATTCATTCGTTCTTTCATCGTTCTTTTGTTCGTTCTTTCGTCGTGCGTTCATTTGTTCATTCGTTTGTTTGTTCGTTCGTCGTTTGTTCGTTCATTCGTGCGTTCGTTTATTCGTTCGTTCTTTCCTCGTTCTTTTGTTCGTTCTTTCGTCGTGCGTTCATTTGTTCATTCGTTTGTTTGTTCGTTCGTCGTTTGTTCGTTCATTCGTGCGTTCGTTTATTCGCTCGTTCTTTCGTCGTTCTTTTGTTTGTTCTTTCGTCGTGCGTTCATTTGTTCATTCGTTTGTTCGTCGTTTGTTCCTTCATTCGTGCGTTCGTTTGTTCGTTCATTCTTTCGTCGTTCATTTGTTCGTCATTTGTTCGTTCATTCGTGCGTTCGTTTATTCGTTCGTTCTTTCATCGTTCTTTTGTTCGTTCTTTCGTCGTGCGTTCATTTCTCCATTCGTTTGTTCGTCGTTTGTTCGTTCATTCGTACGTTCGTTTATTCGTTCGTTCTTTCATCGTTCTTTTGTTTTTGTTCGTTCTTTCGTCGTGCATTCATTTCTCCATTCGTTTGTTCGTCGTTTGTTCGTTCATTCATTCGTGCGTTCGTTTGTTCGTTCGCTCTTTCGTCGTTCCTTTGTTCGTCATTCGTTCGTTCATTCATTCGTGCGTTGTTCGTTCTTACAATCAGTCATTGTTTTTTTTCCTGCAGGATGATTCTGGCTACGTGGATTTCAGAGAATACATCATAGGAATGGCTCTAGTAGCCAAACCAGCCAATAGTGATGAAGCTATCAAAATGGCATTCGAGGTTTGCTAATCTTAACTTTTATGTTCGTGTTGATAAAATAGTAGTCAATTATTGTGACATGTTGTTCTTAGTTGTTTGACGTAAACACGTTTATGTTCGTGTCAATAAAATAGTAGTCAATTATTGTGACATGTTGTTCTTAGTTGTTTGACGTAAACACGTTTATGTTCGTGTCGTGTCAATAAAAAATAGCAGTCAATTATTGTGACATGTTGTTCTTCTTAGTTGTTTGACGTAAACACGTTTATGTTCGTGTCAATTATTGTGACAAATAGCAGTCAATTATTGTGACATGTAGTCAATTATTGTTGTTGTTCTTAGTTGTTTGACGTAAACAAAATAGTTTTATGTTTGTTCTTAGTGTCAAAACAATGTTCGTGTCAATAAAATAGTAGTCAATTATTGTGACATGTTGTTCTTGGTTGTTTGACGTAAACACGTTTATGTTCGTTTATGTCAATAAAAGTAGTCAATAGTAGTCAATTATTGTGACATGTTGTTCTTAGTAGTTGTTTGACGTAAACACGTTTATAGTTCGTGTCAATAAAATAGTAGTCAATTATAGTAGTGACATGTTGTGACATGTTTTAGTTGTTTGACATAAACACGTTTATGTTCGTGTCAATAAAATAGTAGTCAATTATTGTGTTGTTCGTGTTTGACGTAAAATTTATATGTAAACATGTTGTTCTTAGTTGTTTGACGTAAACACGTTTATGTTCGTGTCAATAAAATAGTAGTCAATTATTGTGACATGTTGTTCTTAGTTGTTTATGTTTCGTGTCGTAAAATAGTAGTCACGTTTATGTTCGTGTCAATAAAATAGTAGTGTAAAAATGTTGTTCTTAGTTTATGTAAACACGTTTATGTTCGTGTCAATAAAATAGTAGTCAATTATTGTGACAATTATTTTTGACGTAAACACGTTTATGTTCGTGTCACAAAATGTTGTTTATTGTGACATGTTGTTTCTTAGTTGTTTGACGTAAACACGTTTGTCAATAAAATAGTTCGTTTGTTCTAAAATAGTAGTCGTTATTGTGACATGTTTATTGTGACTTTGTTGTTTTGACGTAAACACGTTTATGTTCGTTCGTGTCAACGTATATAAAATAATAGTCAATTATTGTGACATGTTGTTCTTGTTTGACGTAAACACGTTTCAATGTTCGTGTCGATAAAACACGTAGTAGTCAATTATTGTGACATGTTGTTCTTAGTTGTTTGACGTAAACACGTTTATGTTCGTGTCAATAAAATAGTAGTCAATTATTGTGACATGTTGTTCTTAGTTGTTTGACGTAAACACGTTTATGTTCGTGTCAATAAAATAGTAGTCAATTATTGTGACATGTTGTTCTTAGTTGTTTGACGTAAACACGTTTATGTTCGTGTCAATAAAATAGTAGTCAAACACGTTTATGTTGTCGAGACATGTTGTTCTTAGTTGTTTGACGTAAACACGTTTATGTTCGTGTCAATAAAATAGTAGTCAATTATTGTGACATGTTGTTTGACTTAGTTGTTTGACGTAAACACGTTTATGTTCGTGTCAATAAAATAGTAGTCAATTATTGTGACATGTTGTTCTTAGTTGTTTGACGTAAACACGTTTATGTTCGTGTCAATAAAATAGTAGTCAATTATTGTGACATGTTGTTCTTAGTTTATTTGACGT
This sequence comes from Actinostola sp. cb2023, assembly GCA_033675265.1. Taxonomy (NCBI): domain Eukaryota; kingdom Metazoa; phylum Cnidaria; class Anthozoa; order Actiniaria; family Actinostolidae; genus Actinostola; species Actinostola sp. cb2023. Next base: position 245,908 of record JAUJYZ010000575.1, on the reverse strand, counting down.
AAACACGTTTATGTTCGTGTCAATAAAATAGTAGTCAAATGTTGTGACATGTTGTTCTTGGTTGTTTGATGTAAACATGTTTTCTTATGTTTGACGTATCGATGAAAATAATAGTCAATTACTGTGACATGTTGTTCTTAGATGTTTGACGTGAACAAAGATGGCCGCGTCACTGAGCTTGAGTTGAAGCACATTTTACAAAGTGCCTATCCTTCCATCCGGGAACTCGATGTCAATTGTATATTTAAAAGAATCGATGCCAATAATCAGGGATCAGTCACATTTGGTGAGTCGTTTGTATATATTTCTCTTCAAGGAACTTACGTTGTCTATACAGCAGCACGCGTTATTTCGAATATTATCTAATCAATAATCAGGCACATTTGGTAATTCCGTTCGTGCAGTTCGGCGTCCTTCATTGGATGCCTTAGCATATAGTAAAGGGGAAACCCCTATAATACCTCTAGTAGTAGTCTGTGTGAGATATATGTATCATCACAGAGATACAAATCAGTACTGGAAAAGAGCGACCGCGAAAAAAAAAGTGACAGCACAAAATATTGGCTTGGGTTCCCTGTGTACAAAATGGGGATCTCCCTAGCTCAACAAACGAACACCCTCTAATGAATAACTTTATTCATCAGAGGAGTTCTACGAGTTCGCCAAGTCTCATCCAGAATACGCTGTGATATTTCACAGTCATAAATCAGAAGAACCGAACGAGGACACTATTGGAGAGACAAATGAAGGACTAGAGGGCACATCAACGGAAGGGACTAGTGTTACTGAAGCGTAGAATAATTTCATCAATTATTAGTGAATAGTTCATTGATTATTCGCGCGATACCGTGAGTGAGAATTTGTACTTCCTTTGAAACATAATTTACTTTATGGAACCCCGAAGTCCAATGCGAACTCAATGCGTTTTTAAAATACGTTTACAGAACACTCCACTCAATGGTTTCAATATCGACGAAATTCATTTTTATTTGGTTGGGTTCCCTGTGTCAGGATCCCTAATTAACTAATATTTATGGTTAGAATAACCTCCCATAACGTATGAATTATTTATGACTTCCAATTTAATGACCCCATTTCGTCCGACTGTAAATCAAAGGCTTTACTTTGTACCTTTTATAGAAAAAGGGTGTTTGCATTTTACCACGACGCAAGGCGTCATTAATATTTATTTTGCTAGTTTTCCAAAGATACGCACACACGATGCAACATTGTCGGAGATTGCATGGTGTGTCGTCTTGAATACTTGTTGCACGTAATGTTACAACAAGTAGGGTCGCATTTTACCTCAGCATTTTTGTGAGGCGCAGTGATTGTTAGTTTGCAATCAGTCCCTGCACATTTAAAGTAAAAAGCCACTGCAGACATGGTGGTGTTTTGGTGGTACAAACAAGATAAGCTAATGAGAAATGCTGGATTATCGGGAACCAACCATGGCTCGAGAGTCCATCGGTGCTCTTCGGCGCAGGTTCGGATGAAACGTCGCCCCGAGCCCGCGCCGAAGAGCACCGCTAGACTCGAGCATGGTAACCAACATGGCCGCCATGAAGTTACAGCCAGGAATGTTGCGCGCAATGTTGTATTGTGGTCCTGCATCTGCACATATATGCAGCTATTTATATAATGATAATGATATTTGTTTCAAAACAATATTTTGGCTTGTTATTTAAGCACTTCAGGTTGTATAAAATCATTAAATGTATATGTTTTAAAGACTGACTTTTATTCTTTTGATCAGCGAATACAAACTCGTGGATATGCTTAAGAGACGACTTTATTCCTTTAATTAATCAACACAAAATCAACTCGTGGTTAGATATATCGTTGTAAACTTTATTATTTTTAATGATTTCGGATTAACTTCAGAAATTCAGAATTGCACATTAAATTAATTAACACTGGGCGTAAATGCTAAAAACGCACATTCAATCCTCAATCATCATTTTCATAGTAACTACTAATAAGCACACAAATATTTTAATATAATAATCATGGTCATATAAGACCATTTCTAAAGTGTCACTGTTCGTCGTCAAGTATATCACGAACGTCCATAAATTCTACTACCCTCTTTCTCAAGACTGACTCAATCTCCACCTGCTTGCCATATAAGGTATTGCTCATTACTTTTTTCTTGAAAAGTGATACTTTACGATTTCTCGGAGGTGCGTTGCCTTGATGATGGCTAAACCGTCTACATTCACCTGGTATTTCTTCCGGTGACCTTCGTCTTACGTCAGAAGGTTTGCGTTGTCTGGACTTGGGTGTTTTATGGTGTTTGGTTAACTTCGCGTTACCAGCATCGTTAGTTGGTTCGGGAGTGATTTCGTCTCCAGTTCGTGTCTGTGATAGAGCAGGGGAGACGTCATGGTATTCGTCTGTCTCGTGTTCTTGAATATCATCCTGTACTTCTTCGTCGCTGGACTTCATCGCTGAAGATTTAAAAGAAAGTCTACGACCTATAGTAGTGCACTTTTGAGTGTGCGCCAAATCTGTTTCTTCGCGTTTGTAAAGTACTGAACTTGGCCTTTCGTTTTTATTGCTTTTGGTTTCTTCTTGGTACTGTCGAATCCTCCTCGCGCTCTCAATCGACTTTCTTGACATTGAAATTGCTTTGCGCGCCTTTTCCTTGTCCTTGTCCTTGTCCTTTTGTTTACTGGTCAGCGCTGACTGGGCTCTCTTCTCCATTGCTAAAGATTTGCCAATGACTGACAGTTGAGATTTCCTGGAATACTTTGCGTATGTATTGAAATATGGCGATGATTTCGGTCTCTTAGCTTGGTTACTTTCTAAATGCTCCTTCTTCTGTGCTATCTCTTTCTTTTTGCTTCTCTTCAGTAGACATGTTTTAGGGCGTTTCTCTTCTTCGTCTCCTCTTTTGTAGCGTTGCCTGTGCGCTGGCGCCGACTGAGTTCTCTGGGAAAACGTTGGTTTATCTTTTCCAGGTGAACGAAGATGTTTGTTTGCTGCAGACGAGTTCCTTTTCGAATCCTCTTCGACTTGCGTCGTTACGTCGTCAAAATCTGCTGTCTTCAATGATTCTTCGCTTCTATAGCTTGGGAGGAACATCCATCGTGTAATGGCTTGCCTTTTTTTCTTTGAAGGTATAACTATTTTCTCCCTTGAATGCATATCTCGTAGAAAGTCCTTCAAGTGGTTGAGCTTTCCTTTGGGGAAGAGCGGCCTTGGTGGGGAAAGGTCCCAGGTACAGTTTCTTCAGTGAATTGGTCAATGAAATCAACGACTCCTGAGAGAATATGCGGTGACAATGGAAGAACTCTTGGGTTTGGTTCTTGAGCTCTATTTCTAACTGCGACTTTTGTTGTTTTAAGTTCTTCAATACCATCCTCTCCTCCCATTCCAAGATGTGAAGCTTTTGCAATAGCTTCATTTCTTCTGCTCTGTTTGCGTGGTACGCAGTGTAAGCAGCGACTAACTCTACTGGAAGGATTTCCTTGTGTTTGCTGGCTTTACAAACCAAGCCAGGGTTGAGCAACATTGTATCTCTGATACCACAAACTGTGAAAAACCTTCAATATTCTTTCCGCGTTACAGTCGCAAAGATCAGTTTCACATAACGTTGTATCTTTGTTTGTCAGCGTCATATTGCGTAACAAGTTCGCGCGCGCTCCGTAAACTTTTCAGGCCCGAAAAGACATCCCAGAAATCTGAGACACTTATACCCCATTCACACCAAACCTTGTTTAGTTAAACTAATACCCCATTCACACCAAACCGTGTTTAGTTAAACTTGTTTTTTTTCTCGCTTCTATAATTTGAGGGCATCTAATTTCACAAGAATCAAACTACCTGGAATTTATACCGTGCAACATAAAGGACATGGATGGATGAAGGGCTATGCCCGAAACGTCTGTAAAAATACAATTGACACTTAAAATAATTTTGTTTACCATTGTTTTAACATAAAGGACAGTTTACCAGAAGTTTTGTGCCAAAGGTTGCGTGGCTTTGTAGATAATTTTCTAAACCTGTTTAGTTAAACCACTTTAAAACATGTTTAAGTCTTTGGGCCTTTGGAGAAATCTGACATTTTACAATAACAGAGCGAAATCTCGCACTCTGATTGGCTCTCAGCCGTTGTCAATATAAGAGTACAGACACACTGTATGACGAATCGCTCGCGCACGGAGCCAGCGCGCGCTTGAAACAGTTTTTCTTTCAAACTTTTTCCTTGTTTTTGGATGCTTTTTGACTTTGTTCAAATTGAAGATGGTTTTGAGTTGTCTGTACTCTTATTGACACACACTTGACGTCATAAAATGTTCAAAACTTGCTGTGAAATCACTCGCTACGCTCGTGAGTGGGTGTCAATAAGAGTACAGACAACTCAAAACCATCTTCAATTTGTTAATTTTGATGTCGTTACGCCAATCGCTAACAACTTCAAAAATTGGTTAGGTTTTAGGTGTTTACCAGGATGGAATTCTTGAACTTCATAACATTGCAGCCAAGCATTTTTCTGATAACAATCATTATAAACGAGATATATAGTAATGACGTTGGGAAATCCCCAAAGGTTTCCCAAGCTACTCACCTTATTAATTATTTGGTTTCTCAATAATTATATAAATACTGGGCGCGCAATAAATATAAAAACTACAAGAAGCGCGCTCTTTTCTTCTGCTCTTTGCCGCGCGCGTAGTGATTTTTCCCCCCGGTAAAACTGTAAGCCTTTCCCACTTTAACAGGTTAAATTGTTGTAAAAAACAAATTGCAGATGGTTTTTCGTTGTCTGTACTCTTATTGACACACACTTGAGCGTCAATAAGAGGATATGCAACTCAAAACCATCTGCAGTTTGTTAAATTTACAATCACTGAGGGGTAAACACTGCCCCCACGTCCAATCAAGTAGAGAGTAATCGATCGAAGAGATGCAATGGCGTCTGTTGATATCAATCAATTGCTAGTTTGCAATCAATAGCAACTGTTTCAAGTCGAGGCTATCGGGTCAGTACAAACACTTGACCCGATAGCCTCGACTTGAAACCTTTGTTCAGAGTCATTGGAGTGTAACTTCAATATCAGCTATTCCTGGAGATTAAAGTACAAAGATGCAGCGGCCATGTTTTTGGTGTGTTGGTAGTACAAACAAGATAATCTAACGAGGGGTGCTTTGTTATCGGGTACCAACATGGCTAGACTGTGAACAGTCCCCCTTTTCCCTCCAGACTCAGTCGAACGAGAGAAAAACAATCCCGGACGCGCGAGGATTGGGGAGAGTTCGGGATTGTTTTTCTCTCAAAAGGGGGACTGTTTACAGTCTACAACATGGCCGCCATGACATCACGTGGTTGGTGGTACAAACAAGAGAATCTAACGAGGAATGCTTTGTTATCGGGCACCAACATGGCCGCCATGACATCACGTGGTTGGTGGTACAAACAAGAGAATCTAACGAGGAATGCTTTGTTATCGGGCACCAACATGGCCGCCATGACGTCACGTGGTTGGTGGTACAAACAAGAGAATCTAACGAGGAATGCTTTGTTATCGGGCACCAACATGGCCGCCATGACGTCACGTGGTTGGTGGTACAAACAAGTTAATCTAACGAGGAATGCTTTGTTATCGGGCACCAACATGGCCGCCATGACGTCACGTGGTTGGTGGTACAAACAAGAGAATCTAACGAGGAATGCTTTGTTATCGGGCACCAACATGGCCGCCATGACATCACGTGGTTGGTGGTACAAACAAGAGAATCTAACGAGGAATGCTTTGTTATCGGGCACCAACATGGCCGCCATGACATCACGTGGTTGGTGGTACAAACAAGAGAATCTAACGAGGAATGCTTTGTTATCGGGCACCAACATGGCCGCCATGACATCACGTGGTTGGTGGTACAAACAAGAGAATCTAACGAGGAATGCTTTGTTATCGGGCACCAACATGGCCGCCATGACATCACGTGGTTGATGGTACAAACAAGAGAATCTAACGAGGAATGCTTTGTTATCGGGCACCAACATGGCCGCCATGACATCACGTGGTTGGTGGTACAAACAAGAGAATCTAACGAGGAATGCTTTGTTATCGGGCACCAACATGGCCGCCATGACGTCACGTGGTTGGTGGTACAAACAAGAGAAGCTAACGAGGAATGCTTTGTTATCGGGCACCAACATGGCCGCCATGACGTCACGTGGTTGGTGGTACAAACAAGAGAAGCTAACGAGGAATGCTTTGTTATCGGGCACCAACATGGCCGCCATGACGTCACGTGGTTGGTGGTACAAACAAGAGAATCTAACGAGGAATGCTTTGTTATCGGGCACCAACATGGCTGCCATGACGTCACGTGGTTGGTGGTACAAACAAGAGAATCTAACGAGGAATGCTTTGTTATCGGGCACCAACATGGCCACCATGACGTCACGTGGTTGGTGGTACAAACAAGAGAATCTAACGAGGAATGCTTTGTTATCGGGCACCAACATGGCCGCCATGACGTCACGTGAAAAACAACAAAACTAACAATATTCCCAGCATTCATCACGGTACTGAGCCTGTTATGAACTAACACCGCGCGGCACTCCAACTACAGTTTCAAATATAAACAATAACAACGATAAGGACAACATTTCCTTTATCTGAATGAGGTCCTTGTTGGAGTTGAATATGCAAGCAAATACTGATATTAGCTGGGACCGTGTAGACACTGGGTCTAGAGATAGACCAAACAGGAATGAATGAATTCAAACAATTAACGCAGCCATTCATTTGATTATGTATTTCGTGTCTTGCTTCATGTAGAGCTTGTGTTAATAGTCCTGGAGTTTGCGTTTGAAAGAAAGAAAATTTTGATAGAAAATAGGAATAATTGGAAAGGAAAAAAGCACATAAAAAAGCGCGTTCTTAAAAGAAAGAGAATGCCTGCATGAGAAAACTGAACAAAGAAGAAGAAAGAATTCGAATGCTTAACGAAAAAAAGTAACAAGGAAGGACGATTCAACAAGAAATGAAACAAGGAAGGATGCAATAGGTATTGAAGGCTACAAAGCAGTATTAAAATATTATGAAAAAAACGAATATACGATAGCTAGGAAAAACAATAAACTATCATTCCACCTGGCAAAATATAAAAATATAGCGTATAATGATATGTAGGAAAAGTTGAGCTCAAATCTATATTGGTTGTATATGTAAAAAAAAAAATTGTAAATGTAATTATAAGAAATTTGTATTTCATATTGTAAATTTATTTGTAACTAGGAATGGTGAACAATGAATAAAATTAAATTAACCCCCCCAAAAAAATATAAAAATATAAAAAAAGGAAGGAAGGATTGCATAAAAAGAACGAAAGCTAATCGAAAAGGATTAACGGAACAATGGAAATAAAGAACGATAGGCGAAGGAACACGAGAGATGATTCCCGTTTATAATTTAATCAACAATGTTCAAAGACCTAAAAGCTTCATTGAAGGATTTAGTGCCCACTAATAGGTCCAACAAATGTGTCTTTTCACTCGTGCGCAATATCAATCCAAAGTGCCAGAGATAAGGGAAAATAATAGACGCTTATTCTTAAGACTGATAATGTCGACATCTCTAAATGTTGTGCTTGTAGTTCGGCCTGATAGTAGGAGTTTACATTGAGTGTGTGAAAAGCGCTTAAAGGCTGTAGATACCGAACAACGGCCAGTGTGCGAGACGATGGAAATACAATGGCGCCATTTATCGGAAGCGTACAAAGTTCGTGAAAAATGCACAAAAAAGCTATAAGCTTAGGGCTGTAGATACTGAACAATTGGTCAGTGTGCGAGGGATGTCATTGTATTGTCGACTTCAATGAAGTGAAATTGAAGTATAAAAAAGAAAAGAAAAGTAGACAGACTTTGAAAGTTTATCTGATTGATTAGAATTCAATCTTGTCTTGTTCGCCTCATAGCATCCTTTGTGCTGCAAGCAAAAAGGAACGGCACTGGATGACATTATTTCTCACGTCTTTTAAATATAAAATATAAATTAATATTGCACAATGATAAAAATAATTATGTATTAAAAAAATTAAATTAAAAAATAATAATAAAATAACAAAAAATATATAAATAATAATTATCAAAATAATAAGAAAATAATAATAATAATAATAGTAATAATAATAATAAAACTAACGCTTTAATAACTGAACCTTCTGACTTACTCTACAAAATGCTGTTCCTTAACAAACGAGTTCAAACGTCACGTTGCCTTCGTAAATTGTCTATTTTTAAGTCTCTTGTGGCCATTTTTAGAAATTGTCTTTATTAGGCAAACATCACTGATTGTATTACGTCATGCGTCAAGGCGGAACTCAACTGCGCATGTGCAAAACTTACCAACAATTCTTTGTATCATTTTTATCAGTAGAGGTTTTTTTACAGTTCGTTCTCTATTCAGTTCTTTCGTGACTTTATTTGTGAGTTCGTCGATGTGAAAAGGAGTCTTTGTAAGTTTCTTTAACCCCGCAGCTTCTGCTGATGTTAAGATATTTAAAACAAGTTTTAATTACAATGATTAAGATGTTCATTTGTTTAGGCGGTTATGGCATCCTTATAAAGTGCATACATTCTTTCAAAGAGTTCAATTTGCGTCCGGTTCGCGTGCCCGCACATCATTTGACAGACAACGAACCCGTGTAAAATAGGCCCAAATTGAAATGAATACTAAGTGATTGTCGCCCACTTGTGAAAAATATACAGCGTCGCGTGCGATAAACGGCTTATGTTGATATCGAGTGATTTTGACTTGGACTTAATTCATCAGGGCCGTACACAACACAGGGGACAGGGGGCAGGGGCAGGGGCAGGGGCAGGGGCAGGGGCAGGGGCAGGGGCAGGGGCAGGGGCAGGGGCAGGGGCAGGGGCAGGGGCAGGGGCAGGGGCAGGGGCAGGGGCAGGGGCAGCAGTTGCCCCCTAGCAAGGCGAAAAAGATACTAAAACGTACTGAGAACTGTACTCAGTATTTTTATTTATTTCTTGCTGTTTTAAATACGTACTGTGCCCCCCCCCCCCCCCCCCCCCCTTGAATTTTGGGTTATGTACGGCCATGTTTACATCAAATGCGAATTTAAAACTATGTCAAGTATAAAGTTGAAAAATGTCAATCTTTTGCAGATAAAACTCCACAAAGCACTTTGTAATATATCGGATAAAATTAATTTTCTGTGCCCGCCAGTTTTTAACAACTCAGCTCCCGCCCTAGGGACAGCATTGGTATAATATTTATCTATTGTTCTAATGTCTTCTGACTGTGGCAGTTCCTTAGCTTTCATCAACTGATAAAAAGGTGAATTCTAGAATTCTATGTTCCTCTATCATTATTTGTCCGATAACGCGCGAGCGACTCGTCCAATATGATAAAACTATATACACACGGTGCCATCACAATGTAAATAAACTACACATGTTGTCCGCCCTGCCCTCTAGGGTCGCCCAAGGTAGTGATGGCTGCACGCGATGTATGTACCACACACCATTGCCTTTTCAACGGGAAACCGAAAAATTGAAAAGGACTTTTAGAAAGTCTACTAGTACTAGTAGTAGAGTCAGAGTCAAAAAAAACAAAAAAAACAAAACAAAGGAGAGTCACCATCTAATGGAAAGTTATTTCAGCATACGGTTCTTGGCGAATTTGAGTCTTGATTCGAACCGGAATTCCTAAACGAAAAAACTCGCAGAAGTAAAGACGCCATGTTGTCGGTTGCCGCAAGAACGTACGGCAAATGTTTCAGTCGCACATACAAATATCTATCCATTGTATCCAACAAACAACATGGCCGCCAATTCAAAGCGCCAACACGTTACCGATACGTTAGAATTATTTTTGAAGGTGATTTACGACCAAAATATAGCAAAAAATAGTATTTAGATGCGGAAATTAAAGTGGTGGAAATTTGTGGCTCTCTTTTTCAAATAGCTCAATATTTGTAAGTTTTTCACACATGAATAAAATAACTTGTCGTGTACTTTGGCGGTGACTTCGGCTACTTTCTTCAAGTATTTTTACTTCTCATATTGTACAGCAATAAAGTATTGAACATTTCTTTATTCAATGAGTTCAATACTTCAGTATTCTTCAACTTTCAAAGAGAAAATACACTGTCATTATAATACTATATATCAATATTGTACTCTTTTTTAAGGAGAGAAAGAGTCCCGGTTCCAACATGACTGGAGAGCGTTTACAGCGAACGCCAAACGTCAGATTGACTTTTGAGTTTCACTTTAAAACGTCAAATAAACGGGAAAAACTTCCAAATGAATACTTATGTTTCTAAGAACGAGCATCTAACCTCGTTTATGTCTAAACGCGAAAGGATAGAGAGCAAACGCAGCAAAACCATGATCACGTGTACAGTTTTGACGTTTGGCGTTCACGGTCAACGCGATGTTTAACCTCTCTCAACATCGAAAAGTCTTACAATGCTACAAAGTATGACGGCAAAGAAGGTTGCTTTTAATATATTTGTTGTAATTAGTGAATAGAGTGGTAGAAGAATTACAATACTACTAAATTCTTTAGTTTCTTTCCTTGTTTTTCTTTCTTCTTTTGTCTGGAGTGAGTGATTTAAATTTGTCATTCAAAACTCTGTGTCTAAACCAGACTCTTAGCTAAGCCCAGCGAATCCAGCTCGCCTAAGTTAAGCCGCGGCTTAGATTATTTTAATTAGCCCTCAGTTTAGCCCGGCTTAGTAAAGCCTCAACATTTTCTCCCGCGTATAAATATGCCTATAAATGTATCAACACATTCATTTTGCGGCTGTTTGGGGAGCCGTGGTAGCTTTGCGTGCCAAACATTGGAAAGCCATCAAAATGTCGCTAGCGATGTTATAGTATTTCGTGTGCCAAAACTATAATAATTATTATTATGATTTCAGTAGTTTTGGTTTCAGTTGAATGTTATTTGTGCTAATTGACTATAGAGTAACCTAACCGGTGCTAGATGGCCAAGGTGTTGACTTAGCTCCAAGGCCTGAACTAAATAAACAATACGCGTAAATTGGTATTGACAAAACGTCTGTAATTACTTCCCATCATCAACGTGCCATTGTAAGCGGCCAATATACAAACTTCTTCATATGTAAAAGTTTATCTTCTTCAAAACAAGACAACGGAAACATTCAAAGGTTTTTCATCGTAAAGCCTGTAATAGTGGGATATTGGATAGGGTAAACTATGTTGGATTAGCGCCATAAGTACGTTAGAAAATACTAAATGCTTCTTTATGGGAACACTATGAAAAGAGCGCGAATGACGGTAGTCGCATTGATGAGGACATAATGGTGCTTTAGTTCATTATATTTTATTTTGTATTTTATATATCACTTTATTTCATTAAAGATTTAGACAAATAATTCTTCGTATTGCAATTTCACAGCTCTTTACTTTTGTTTTTGTCGCGTTTTGTTTATTAAATTATTTTCCTTTTTTCTTCAATTTTTATTATAATATATAAATGTACTTTTTAATTTTGTTCTGAAAAAAAAAATTAAAAAAATTCCCTAACTTCAAAATTTCGTCAATTTTGTAAACTTCTCAACCCTTATGTAGTTATAATTAATGTTGAGTTAGTCTTGGATATTTTTAGGATATATTTAGATTAGAATGAACTAGGAAAATAAGTAATCTGAAATACATCATTTCATAATATTTGGTAAAAAATATTAATTGGAATGTTTTTCACCTTCAAAGTATTTGAGTTTTGAGTTCATATTTTATATTCAGTGTTCAGTTCTTTTTCTTTCTAAAGAGCACCTACGTTTTGAAATGCTCTATTTATGTATATTCGTTGCAAACAACACGAGATCGTTGCTGTGACGTCTACTGCGATCAGTTGTAGTCCTGTTCGTCATTATTGTAATTCATATTGTGTGGAAATCAATGAACCTTTGTATTTCTTAAAATGAGCACTCCATCACATCTTCTCTGCATGTATTGCTCTTATAAGAGATGTTATCTCCTCTCACTGCTTCCTTGATCAATTCTAGAATGTAGACTCCCTGTAATAGCGTGCTTAAATCTCAGTTGTCTCACAGTTGTTAGTTTTAATTTCAGTGTCTGAAAAATATGTAATATTGAAGAAATAGAAAACGAGCGCGCGTGCTATGTGCAGATTTATAGCACGCGGGGACTGATCAGATCCGCTACGCGTCGTGCTTCTCTTATCACTTCTCGAGTAATAAGAATTATGTTATAGTAAAGCAGCGTTCTATGTGTTGTTTTGAATGGCCTCAAACAATTGTTAATTTGTCTATCGTTTTCTTGCTAAGTATTAAAATTTGAAGTTATGGCGTTAATTGAGTTTAGAAATTCTGTAATTATCATTGTAATGAAAAACATTTCTTTTTTGCGTATAGTCAAAACACAAATTGATAGCCGCGATACAATCCCCAGTGCATCTTTAAATTGCTGGGGAAACCGTTTTGGAATTACTTTTGAAGAGGAAAGAATATGTTAAAAATGTAGTTTGAGTGCTGCTCTGAAATGGCTTCTTCATTTATGTGAGGAATTTGTTTTTCTGCTTTTCACTTTTTTTTAAACGTGTCAAATGTATTTAGCAGTAATTGGGGACTGACGGTTCCCACACTTGCCTTACTATACATTCCGGCTATATTCTCTTCACCCAATACTCATCTCATGGGGACATAACTCCCACATTAATTCACCTTTTTACTACATTCTATATTCTCAGTACACCCAACACTCATCTCACTAGTGGAGACACGACTCTCACACTCACTTCTTACTACCGATTCTATATTCTCTACACCCAACACTCATCTCACTGGTGGGGGACATGACTCTCACACTCACTTCTTACTACCCGGATTCTATATTCTGTACACCCAACACTCATCTCACTTTTGAGATCACTCATCTCACTTTTGAGATGTCTTTCTCCAAAAACGTACTATAAAATATGACCCTGAAGAATTAAATAATACAGCTTTACTTAGATCGACAATCATTTGCATTGACTTATTATTTCATTAGCACAAAGGAAGAAATATTCGCAAAAGTCTATATTAAATAACTCAATGCATTACTCTGAGGGGAGGAGTTGCTGCTGATATTACTATGAGACGACCTAATGGCCACTATTTGGTCTAGCTCTTGTTTAATAATAGTTTATTTCGAGTTACATACATACATACATACATACATACATACATTTTATTGAAGTTCCTTTTGCAAGGCTTTTCAGTCACAAATACTACTATAATATCAAGCTTAAAAACTTTGTGCGACAGCCTTTCCTTTTGGCTCAAAGCTGCCATGATTCGAAAGCTTGTTAGTTAGGTAATTTTGTAATGCTTTCACAAGTTAGTTAGACGGCCCTGTATTTGCTTATACATTAATTCTTTAGCACGGTGATTAAAACGGCGCCTTGACGAAGTCGTGTTGACATGGTCAATTTCCTACTCCAACTCAAATAGATGACAAGCACGATAAAGCAAAATTACCCAGCAAACCACTCTATTCTCTAGGGAATTCCGTTTTGAGCACGACTTAGAGCTTCCAATTATCATGAATCTTTGTGGGGCGCAAACTAGATATGACAATATCTAGTTGATGAATTTGGGGCTCAATTCCGAGCTGGTAATTCAAGGTATTCATAGGCAATTTACTGTAGGGGGCTGCGGAAGAGGAAGTACGCCATACCATTGCGTCCGTCAAATCTGCAGATAAAGTAGGCGGGTACATTGCGACTCAATTATTGTACTCCAAATTGGATCCTTTGATGATCAATAGGATGTAAGCAAATTCGTATACTCATTAGTAAACAGGCATGCGGGTATATAATGCCATTTTGTAGACTTTAGACACACAAGTTAGCTGACACTCAATAGTCGTAGTACCTTCGTTCGACAAGACTCTACTCCTTCAACATCAACATGAATTCCAAGGTTATGATTCTACTGGTTGTCTTACTAGCAGTGACGTTAGTCCCCGAAAGCGAAGCTTTCACCGCAGGAGCAGGAAATATAGGAAGACGGGGACTAAATGGGGTAAGAAAGATTCAAAGACTTCACGAAGAATGTAGTTTGTTTATTGAGATATTTCAGTATCCAGTACTTCTATATTATGTCTTGTAGTTTTTTATTTCCAATTATTTCAGTGTTCATAAAACTTGACAAAGCATTCTTCTGTTTTGTCATTGTCTTCTTCATCTACTTGCTTGTTCTATGTTTGTCTTGCTTCGCTCTTTTCTTGTTATACTGAGTTGTTTTTATCTTTCTCCAGTCTTTATCGTTTATGTCGTTTCACCTCTCTCTCTCTCTCTCTCTCTCTCTCTCTCTGCACTTTCTTTTATGGGCTTTCTTCTTCTTCGATTAAATTGACTTAATTTAGTTTTCAAATAATATGCTTTTTCTTTCTGAACAAAACTGCGAGCAGAATGTGAAACGAATGTGAAACGAATGTGAAACGAATGTGAAACGAATGTGAAACGAATGTGAAACGAATGTGAAACGAATGTGAAACGAATGTGAAACGAATGTGAAACGAATGTGAAACGAATGTGAAACGAATGTGAAACGAATGTGAAACGAGCAGAATGTGAAACGACCAGAATGTGAAACGACCAGAACTTATGTGAAACGACCAGAACTTATGTGAAACGACCAGAACTTATGTGAAACGAGCAGAACTTATGTGAAACGAGCAGAATGTGAAACGAGCAGAATGTGAAACGAGCAAAATGGTGAAACGAGCAGAATGTGAAACGAACAGAATGTGAAACGACCAGAATGTGAAACGACCAGAATCAGCCAAACGATGTTAACATCGTACTGCGCCTTATTATCTATATGGAGGATTCCTAAGCTAGATTCCGCTGACTACCCGTGCCAGTATTATCCAATTGTACATGCTAAGAAAGTGGTCGAACATTGAACTAGAGCATAGCATGATCAACGAGCTAATTACAACTAACATCCGGTCCATTTGCTAGTTTATATTGCCTCTAATTTTAAAGAATGAATGATGAAGTGGATTGGATTTGGAGCGAAAACCCAATAATGACTTGACATATCCAGTAAAGATTCAAAAAAGTGGAAATTGCCTTTTTAAGATATTAAAAAATATATCAATTTTATAAAAATGCTTCTAAATTCGGTTTCAAGAAATGTTGTTTTAATACAACAATAGTAATTACTGTACGAGACTTTCCACCGTCGACCAGATTAGCACTAAAATATAAGAACGACTTTTATTATTATTATTATTTTTAAATTGTTTGGGATCACACTTGGATGTTCATTACTTAGAAAACAAAATTCAAAATAGGTGTTACCATCTATTAATCTGAAAAACTTTATTTTCGAATATTACAATCTACTACAATAATTTATTTTGTGTCGGTTACATGGAGTGGTTGTCCATTCCTTCGAGCCAGGGACTCATGATATAGAAGTGGTTAACAAAAGTATTGTAGAGGCGTAAAATTCAGATGTACGGGACTGTTCATTACTTAGAAAATAAATTCAAAATAGCGTTCCAATCTATTAATCTGAAAAAAACTTTATGTTCGAGTATTGTAGAGGCGTAAAATTCAAATGTCAAATGTTCGCAAAACAAAGCACAGTATTGAAGCTCAATGTGAACTATGTTCAATTATCTGTCATTTGATGTACAAACTTTTGAATCATTTGATTTGAATCGGAAACAAAATAATTTGGAAAAAAAATTATTATTGAAAAGTTTATTTGAAAACAAACGTCATTTTCTTTGATTAAAAGCAGTAAGGAGCCGGAGGAAATTAGAAAGTGTAGTATTGGGCCCACTGGTTCGGTAATTGTATTATTGAAAATCTTTTTATTCTATCAAATTGATAATGAAGTGATATACTATTATCCATCGCTCCAGTACACATTCATCCATTCTTTCATCAGTCCGTCCGTCTGTCTGTCTGTTAATCCATCCATCCACACATTTATTTATCCGTGCTCTCATTCGTCCATTCATTGATTCATCCATCCATGCATCTATTCATTTATCCTTCGTCCATTCCTCTATCTATTCAGTTTGCCCATCCATTGATCCATCTATCTGTCAGTCCATCCATCCATCCATCCATCCATCCACGATTCCGTGATCATGTCAGTACTTACATCCGGGATGTTTATCAATCTTCTTAATCTTTGAGTATACTTCACGCTAAAAAGGTTTGGCGCTTTACGGAGGATTTCCATGCAGACTCGACTGTATCATGCTAACAACATAAGCTCCAAAGCCTACCATTGTTTAAAAAGCTTCTTTGGCTAATGGAGGCAACTCGATCATGTAATAAACGGGATTTGGATATTGTGTAACTCTTCATTTCTATTTCTAATTTCGATTAAATTCAATCAGTTCATCCAATTTTGTTGCGATAACATCTTTCATCTACGTTTGTGTGCTTCTTCTCCACTTTAGCGGTCTTGTATTTTTTTCTTTTCCTTCGTTCTCTTTTCTTTTTCTTTCTTTCTTTCTTTCTTTCTTTCTTTCTTTCTTTCTTTCTTTCTTTCTTTCTTTCTTTCTTTCTTTCTTTCTTTCTTTCTTTCTTTCTTTCTTTCTTTCTTCTTTCTTTCTTTCTTTCTTTCTTTCTTTCTTTCTTTCTTTCTTTCTTTCTTTCTTTCTTTCTTTTTTCTTTCTTTCTTTCTTTCTTTCTTTCTTTCTTTCTTTTCTTTCTTTCTTTTTCTTTCTTTTTCTTTCTTTCTTTCTTTCTTTCTTTCTTTCTTTCTTTCTTTCTTTCTTTCTTTCTTTCTTTCTTTCTTTCTTTCTTTCTTTCTTTCTTTCTTTCTTTCTTTCTTCTTGCTTTCTTTCTTTCTTTCTTTTTCTTTCTTTCTTTCTTTCTTTCTTTCTTTCTTTCTTTCTTTCTTTCTTTCTTTCTTTCTTTCTTTCTTTCTTTCTTTCTTTCTTTCTTTCTTTCTTTCTTTCTTTCTTTCTTTCTTTCTTTCTTTCTTTCTTTCTTTCTTTCTTTCTTTCTTTCTTTCTTTCTTTCTTTCTATTGTGTGTGCGTTTCGACAATCCTTCCCCCTCCTAATTCTCTCTTCCATTCATCTATTTATTCTTCCTTTCGTTCTTTTGTAACAATGTATTCTAATTCCACTTCAGCTCGCAAGAAGAATGGAAGGACTATGCAGTGCCGCGGCCATTTACTGCTCACAAGGTGTTGACAAACGATTCGCTGCAGAATCCAAAGCCAATGAATGAACACAGCTCTAGACTAATTAACTTATGGAACAAAAATATAATAACGAACAATCAAGACCTACCTTGTCAAGCACTGGAACACGAAAGATCTATCACTCACGTAAATTTATTAACGTTTGAATAAATTGTTAGCAACAATACTGCGTGATTTTGTAATTATGTCTATTAGTAAGATAATAATTTATTTACTGAGGGCAAAACACGTAATAGTCCCTTTTCGCGTTCACAGATACCGCTGTAAAACCGCTGTACTTATTGACATCAGACGCATTTGTACAGGGTTAGCCTCGTGTCAGAGTAAATTATTCACAAATACCAACAAGAACACGAAAAAATGTTGACATGAAACAATAGAAACATTTTTGATCGAGGCTAAGCCTGTACAAATGCGTCTTTTGTCATGGACAGCGTTCATCTCTAAATAATGCGAAACTGGAGTATTAACAGTCATGGACTGATAGATGAACTTGTGGCCCTCCTCGGACTGGTTGCTCACACACCGCGGTCAAATGTCTGAAAACACCGAAAGTTAAGCAAATTACTTCAAAGTTAAGCTCTAAAATTCTACAAGTTAAATATTATCTTATTTTCTATAAACTACGAGTTTACCTTTTTACTTTATTATTGATCAAAAAAGTTATTGGAGTTTGTAGTTACGCTTGGCGAGCCAAAATGGTCGACTGTTTTTATATTCTTCCTTATTGTTGATGCAGGAGAAAGCTCGCGCATGCGCAGACGTTTGACCACGGTGTGGGTTGCTCATAGCTAATAATATATAATAATAATAATATATACTTTATTTGCACTTTACAATAATAGCTTTAACTAGTACTGATTTGTGTTGAAACCCAGGATTAGATGTAGTTTAGTTTAATGTTGGCATTATGAAGTCAATCTGTCAGTCTAAATGCAGTACATCCCATAATATTATCTGTTATAGTTTCTGCTGCAATTAATGTCGCGCTTGCTAATGATTGCTGATCTTCTTGAGCCACTAAACTGGTTAAATTTAGGTTAAGTCCTTTGAGAAACTGCTAGCTTGCAGATGCTGGGCAATAACTACGAGAATTTCAAACTGAAATATTCAGCTAGTACTACGCGAAATCATGCATTCATAGAAGTACGACTTTTTTACATTGAGCAGCTGTAGCACCAAGTACTTTACCTTGCGAGTGGAGATTTTTAATTTTTACGGCCGCTCAATGGACATAGAGTAACGATAGAATCAGATCTAAAAAAACATAGTTGAAAAGATAAACTTTGCTAGCAGGGTATAACAAACAAATGACAAAAGCTAAATTGTTAAGATTTTCCCGCCATTTATTTCCTTCCTCTCGTTTCTATGGCAATCATGGCAAACGGAAGAAGCTATCTTTAGTTAATGCCATCCAACATGGCCGCCGTGTCTTGGTTTGTAATCATTCCTATGGGAATAAAATGACAAAGATGGCGGCCATGTTGGATGACAAACGTAAGAAGCTATCTTTATGTAAAATTTAGTTAATGTCATGCAACGTGGCCGCCGTGTCTTGGTTTGTAATCATTCCTATGGGAATAAAATGACAAAGATGGCGGCCATGTTGGATGACAAACGTAAGAAGCTATCTTTAGTTAATGTCATCCAACATGACCGCCGTGTCTTGGTTTGTAATCATTCGTATGGGAATAAAATGACTAAGATGGCGGCCATGTTGGATGACAAGCGTAAGAAGCTATCTTTAGTTAATGTCATCCAACATGGCCGCCGTGTCTTGGTTTGTAATCATTCCTATGGGAATAAAATGACAAAGATGGCGGCCATGTTGGATGACAAACGTAAGAAGCTATCTTTAGTTAACTGTCATCCAACATGGCCGCCGTGTCTTGGTTTGTAATCATTCCTATGGGAATAAAATGACAAAGATGGCGGCCATGTTGGATGGCAAACGTAAGAAGCTATCTTTAGTTAACTGTCATCCAACATCATGATGATGACGATGTGGATATTGCTAAGGATGATGATGACGATGTGGATATTGCTAAGGATGATGATGACGATGTGGATATTGCTCAGGATGATGATGATGATGATGATGATGATTGTGGTGGCGATGTACTTTACGTGGTGTTAATATTGATGGATGATGGGGCCGGTAATGATGATAATTGTAATGATGATGATGATGGTGGTGGTAATGCTAAGAGAATGTTATCAATTAGGCATATTAGGGCCTGATATTCACTATTCGCACTGAAATAAACGCGCTCTTGAAACCTTAGAAATTCTTTGCAAATGTCCAAAACTTTAATTAGGAAATTCAAGAGCGCGCGCGTTTATTTCCGGTTGAAAGCCACACATGAAGCTAATTTACCTTTCGCTGCTGAATTCCAAGGATTACAACCTATACAAAGAAAGTAACAGTATTTCAATTCATCTGTAAGTTGTATAACGATTTGCTTACATACCAGGGATGATTATCTCATTGGTCATGAACCTACATAAATCGTGCAATCTGATTGGTTCTCTATCTCGGGCTATTCGACGTTATTATATACCAACTCATGAGCCTACATACATCGTGCAATCTGATTGGTTCTCTATCTCTACCAACTCATGAACCTACATACATTGTGCAATCTGATTGGTTCTCTATCTCGGGATATTCGACGTTAGTATATACCAACCGTCATGAACCTACATACATCGTGCAATCTGATTGGTTCTCTATCTCGGGCTATTCGACGTTAGTATATACCAACTCATGAACCTACATACATCGTGCAATCTGATTGGTTCTCTATCTCTACCAACTCATGAACCTACATACATCGTGCAATCTGATTGGTTCTCTCTCTCGGCCTATTCGACATTAGTATATACCAACTCATGAACCTACATACATCGTGCAATCTGATTGGTTCTCTATCTCTACCAACTCATGAACCTACATACATCGTGCAATCTGATTGGTTCTCTCTCTCGGCCTATTCGACATTAGTATACACCAACTCATGAACCTACATACATCGTGCAATCTGATTGGTTCTCTATCTCGGGCTATTCGACGTTAGTATATACCAACTCATGAACCTACATACATCGTGCAATCTGATTGGTTGGTTCTCTATCTCTACCAACTCATGAACCTACATACATCGTGCAATCTGATTGGTTCTCTCTCTCGGCCTATTCGACATTAGTATATACCAACTCATGAACATACATACATCGTGCAATCTGATTGGTTCTCTATCTCGGGCTATTCGACGTTAGTATATACCAACTCATGAACCTACATACATCGTGCAATCTGATTGGTTCTCTATCTCTACCAACTCATGAACCTACATACATCGTGCAATCTGATTGGTTCTCTATGTCGGCCTATTCGACATTAGTATATACCAACTCATGAACCTACATACATCGTGCAATCTGATTGGTTCTCTATCTCGGGCTATTCGACGTTAGTATATACCAACTCATGAACTTACATACATCGTGCAATCTGATTGGTTCTCTATCTCTACCAACTCATGAACCTACATACATTGTGCAATCTGACTACAGTGCTTTGGGAGTCTTCTTCTATTCATATTTTTATTATCTCATTAGAATATTAATTGGTTCTAATTATAATTATTGATAAAAGAAACTGAACAATTCTAGAAATGGTCACTAAATTACCGATTCGTCCAAGACAAAATAGTGAAACCATCATAAACACAAACGAACGAGGCACCATGGTCATTGTTGCTGGATTAGTTTCAACTGTTTAATTAACTGAAAGAGAAAACGGAGAAAATTAAACAATAGTTGGAATGTCATTATGTCAGCCCCGAAAGCTCAGTGAAAAACCAAAAACCTAACATTGAAATGAAAAGAACTGATAATCTTTAAAGACCATAGAATCTTTCGTTCATTCTTTCTGTGCTTTCCGGTACTTTTTCCATCCCAAATTTAAGAGAACGCACGACTGGTTCAGACGTCAACCTTTCACCTTTACAAGTGTTTAACATGGAAAGTTGGCCGCCTCAACTAAGCCTTATAGTGGTATTGCTCGCTAGAAAACTTACCAGAAGACTCGATTGACTTGATGTATCTCTGTGTTTGTTGCTACGTGTATCAGACCAGCGTATGCCATCAATATTTCATGATTTAATTAAGAAAATATTATACTGGGACGGGGCCGAGGGGCGGTGACGTTGAAGCTAGTGGAAGGGAGGGAGTGGAGGGACGGGGGATTAAAATGGCACTAAATACACAACAAAAGAACGACTGAATCATGAGAATCATAACATGCGTGAATCACAAATTCACCTTATCGTGAAGTATTATGCACAGCCGAAACATGCGCTGCCTTCAAAAATCCTAATGATGACTGGGAACCCTATTTTTAAGTCCTTATTCCACTGGCCCCACCCCCATATATCCTTGATCTGCCCTTCCCCTCCCCCTTGCACAAATCCTTGATCTGCCCTGCCCCTCCCCACTTCCATAAATCTTTGATCTGCCCCCAAAGGGACCACCATACAATTACTTCATTGAATGTACTTATGACTGCTGGTAACCAATTGAGATTTAATTTAATTTGTTTTACCAAAACCAAATCAAAATATATTAAATATCTTCTTCGGAACGAGGGAATTACAGTATGAACACTTGAACCGTGAACACTTAGGTTTTTTCTAACACATAAAAATAAATTATCGAGTGAGCAAATCGATCAGAAAAATGATTTATTTTGATTACTAAGTATATTTAAACTCAATGCTCCACTTGAAAGGCTGAGGCAATAGAAAGTTCGGAAAAAAAAGTTCGAAAAAAACTTGAAGTGTTCACGGTTCGAGTGTCCACACTGTAAGTAGCTCGAAAAGAAATTCAATAAGTTTGAAGGGGGCATAGGTACTTCTATGGTTCATGGAAGGGGAGACAACACTGGAAGAATTGGAAATTGAATTTCTAATGAATTTCCATGTCAATGTCTAAAATGGAAATTCTTTGGAAATGTCTAAAACCTTGGAAACTTATTTGGAAATATCTAAAACCTTGGAAATTCTTTGTAGATTTCTAAAACCTTGGAAACTTATTTGGAAATATCTAAAACCTTGGAAATTCTTTGTAGATTTCTAAAACCTTGGAAACTTATTTGGAAATGTCTAAAACCTTGGAAATTCTTTGTAGATTTCTAAAACCTTGTACGTTGAACATTTCCAAATAATTTCCAAACAGTAATTTCCAAGGTTTGCAGAACGCGCGTTAAAGTGGTCATTAGTAGTAGTTAATTGTTGTTAGTAGTTAGTTTTAATTGAAAATCAAAGCGCGCGATTTGTTGGATAGCTCGAGACAATGGTTCATAAATAAGGACTAATTTACGACCAGGGAGTGTGAGGAGAAGGTCATCCATTATGTAACACCACAGCGTGCCCAATGTCGTGTAAAATGATCAGTTTGACAAAATATTGCTGAGAACATGACGCTTTTAATTGCAAATCATGATAGTAAAGATGTAAATATTGTATTGTATTGTCACAACCAAAGATAATTGACTCTCTGAATTATTCAATCTCCTTTACATCTAACTGCGTCAACTAACTCTTGCTTCACTTTGAGAAGCTCCGCAATTTCGCGGTTTGGTTTGGCATGTTTTCTCAGATCGCAAACCATCTTCCTTTGTGTTGGGCTGAGTTCTTCCCCAAAGTCTTCCTCAGTCTTCCCAATAGTTTTCCGCATAGTCTTCCTCATAGTCTTCCCCATAGTCTTCTTGGTCATCGTTGGCCGTTTTAAAGCTGGTTTCGATGCTGGTCGGTCTTTCCTCTGCGACGTCTGTTTACATCGAACTGAATCAACCAGATCTTGTTCTACTTTGATGAGCCGGGTAATTTCACTGTTTTGTTTTGATCCTTTCCTCAGATCGCAAACCATCTTCCTTTGTGTTGGGCTGAGCTCTTTTCCATAGATATCATCATCATTATGGTCGTGGAATTTTAAAAGTAGTTTTGGTATTGGTTGATCTCGTTGTCTATTTTGTGTACAGTCTGCGTTGAAACCGAGTTTCGATGCAGCGCGTTGAACTGTTCCTTCGATGACGCTCTTGCCAGGTAGCTCCAGGACTGCATGTTCCAAGCATTTGCTGTTGTCGATATTTGCAGCATTTGTAATTTGCTGATGAAGTTCATTAAAGCTACCGGCGCCGTCAGCACAACTGCAGAAATCAATAGAAAGGATACATTGTTAAGGACGTTCGCGCGCATTGTTCACGCGCATCTTTTCTGCGCATAAAATCAAGGTTCGAATCATCTCGGTCCAGTCCTCTTTCCTCACGTCCAAGATGGCAGCCAGTCACGCATGTTACGTAGACGATTTTCATCGGCTAATATCTCGAGAACGATACCGGTGACCCCCATTTTTTATTTTGTGATTTTACAAAGAATCATAAAAGCTCCCCATGTACCAAATTTAAAGAAAAGAACATGTTTAGATTTTGATAAAAACACGAATTTAGATGAAAACTTTAACCTACCTTCACGCGAAAGAGTCGTCGATGGCTACGTGGTGACTGTACATATGAGCCAAAAACTACAGGTTGTTTCTATATATTCACAAATCTTTGTACATAATCTTATTCTATAAACTCTTAGATAGCCATTTGAGGAAAATTTTAGCAATCCGTTTAGTTTTACTACAAAAAAATACCTGTCATTCTCGACTTTCCGTGGATTTAATGCACGTAATTTCGATCAGAAAAAAGGTATACTTTGAAGAAATCTGGCTCCATAGCGAAGTCGGTGACCACCATTTTTTATTTGCTCATTTAGCTTCTATAATGATCTTATTTCACCATACGAAGTTTCAGGGGAAAACATGTTTAGTTTTTTTGCCCGCGAACGTCCTTAATACGGATATGTGGTGTATTTTTAGTAGAGTTGTTGGTTGTGGAGAAAGAAAGCAAATATAACTAATTGTATGCTATACCTAGTCCGGACAAAGGGACATGATAGCACACAATTGCAAAAGAAACTAATTAAAGTAAATTATACCACAGAGACAACCTCACTAAACCAATTCTGACCACGTTTAGCTCAGCAAATCAGGCCAGACCTCATGCACCTCCTGGACCTGATCATTCTTCGTGGACTTAGCTCAACAAATCAGGCAAGACCTCGTGCACCTCATGAGCCAGATCAGACCTCATGGACCAGACCAGACCATTCATCGTGCACCTCATGAGCCAGATCAGACCTCGTGCACCTCATGAGCCAGATCAGACCTCATGGACCAGACCAGACCATTCATCGTGCACCTCATCAGCCAAATCAGACCTCGTGCACCTCATCAGCCAGATCAGACCTCATGGACCAGACCAGACCATTCATCGTGCACCTCATCAGCCAGACCAGACCTCGTGCACCTCATGAGCCAGATCAGACCTCATGGACCAGACCAATACATCGTGCACCTCATCAGCCAGATCAGACCTCGTGCACCTCATCAGCCAGATCAGACCTCGTGCACCTCATGAGCCAGATCAGACCTCATGGACCAAATCAGACTTCGTGCACGTCATGAGCCAGATCAGACCTCATGGACCAGACCAGACCTCGTGCACCTCATGAGCCAGATCAGACCTCGTGCACCTCATGAGCCAGATCAGACCTCATGGACCAAATCAGACTTCGTGCACCTCATGAGCCAGATCAGACCTCATGGACCAGACCAGACCTCGTGCACCTCATGAGCCAGATCAGACCTCGTGCACCTCATGAGCCAGATCAGACCTCATGGACCAGATGATCAAAACAGAAAATCGAAACAGAACTCGTGCACCTCATAATAATCAATTGAATGGACAAAGACCAGACCTCATGCACCTCATCAGCCTCATGGACCAAGGCCAGACATCGTTCACCTCAGCAAACCAGGACATATCTCGTACACGCACCTCATGCACCAGGCCAGTCCTCGTGCATCTAATGGACCAAGACCAGTCCTCGTGCACCCCATGGGCCAGAGCAGACCTCGTGCTCCTCATGGCCCAGAACAGAGCTCGTGCTCCTCATTGGTCAGACCAGACCTCGTGCAAACTAGGCCAGGCCACATTAAATCAAACTACATGTGCCAAGAAAACCAATGTTTCTACGTCAGGCGCGGATCCAGGATTTACAAGAGGGGGGTGACTGTTTTGTGTACTGGCCATAATCACCTCGGTATTCATTGTTTCAGGAGGGGAGTTGATCGCTAACATCCCCCATACATGCATTATAGAGATAAAGAAAAATATAACTAATTTCCCCTCATTAATGTTGTATGACTGGAGGCATAGTTACTCATATAACAATCACCAGGACCCCTTAGCCAAGGTTTCACACTATTTCTAAGGTCTTTGTTTACTGTTATAAAACTCACAAACGCGTGCAGGATACTTTTTTCTGGCTACTCAGTGTATGCACATAAAAAGGTCAAAATTTTGTGTACGTCCTTATAAACATGAAATGCTCAACGTTGACTCACCAGTTATACAACTAAGGAAGAATGTAAGGTATTTATTTCCAAAGTGTTCATATGGTCTTCATGATATTACCAACTAACACGAACTAATATTATCAAGTCAGTGTGCTGTCATGGCGCTAAATAATGGGATCATTGGCCTAAAAGTGATGATTCCACCATCCTTCTTGGATGGAGCTCGATCCATGAACGCCTGGCAAATGTGCTCTGTCTTCAAGGGAACCACATTGCCATGTATGGCCGTATAACAGCTAAATCAGAGCAGGCTCTCAGTGGTCATTGCATTGTGGCTCTCAACCATGTGTGAATTCTCAGGAGAACGATCTTTCAGCCTCTGTACGCACTTCCAATGGGCAAGACAGCAAGAATATTTAACAGTTCGCGGATATTGGGGAAAATATATGGTCTGCATGTTGTACTATTATGGAAGTAATGGGCGATTCGTCGTCTGGTTCTGCTCGTCTTCCAATAATTTGCCCAGCGTGCCTTGTGCCATGGCATCAATTCATCTAAAATGTAGTTCAACATGTTGTAGTTGTACCTACATCGTTGGAGCTGACTAAGTCCCCTTCCATCTGAAGCCTCGTGCCAATTAGTGTCAAATGCTGCAGGAAGTGGAAGGATATGATGCCATTTCTCTTTTAGAACTTTTAAAAGGTCTGCTACAGCCAAATTTTCGTGTTTTTTTTGGCTGATTACCTCAGGAACGAGGGCACAGAGTTCATAATGTGCCCGCTTTTCCGCGCTGAATCGTGATTTTAATTCAGAGGAAATAATGTTATCTCTATTATTATTTCTTTTCTCGCAAACAAAACAGATAACAAATAAATAATAAAATATGAAGACATGACTGCTCAAAAAGGGGGTGACTAGTCACCCAAGTCACCCCCTGGATCTGCGCCTGTACGTTCTTACCCTTGTATAATCTTGCCAATAACCTCAAGTATCTTCACATAGCATTTAGTTGTTTGAAACAGAAAATCCAAATGTGGAAGGCGATCCTTGATGCTTTTTTCTAATAGAGGAATTGTTTTAATACGGTCACCAAATACCGCAAAGGAAGCCAAGGACAAAATCGCATCGTTCATCCGAGCGTTTCGTTTGCCGTATTCAGGGAGGGCCACAACGATGGTTGCCATTGCAGACCTCAAATCGGTTGTTGATAACATTGGAGTTATCGTTTTCGTTCCCTGTAAACAAAATAAGTGAGTAAAGCAGTTAAAACAATAGAAAAATTAACAGTAACGGAGAGAATAATCACGTTTATTTAATACTTATCACGATGGGGTTGTGATGATGACGATGCCTATAATAGTGATCGTAATGACGATGATGATAGTGGTAGTTATGATCAGTATTCTACTTGGTGAAGATAATGATTAACATGACAGCGAGTTGTTGATGATGACATGGATGATTATAATGGTCGTCCTTTTCTAAGAATGGTTGTCCTGATCATCATCATCATCATCATCATCATAATCCGTGCACTGCGTTTCATCCCATGTTGTCCTTTTCTAAGCTAACTGGTATATGCCGCCTCACTTACGAAGTTTTCGACTGCTTCAAGGTATTTCCGTGCAATCGTCAGCTCATTTCCTTGCATGTTGTTGTACAATTCCCTTAACGTTTGCAGCGCCTGATCGACTCGTGTTTGTACGTCACTACAAGCCATCGAGCCAGATATTTCATTCATACTATCGTGAGCTAAAATGGGAACAATACTTATGTAATTAAAACAATATTTTTGGATGGTTACCATGAAGACGTTATCTACTATTTATAAAATGGACTAACTTTAATTGATTGAAATAGCTGTATGCTAACTATAGTATTCATCCCTTACCATCCCTTGCTTCATTCAATGTATTGTTGACTAACGTGGCATATTCATCAGCCTCATCAAATCCAATCATTAAGGCGCGATACCTCACATTCGCAGCTTGGCGTATATTACGGCTTATAGAATATTCACTGAACCCAAGATGACCTGAGATGTGGAAGTCTTTCTTCAAGGCGTCCTCTAATGGGGAATTTATAAGAGCTGAATTGACCTGAAGGTTGTTAAAAACACTGAATGAACAAAGCGCAGTGCATGTTGTGGTTTGCTGTCTATATCTGCTGTTACACTTACTTGACACTTTCTATGGGTTGCAGGATCCTTGTTGTTTTCCTGCAACCTTCCACTATTTATTCAAATTAGATACTTGTGATTTAAAATATTGTGTGGGAAAATAAAATCCTTTGAAACTTTGAACCTTTGGTCAAGGATGGTCTCAATTGATGACAAATTATTTAGATTTTCTTCTCGGCTATGAAGTCTCTTTCGAATTTCCATTTTTGTGCCTGCAAGGCATCATGGGTGCGGACACAGGATCTGTACCGGTATGGAACTTCACAATTTCTGCACTGACACGTACTGTCTGATACTTCTGTGGTGATGCGAGCAGCAATGCAAAATGCTTAATCAGTAGAGTACCAACTACTCTCACAACGGAATAGCCAGCAAATATATTTAAGAACAAAAAGAAAAGAAGAAAAAGACACGCTCGCGAAACTCGACGCCATCTTGTTTTGCTCGGAGGTGAATAGCCAAGGATATTCCGAGATTGAGTAGCCAATCACAGCGCGCGAAAAGTACTATTCACTTGTGTAGTATATACTAATGTCTTTTATACGATGTGATACTACTAATTTAGCTATTTTGACAATTACTACTGTAGCCTAAGCGCGCTTTCTATTTGCACTGGACAATCCGGTTTGTCTACTGATGCACAAATTCGACCGGTCTGGATGGACCTGTAAAATAATCGATAACTGGCATCAAGGTACTCCCAGATTTTGTGCGTCCTATCCGTATTCAAGATGGCAGCTGCTCTTTTGAGTTTCATCATTTAAATCGGTGGACAGACTGGTCAGTCCTGCCCTGCTAAATGGAATAAGTTTATACAACTCCATACCTGATCTGCCGTGTAGGACTCCATAACCTGTTCCAATACGTTGTCCATTATGTACTTGACTGGTGTACTCAAAGTACTTGCAACTAACTTTACGTTATCCATGTCCTTCATCAAGGCAGTTTTAACCTTGTCTACCGTCCAGCTACCTTTGCCATTCCTAACTTCAGCCTACACCAACGAAGAATGAATCCTAATTTTGTGGCGATTTTGACAAAGCTGATCAATGCAATACCACATTACATTACCATTTCGACAGAAGTTATAGATGTCGATTACATGTAAGTTCACAGGAAACTCAATTAAGCTCAATACTTATGAACGAACTTACAAAGTTTAATACACCTGTTTTCAAAAACGTTGTCCATTTACAAAATACAAAATAGTAGATACGAGAAAGGAATTAATTAGAGAAACAATAAGCCAGAGTTCAGCTTGAGTGCATTTCTTTTGTTTCTCTAATTAATTCCTTTCTACTATTTACTATTTTGTATTTGGTAAATGGACAACGTTTTTGAAAACAGGTGTATGTAGATTTGTATATCATACGATTAATAACGCAATATTCATATTAAGCTTGACAACGACTTAAAGTGCCCATGAAACGAAAAAAAACAGACCCCGTTTTCATTAATTTGCTACTACGATAGTTTAGTATTTGCTTGTTTGCATGGCGTTAATAAAAAGTGAATTGAGCTTGAGGAACATTTTTTTATTTCGCGCTCAAAGTTGGGCATTTTGGGTTTCAAAGTGCGACAATTCCCGCTCGGTCAACTAGTATAGAAATGTGACGTCAAGAGTTGTGCACAACAAAGGCTTGCACATCTCATGACGTCACCGAGCCATTGTCAAGGGCCCAGTCTCTTGTCGCACATTTTGGTTGAAAATTATAATTTTCGAACCGCGAAAAGAAAATGTGCGCACACTCAAAGATTCAGATTTTTCAGATTCAGATTTATTTGGAATTAATGATTAATGAGAAAGATCAAACAACAATAATATACAATAAAACAAAGATCGACATTTCGTTTCGTGGGCACTTTAAATTGCAAATGCGTTCCTGCTGACATTTTGTACCTTTTGTACATTTTGTACTGATTTGGAGCCCATCCGACGAGTTTTAGCCTTTTTGCGGGCCAGCTTAATGTGAATATTGCTTTCCTAATCGTATGATCTACAAATCTACAAGTTCGTTCACAAGTATTGAGCTTGGACTTCCTGTGGTAAGTTCACTTACCCCAATTTCAGCTGATTTCAGCATAATAGAATCCTTGACGAAGATGTCGAGAGCTATCAACATTCTTTGTCGTCTTTGAAAAGTTTGTTTAAACTTCTTCCAGAGTGTGATAAAGGTACTGCAGAGATCCTCTTGTTGACCCTTTTTCTCATTGGCTGTGAAACAATGACACGTGACCGATACCAATCGATTTTAAAAGGGAAGGGTTCCAGCGCACCTCGCAAGTATGGCGGGCCAAGCCCCAATAGATGGTGATGGGGGAGGGGGACAGTGTACATTTTGGCAGAATTTACAATGAAATTGCTAGAGTTCTCCCGATAGATGGGCTGGAGAAGTCCAGATCTACTGCCTGGAATGTACTAAAGCAAGGAAACAGTAGCAACTTGATGACAAATGTAATGGAAAAGTCAATAACGTTGTAATGATGAGGTTCAACTGTATATTTGGTACTTTAGTCCATCTGATTTTGTATGTTATAAACGAACGACAATATAGTTATTAACCAGAAGAATAGAGGTTGACACATGCAGTATCTTCTCACCTTCTTTTATTTTGTCTTCTGCTTGATTTGCTCGCGCTAACAACAGCTGAGCCTGCGATTCAAACCTGGTCTTAACGTCACGTAGTGAAGAAATGTCACTTGCGCATGCCTCGATCGCTTCAAATGACGTCACACTTGACATCAAGCTAGTGAGGGTCTCGACAAGGGGAGCGTTTGCAAATAGTTCTGTGGTAAAAAGTTCACAAAATAAACATCCACATCCACAAGTCATGACTGGAACATGATTTAAATACTGCAACTAACCCCTTGAATACTCGTTTCCTTCAATATCTTCTCAACGATTTCGTAAAAAGCAGAATCTCAAACTCCTCTATTTTAGAAAGCGAGCAGTGATGTTTTACAAACATAGTATGCTAATTGGCCAACCATTTTTACAATATTTTCAAGCAAACCTTAGATTTACTCGGACTGGTCACCACACACCGTATAGAGCCTTGCGAAATTTGACTCCAACGAGCGAGAGAAATATATTCAATTTCCCTGCCGAATTCTTAACATAATCTCCCGAAACTCCTGTCAGTCGTTGGAGACATATTTCTTGATGTAAATCTCGAGGTAATTGACGTCAGACACAGTTTTATTCATTCTCGTCCCCAGACCCTTCTCAGTTTTAAGTGAGATATGACAGTCACTTGCACTGGAATAGACAGGTGGCTAATGTCCCAATGACATTGATATGTTGTAAAATCTTTCCATATAATACCAGTTTGAACTGACAAAAACTGATCGTATGAACAGATGAAGCGTCACTTCCTGTCGACTTAGTCCCTCTCGGTCAAACAGTAGCCAAGACATTGCTACGAATAGACCAAAACATTACTGTTCGTTCAAACACTTACTTGCAATTTCTTCTCCAATAGATTTTGCTAAAACACAATTAGCAAATAGTTAGAATAGGTCAGGACAAACAAGATGGTAGAAGTGCTATGGTGGTTGGAATACGATGATGATGATGGTGATGATGATAACTGATAATGATGATGACGACGAAGTTCGAATAAAGTGTTTTATTGTTTATTCTTTTCATAATTGTTTCATTTTCCGTGTTTTCACTAAATTTATGTCCCCTTTCACGAATGACCATCGTCTTTTTGTGCCGGTCCGGTTGACTGATAACAACTATCTCGAACTGACGTCCTCGTTCTCGTTGCGTCGTCAAACATAGAGCTCTAGGCATTTCACGTTGTAGTTTAGCACTCAACGCCTGAAGTTAAGACCATATCGAGCTCATTTCATACATTCCAATAAGAAGTTATTGAATGTTGTAATTAGCGCCATTGTTTCTCTGACGTTGTCGTCGTCCACTTCGTCCTGGATGCTTAAGGTTCCTATTGGTAATGATGATGATAATAATGATGATATGATGATAATAGCTGATGATAATACATAGTAAGTGTGATTGTGTGTACAACGATAACAATGGACGATAAAGACGACGTTTTTACCTGCTGCTGCTGTAGTGCACCCTGCAACAAGGAAAAGTACTTTTTCGATTACTAAGAAAAGCAAGAAATCCGTGTTATTTACCCACTGTCTTTAGTTGGAATGCACTTACCAGGGGCGGCACAATCTAAAACGAAACATACTTTAATTAGTGCTTAAGAAAAGCCACGATTTTCTCATGCGAAAGTTGTGATGCTCGGAGAGCCTGAGAAACGGATGGACAGACACGTTTTTATTCGCTTTATATTCGCTCAGGGTGAAACCTCAACCTGACCACGTTTCTGGACAAGGTGAATATAGTAAACTGATTTGACATGTTTTGAGAGACTTTCAAGCCTTCAAATATTCCAATAACCATCAGGCGGCCTGCCCAGCCCTAAATTAGTAACTATCGTTTACTGGCCGACAATAATGATTATTCCGGCAATTAAGTACTTACCGATTCGTACAAGTAGGAGTAGCAAGGCCACAGTAAAGACAATTGGATGAAGCTTCGCTGTCATCGTTGAGCTGCGAACGAAAAAAAATAAAACAGCCGGTTTTTTTTATTAAATAATAAAATATTTAGATAGTTTAATCTAAAGTCTTACTTGTTTGTGATCGCTTCAGTGTTCGCCTGAACTAAGCCTTATATAGTGTTATTGCTCGCTAGAAAACTTACCAGAAGCTTCGACTTGATATTTCTCTGTGTTCGTTGCTACGTGGATCAGACCAGTGTATGACATCAATATTTCATGATTTAATTAAGAAATATTATACTGGGACGGGGCCGAGGGGCGGTGACGTTGAAGCTAGTGGAAGGGAGGGAGTGGAGGGATGGGGGTTAAAATGGCACTAAATACACAACAAAAGAACGACTGAATCATGAGAATCATAACATGCGGGAATTGCAAAATCATCTTATCGTGGAATATTATGCACAGCCGAAACATGCGCTGCCTTCAAAAATCCTAATGCTGACTAGGAACCGTATTTTTAAGTCCTTATTCCAGTGGCCCCACCCCCATATATCTTTGAACTGCCCTTCCCCTCCACCTTGCATAAATCTTTGATGTGCCCTTCCTCTCCCCTCTTGCATAAATCTTTGATGTGCCCTTCCCCTCCACCTTGCATAAATCTTTGATCTGGCCTTCCCCTTCCCCTTGCATAAATCTTTGGTCTGGCCTTCCCCTTCCCCTTGCATAAATCCTTGATGTGTCCTTCCCCTCCCCTCTTGCATAAATCTTTGATCTGGCCTTCCTCTCCCCCTCCTTGCATAAGTCTTTGATGTGCCCTTTCTCTCCCCTCTTGCATAAATCTTTGATGTGCCCTTCCCACCCCCTTTCCATAAATCCTTGATCTGGCCTCCCCCTCCCCCTTGCATACTAAATCCTTGATCTGGTCTACCACTCCCCCTTGCATACTAAATCCTTGATCTGGCCTACCACTCCCCCTTGTATAAATCTTTGATCTGGTCTTCCTCCCCCCCCCCCCCCCCCCCCCCCCCATACTAAATCGTTGATGTGCCCTTCCTCTCTCCCCTTGCATAAATCCTTGATCTGGCCTTCCCCTCCCCCTTGCACAAATCCTAGATCTGTCATGCCACTCCCCACCTTCATAAATCTTTGATCTGCCCCCAAAGGGACCACCATACAATTACTTCATTGAATGTACTTATGACTGCTGGTAGCCAATTGAGATTTGATTTAATTTGTTTTACCAAAACCAAATCAAAATATATTAAATCTCTTCTTCGGAACGAGGGAACTTTAAGTACCTTTAAAAGAAATTCAATAAGTTTGAAGGGGCAAAGGTCTTTTATGGTTCATGGAAGGGGAGACACTGGAAGAAGACGCATTGGAAATTGAATTTCTAAAATTCTTTGTAGATGTCTAAAACCTTGGAAATTCTTTGTAAATGTCTAAAACCTTGGAAATTCTTTGTAGTGTCTAAAATCCTGGAAATTCTTTGTAAATGTCTAAAACCTTGGAAATTCTTTGTAAATGTCTAAAACCTTGGAAATTCTTTGTAGATGTCTAAAACCTTGGAAATTCTTTGTAGATGTCTAAAATCCTGGAAATTCTTTGTAGATGTCTAAACCCTGGAAATTCTTTGTAGATGTGAAAAACGGCCTGGAAATTCTTTGTAGATGTCTAAAACCTTGGAAATATTTTGTAGATGTCTAAAATCCTGGAAATTCTTTGTAGATGTCTAAAACCTTGGAAATTCTTTGTAGATGTCTAAAACCCTGGAAATTCTTTGTAAATGTTTAAAACCTTGGAAATTCTTTGTAGTTGTCTAAACCCTGGAAATTCTTTGTAGATGTCTAAACCCTGGAAATTCTTTGTAGATGTCTAAAACCTTGGAAATTATTTGTAGATGTCTAAAACCTACGTTGAATACGTTGAACATTTCCAAATAATTTCCAAATAATTTGCAAGGTTTCAAGAGCGCGCGTTAAAGTGGTCATTTGTAGTAGTTAGTGAGAATTGTTGTTAGTAGTTAGTTTTAATTGAAAATCAAAGCGCGCGATTTGTTGGATAGCTCGAGAAAATGGTTCCCTCCTCATCATCTCTCCTAACAGGGAGTGTGGGGAGAAGTTAATCCAATATGTAACACCGTAGCGTTCCCAATGTCGTGTAAAATGATCAGTTTGACGAAGTATTGCTGAGAACATGACGCTTTTAATTGCAAATCATGATAGTAATGATGTCACAACCAAAGATAATTGACTCTCTCTGAATATGATAGCCTTATACAATATTGAACTATTATTCAATCTCCTCTACATCTAACTGCGTCAACTAACTCTTGCTTCACTTTGGGAAGCTCCGCAATTTCGGGATTTAATGGTTTGGCATGTTTTCTCAGATCGCAAACCACTGGGATCTTCCTTTGTGTTGGGCTGAGTTCTTCCCCATAGTCTTCCTCATTGTCTTCCTCACAGTCTTCCCCATAGTCTTCTTGGTCATCGTTGGCCGTTTTAAAGCTGGTTTCGATGCTGGTCGGTCTTTCCTCTGCGACGTCTGTTTACATCGAACTGAATCAACCAGATCTTGTTCTACTTTGATGAGCCGGGTAATTTCACTGTTTTGTTTTGATCCTTTCCTCAGATCGCAAACCATCTTCCTTTGTGTTGGGCTGAGCTCTTTTCCATAGCTATCATCATCATTATCGTCGTGGTCGTGGAATTTTAAAAGTAGTTTTGGTGTTGGTTGATCTCGTTGTCTATTTTGTGTACAGTCTGCATTGAAACCGAGTTTCGATGCAGCGCGTTGAACTATTCCTTCGATGACGCTCTTGCCAGGTAGCTCCAGGACTGCATGTTCCAAGCATTTGCTGTTGTCGATATTTGCAGCATTTGTAATTTGCTGATGAAGTTCATTAAAGCTACCGGCGCCGTCAGCACAACTGCAGAAAGCAATAGAAAGGATACACTGTTAATACGGATATGTGGTGTATTTTTAGTAGATTTGTTGGTTGAGGGACATGATCAGACCACGTGCACCTCATGGGCCACGACCAGACCTCGCGCGCCTCATGGTTCAAGACTAGACCTTATGCACCTCATGGGCCACGACCAGACCTCGCGCGCCTCATAGACCAAGCCCAGACCTCGTGCACCTCATAGACCAAGCCCAGACCTCGTGCACCTCATGGTTCAAGACTATACCTTATGCACCGCATGAGCCGCGACCAGACCTCGCGCACCTCATGGTTCAAGACTAGACCTCTTGCACCTCATGGACCCAGACCTCGCGCACCTCATGGACCAGACCAGACCTCGCGCACCTCATGGTTCAAGACTAGACCTCTTGCACCTCATGGGCCACGACCAGACCTCGCGCGTCTCATGGACCAAGACTAGACCTTATGAACCTCATGGGCCACGACCAGACCTCGTGCGTCTCATGGACCAAGACTAGACCTTATGAACCTCATGGGCCACGACCAGACCTCGCGCGCCTCATGGTTTAAGACTAGACCTTATGTACTTCATGGGCCACGACCAGACCTCGCGCGCCTCATGGTTCAAGACTAGACCTCTTGCACCTCATGGGCCACGACCAGACCTCGCGCGTCTCATGGACCAAGACTAGACCTTATGAACCTCATGGGCCACGACCAGACCTCGCGCGCCTCATGGTTCAAGACTAGACCTTATGCACTTCATGGGCCACGACCAGACCTCGCGCGCCTCATGGTTCAAGACTAGACCTTATGCACTTCATGGACCACGACCAGACCTCGCGCGCCTCATGGTTCAAGACTAGACCTTATGCACCTCATCGGCCAAGAGCATACCTACCTCAGCAGACCATGCTAGACTACATTAAACTATTCAAACTACTACGTTCTTACCCTTGTATAATCTTGCCAATAACCTCAAGTATCTTCACATAGCATTTATTTGTTTGAAACAGAAAATCCAAATTTGGAAAGCCATCCTTGATGTATTGTTCTAATTCAGGAATTGTTTTACTCCTTTCACCAAGTATTGCAAAGCCAAACAACGCCCAAGAGGCATCGCCCAACTGCTTGTTTCGTTTGTTAGGTTCTGGGAGGGTAACTATTATGGCTTTTAATGCAGACGTCAAATCGGTTGATCCTAAAATTGGAATTAACGTGTTCGTTCCCTGTAAAATTAAGAATAAAATTAGCGGTAAAATCCACTGTAAATTTAACGGTAAAATTAACGGTAAAATTAACAGTAACGAAGATAGTACTGATTGAACCACAGTTATTTTGAATACTTATCACGATGGGATTGTGTGACGATGACGATGCCTTTAGTAGTGAT
This sequence comes from Actinostola sp. cb2023, assembly GCA_033675265.1. Taxonomy (NCBI): domain Eukaryota; kingdom Metazoa; phylum Cnidaria; class Anthozoa; order Actiniaria; family Actinostolidae; genus Actinostola; species Actinostola sp. cb2023. Next base: position 209,217 of record JAUJYZ010000575.1, on the reverse strand, counting down.
CATGATGACGATGATGATAGTGGTAGTGATGATGAGTTGGCAAGGTCTTCATGTAGCTGCACAAATTGTCCTGGCTATTGTTAGAACGACAATAGAACAATATTAGCCAGGACTTTTGTGCAGCTACGTGAAGAACTGACCGACGAGTTCACGCCGGACTTGGTGAAGATAATGATTATCATGACAGCAAGTTGATGATGATGATGGATGATCATGAACATAATGATTATTATCATCATAGTCCGTGTATACCTTTTCATCCCAGGTTGTCCTTTCTAAGCTAACTGGCTGTACACACCTATTTCAAAAAACGTTGTCGGTGTCTTCACCGTCAAGCCTACGTGACCAGACCGAAAGGGAGCATGGGTATATCAACATTATATTTTAATTCTGACATTGCCGCAAGTTAAGTTCTGCGTTGTACTCTCGCTTGAAGGTTTTGAAAGCACAAATAGTGGAGCACTTGTGCTCTGCTAGAAGATTTTCTGGTACATTAATAAAGTTATTATTATTATTATTATTATTATTATTATTATTATTATTATTATTATTATTATTATTATTATTATTATTATTATTATTATTATTATTATTATTAAATAGCCATTCAGATGTTGCTGAACGTGATCACAACCATCAAAATGTACCATCTACCAATGCTCCCTTTCGGTCTAGTCGCGTACGCTTGAGTTAAGTTTACAGACAACGTTTTTTGAAATAGGTGTATGCATGCTGCCTCACTTACGTAGTTTTCGACTGCTTCGAGGTATTTCCGTGCAGTCGTCAGCTCATTTCCTTGCATGTTGTTGTACAATTCCCTTAACGTTTGCAACGCCTCATCGACTCGTGTTTGCACGTCACTACAAGCCGTCGAGGTCGATATTTCATTCATACTATCGTGAACTGAAATGGGATCAAAACTTATGTATTTAATACAATAAGCCACTTCACGCTGTCGTCCGCCATCTTGAATTGGGACAAACGCGGCAAAATTTATAGAAATCTGGATCACTTTGACTTGCCGTAACTCCGCTCGATTTCGTTGGATTTTCAAAACTTAAACAACGATAATCAGCAGGCATGCACACCAGTTATTGGACTGAAAATAAGACCAATGTAGGTGTTTTAACTACCTTTTACGAGTCATCTTCTTTTCACGAATGCATCTTAAAATTTCGAGTAATTTGCATATTCACGTGCCGAACGTTTAATTTTGAAAACAATTTTTTCTCTCGATTTGTAGCCTTCCAATACCCATCATATTATAGGTCATAAATAACAAAGAAAACATCTTTTCTAAAATGGTAAGTTTTTGAAAATCCAACGAAATCGAGCCAAGTTACGGCAAGCCAAATTGATCCAGATTTCTATAAATTTTGCCGCGTTTGTCCCAATTCAAAATGGCGGACGACAGCGTGAAGTGGCTTATTATGGCGACGTTAGAGCAGATTTCGTATGACTGTGAAAAACCACGGCGCACGGCACGGCACGGCACGGTCACGGCACGGATTCATTCGAAATCCTAAATCATCACGGTCACGGCACGGCACGTCCGTGCCGTAAGTTTTTCACAGTCATTCGAAATCTGCTCTATGTACTATTTACAATAATGAGTGTCCGTTTTGTATCTGTGATTCAAAGGTGGATAACTTTATTGAAATAGCTGTATGCTAACTATAGTATTCATCCCTTACCATTCCTTGCTTCATTCAATGTATTGTTGACCAATGTGGCATATTTATCAGCCTCATCTACTCCAATCATTATGGCGCCATATCTCACTTTCACGGCTTCGCGTATATTACGGCTTATGGAGTTTTCAGTGAAGCCAAGACGATCTGATGTTTCATCGTCTTGATTCATGGCGTCCTTTAACGGGGAATTTGTAAGAGCTGAAATGACCTGCAAGAGAAGACGTTTTATGATTTGGCTGAACAAGAAAGGGCGTTATTCACTCATGCATGAGACAATGTTTTACTATGCATTTACCCCTGTGACACCTATTTTATTTTCATCCGCGCGCAAATTTCACCTTCAGGTATCAGTAGTTGATGTTCGAAAGGAATTGTGGGGCTGTTTTAAGGGACGCCATTGCTGTCTATTTACTGTAAAACACGAGGAAACAACTGGGAAACATAATTATTGTGAGCCAAACTCACTTACTTCAAACTTTGGTACATCACAATTTCTTCTGCTATGAACTCTCTTTCGAATTTCCATTTTCGTAGCCGTCATGCGCGATATTATTGTCTTTTTTTATATACCAACTCGCCAATCTCCTAAGAACGCGCGCTCTGATTGGTTAAACAAGTCAGGCTATTCGAGGTTATTCTACCATATTTCACCTCCAAAACTCGGGATATTCACCTCCATTAATTATACGATGTAATATACAACTCCGTACCTGATCTGCCCTGTAGTACTCCATGACTTCTTCCAATACGTGGTCCATTATGTACTTGACTGGTGTACTCAAAGTACTTGCAACTAACTTCACCTTATCCATCTCCTTCATCAAGGCCGCTTTAACCTTGTCTACCGTCCAGCTACCTTTATTGCCACTCCTAACGTCAGCCTACACCAACGAAGAATGAATCCTAATTTTGTCGCGATTTTGACAAAGCTTATTGTCATGAACAAGGGCGGATCTAGAGCGGGGTGCATGGGGTGCGCACCCCCCCCCCCCCCCCCCCCCCTGGATGAGCTGATATCTACTGCGTTATTGGTACTTGAGTTTGTGTACGTCCTGATCATAAATGGTGCACCACCTCCTAAAAAAAATATTGGATCCCCCCTGTCAAAGCTGATCAGTATCATAGTAGCAATGACAACTGATGACCATTTAGGCAGAAGTTACAGATGTTGCCTTTTTTCGGGCCAGCTTATGTGAATATTGCTTTCCTAATCGTATGATCTACAAATCTACAAGTTCGTTCACAAATATAGAGCTTGGGCTTCCTGTGGTAAGTTCACTTACCCCAATTTCAGCTGACTTCAGCATAATAGAATCCTTGACAAAGATGTCGAGAGCTATCAACATTCTTTGTCGCATTTGATAAGTTTGTTTAAACTTCTTCCAAAGTTTGATAAAGGTACTGGAGAGATCTTCTTGATGCCCCGTTTTCTCATTGGCTGTGAAACAATGCGGACACGTGACCGATACCAATCCAGGATTTTTAAAGGGAAGGGTTCCAACGCACCTCGCAAGTATGGCGGGCCAAGCCCGAAAATATGGTGATTGGGGAAGGGGGGTCAATCAAATGTACATTTTGGCAGAATTTACAATGAATATGCTAGAACTCTCCCTCTAGAGGGGAAAAGCGGGTTAACGCCAACCCAGGGTTAAATATGGCCAACCTAGGGTGAAATCTTTTAACCCTAGGTTAGCGAATTTAACCCGCTTTCGAACAACCGTGCGCAGTTCTACTGCCTCTAGCACACTGCCTAGTAGGTCTACTAAAGCAAGGCATACAGTAGAAATTTGATGACAAATGCAATGGAAATATAATAATAATAATAATAATAATGACTTTATTTCAGTGTCAATGTATTTAGTTTATACAACTAATTGGGAACACTATAATAAATAATATAAAATATATAATATAAATAGGAATAATAATAATAATAATAATAATAATAATAATAATAATAATAATAATGACTTTATTTCAGTGTCAATGTATTTAGTTTATACAACTAATTGGGGACACTATAATAAATAATATAAAATATATAATATAAATAGGAATAATAATAATAATAATAATAATAATAATAATAATAATGACTTTATTTCAGTGTCAATGTATTTAGTTTATACAACTAATTGGGAACACTATAATAAATAATATAAAATATATAATATAAATAGGAATAATAATAATAATAATAATAATAATAATAATAATGACTTTATTTCAGTGTCAATGTATTTAGTTTATACAACTAATTGGGGACACTATAATAAATAATATAAAATATATATATATAAATAGGAATAATAATAATAATAATAATAATAATAATAATAATAATAATAATATAATAATAATAATAATAATAATGACTTTATTTCAGTGTCAATGTATTTAGTTTATACAACTAATTGGAGACACTATAATAAATAATATAAAATATATTATATTAATAGGAATATAAATAGGAAATATCAATAGCGTACGTTGTAATGATGATGATGATGATTATTATTATGATGATACCAATTTGGTTGGTCGCTTAAAAGACTAGGGAGTTTTAACAGTAATAAATGTTTTCGGGACTTCGATAACTGGTGGCTTAATAGGTGATGGCCGCTTAATAGAGAGATTCGACTGGTACTTTAGTCCATCTGATTTTGTATGTTATAAACGAACAACAATATAGTTATTAATCAGAAGTATAGAGGTAGACACATGCAGTATCTTCTCACCTTCTTTTATTTTGTTTTCTGCTTGATTTGCTCGCGCTAACAACAGCTGAGCCTGCGATTCAAACCTGGTCTTAACGTCGCGCAGTGAAGAAATCTCATTTGCGCATGCCTCGATCGCTTCAAATGACGTCACACTTGACATCAAGCTAGTGAGGGTCTCGACAAGGGGAGCGTTTGCAAATAGTTCTGTGGTAAAAAGTTGACAAAATAAATATCCAAGCTAAATATATCAATAGAGTTTGAACTGACAAAAACTGATTTTATGAAGAGATAAAACGTCACTTCCTGTCGACTTAGTCCCTCTCGGTCAAACAGTAGCCAAGACATTGCTACGAATAGATCAAAACATTACTGTTCGCTCAAACACTTACTTGCAATTTCTTCTCCAATAGATTTTGCTAAAACACAATTAGCAAATAGTTAGAATAGGTCAGGACAAACAAGATGGTAGAAGTGCTATGGTGGTTGGAATACGAATTGAATGGCGGCGATGATGACGATGATGACGATGATGATGATGATTGAATGATGGAGGTGATGAAGATAATACCTGTTACTGTATGTTACTACATAATCGGCATCATGATGAGATTATGATGACGATGATGATAATTATATAATCGATGGTGGTGATGAATATAATAACGGTGCTGTTATACTGCATGGTCGGCTTCATGCTGAGATGATTATGACGATATTAATGATGATGATGATGACGATAGTGATGATAATAGTAAGTGTGATTGTGTGTACAACGATAACAATGGACGATAAAGACGACGTTTTTACCTTGTGCTGCTGTAGTGCACCCTGCAACAAGGAAAAGTACTTTTTCGATTACTAAGAAAAGCAAGAAATCCGTAATATTTACCCACTGTCTTTAGTTGAAATGCACTTACCAGGGGCGGCACAATCTACAACAAAACATACTTTAATTAGTGATGCTCCGGGAGAGAGAAAAGGAAGGACAGACAGACTCGACAAATATATTAGCAAATACCCATAAGAATGAAGGATAATGACCCCCTGTACCCATGCTCCCCTCCTGGTACTCTATATACCCATATGGAAGGATAATAACCCCCTGTATCCATGCTCCCCTCCTGGTACTCTATATACCCATATGGAAGGATAATAACCCCCTGTATCCATGCTCCCCTCCTGGTACTCTATATACCCATATGGAAGGATAATAACCCCCTGTATCCATGCTCCCCTCCTGGTACTCTATATACCCATATGGAAGGATAATAACCCCCTGTACCCATGCTCCCCTCCTGGTACTCTATATACCCATATGGAAGGATAATAACCCCCTGTACCCATGCACCCCTCCTGGTACTCTATATACCCATATGGAAGGATAATAACCCCCTGTACCCATGCTCCCCTCCTGGTACTCTATATACCCATATGGAAGGATAATAACCCCCTGTACCCATGCACCCCTCCTGGTACTCTATATACCCATATGGAAGGATAATAACCCCCTGTACCCATGCTCCCCTCCTGGTACTCTATATACCCATATGGAAGGATAATAACCCCCTGTATCCATGCTCCCCTCCTGGTACTCTATATACCCATATGGAAGGATAATAACCCCCTGTATCCATGCTCCCCTCCTGGTACTCTATATATCCATATGGAAGGATAATAACTCCCTGTATCCATGCTCCCCTCCTGGTACTCTATATACCCATATGGAAGGATAATAACCCCCTGTACCCATGCTCCCCTCCTGGTACTCTATATACCCATATGGAAGGATAATAACCCCCTGTACCCATGCACCCCTCCTGGTACTCTATATACCCATATGGAAGGATAATAACCCCCTGTACCCATGCTCCCCTCCTGGTACTCTATATACCCATATGGAAGGATAATAACCCCCTGTACCCATGCACCCCTCCTGGTACTCTATATACCCATATGGAAGGATAATAACCCCCTGTACCCATGCTCCCCTCCTGGTACTCTATATACCCATATGGAAGGTTAATAACCCCCTGTATCCATGCACCCCTCCTGGTACTCTATATACCCATATGGAAGGATAATAACCCCCTGTACCCATGCACCCCTCCTGGTACTCTATATGAGATGTAGCTAAAATTCAGTCATGAACCTTGAGGAGTCTCTGCTGGTCGATCGCGCGTATATCGGTACTTTCACATGAGAACAAAATTAATGTAATGGCGTGCGTAGGAAACTTTTTTATTCGATGAGGGTGAAACCCAACCGACCACGTTTCTGAACAAGGAGAATATAGTAAACTGATTTTACATGTTTTAAGAGACGTGTGAGGCTTCAAATATTCCGATGACCATCAGCCGGCCTGCCCAGCCCTAAATTAGTAACTATCTAAATCATACAAATGCATTAAGCTATCATTTAATACTTACGGACAATAATCATGGGTAATTCAATTACTTACCGATTTGTACAATAAGGGGTAGCAAGGCCACGACAAAGACAATTAGATGAAGCTTGGATGTCATCGTTGAGCTGCGAACGAAGAAATTGAAATAAAACAGTTTTTTTAATGAAATAGCAAGATATTTAGACAGTTTGTTATATCATTGCATTATACTCGTCGACCTGACTAAGAACCAGTGACCTCCATGTATCGTACTTGTGATCGTCAAATTAATTGAATTGAGAACTAATCAATCCTTACGGTGGCCAGTAGACGTGAAAATTATTGATTGAATGAGGGTTTATCACATAATTTCAAAACTCATAGGACAAAAAAATGATTATCATAGCTGGAAAGAGCTCGTTGAAATTAGTAAAAATGTGAAGTTTGGAAAAGATCGCTCCACAAATTACGAAGATATGAATTTTCAAAAATCGAAATTTTGTATGAAAACCTTTGTTGGAGGCAACTGAAGCCTCCAAGCGTAATTTCCAAAGGTTTTCATATAAAATTTCGATTTTTGAAAATTCATATCTTCGTAATTTGTGGAGCGATCTTTTCCAAACTTCACATTTTTACTAATTTCAACGAGCTCTTTCCAGCTATGATATTCATTTTTTGTCCTATGAGTTTTGAAATTATGTGATAAACCCTCATTACGAAGCTTACTTTCTACTGGAACTTTTTTCTCACTTGTTTAGTAGAAGTTTTACTTAGTTAACTTGTGATCGTGTAATGCTATGTCGGGAAGTATCAAAAGCGATGATGTCATCGATATAAATAAGTGATGACAATTTAATTGAGTCAATCACTAGTGTAAATACATAGAAATCAATTGAATTAGAAAACATCTAATGTTCATTTTTACTCACTCGTTAGAAAACTGAATTCAGGGCTTTACTGTACACAGTTAGCTGTAGCTGACGTTACGTCTGAGTCTAAGGCCTGGTCCATACGTGAATGTTTTGTTTAAATTTTTTTTTTTTTTAAACAAACTTTTCGAAGGGCGTTTACGAATCGTATTTATCCGTATTTACACTTTATGGAACTGACTTCTTTTTCGAATCGTTAACGTGTACTTAAACACTGGTCATAATAAAATCGTTTTCAAATATAAACGTCAAGGTAAACTGAAAAAAGGACAAAAGTACCTAAAAGTAAATACTGGTGTTAAAAAGACGTATACAGTCTTGCTTGAATTATAAACCTTTTTTCTGTTAATCTTTACTCACTCGCTAGTGTTTCTTTAGCTTCGATAAAAGCTTTGCCAACACTTTATCTTAGTCAGTCTAAGATTTGGTGACATCAATAGTTAATGATAGATTAATTAAAATAAATCATCTGATTGATTATAGCAAACTGGTGACCACTTGAAAATTCAATTAATTGTAGTGAAATTAAAATAGCCTTTTGTTAATTTACAAAATAGGAAGGATTCGCTATTAGTACACGGAATTTACATGGAATTTACACGAAATGTACACGGAATTTTCACGGAATTTACACGAAATGTACACGGAATTTTCACGGAATTTTCACGGAATTTTCACGAAATTTCTACGAATGTTTCACCGGCCAAGAGCGTGGAATCTAATGGCGTGTTTCGATTGTCGTACATCCGCTGCTCACCCCTCCCTCCTTCAGAAATTAGCCGGAAAATACATTCGCGGGTTCCGACCACTCTGGTACCGGGGGAGGGGGCCGAGCACTGAGAAGGAAATTCCCCTGCTCCTTGATATACTACATTAAGCTGGAGCCGCTACAACTGAAACCCTGAGTCATTGCTCCCGTTGTAAACTGGACTCTGATTGAGCCTGTTTTTTATTAGAACGAACCCTGAATGCTTCCACTGAACGCATTACGAATGATTGAAAAAGAAAACCATTTCAAACGTATTCATATCATGTAGTCATTGCTTGTACCCAGGGCCAGAGTAGCCTTACACTACCCAGCTGAACCGATCTCCGGGCCCTGGTACTAGTTACAAATGATTGAAAAAGCAAACCATTTCAAACGTATTCATATCATGTAGTCATTGCTTGTACCCAGGGCCAGAGTAGCCTTACACTACCCAGCTGAACCGATCTCCGGGCCCTGGTACTAGTCGACTCGTTTCACCAAATATACTAATAATACTAATATTTAATAAGGAAAACTAGCGAAATAAGTTGACTATTAGCCTCCTCCGCAGGCATCACTGTGGGGAGATTTTTGGATGTCATTGTCAAGTAAAATGAATTAACAATACTAATAATTTAATACTAATAATACTAATAATACTAATAATACTAATAATTCTAATAATACTAATAATACTAATAATACTAATAATACTAATAATACTAATAATACTAATAATACTAATAATACTAATAATACTAATAATACTAATAATACTAATAATACTAATAATACTAATAATACTAATAAGTACTATATACAATATGATCGGACGCGAATATTGTATATTACTTATCGAATCCAACGATGTATAAGTGGATGTTTTACTATAATTTGGATGATAGGAAACAGTTTGGCCGAGAAAATCCAAAGTTAAAGTTGAATGCAAATGAGGACGATTCTGTATCCAATTTACAGATGTCTGCTACGCTTATGATTTCTATTGTATTTCCCTCATTAATTATTCATGAATTCGATAATGCAATTTATATACTCTAGAGCGTTTTATTTAAAATATAAATTCATCTACACGTAGTTCTCGTGGACTGTTTAGCCCATCAATGGGTATTCACTAACGGCTAATGATATGTTGAATGTGATGATTACAGGAGTATATGACAGGTGCAGTACATACATAGTCATGCACTAGGAAGACCCGGGATATAGAGATATAGCTTTATAGCTTATAGACGGGGTCAGTTAGACACACATTTACTTCAGAGTCGCTTTCCTACTATAGGGTTGATATTTCTTACAAAATTTCCCAAAGCAAAACTTTTTCATAAATGACGTTGTCGGCCGGGGTTTTAAACACTGAATGAACATCTACACATAGATTTAATCTTCACAAAACATGATAACCTTGTTTGAAATAGCTGTACATAGTCTGTTGGTTTAGATCTTTCTGATTGGTTGGTTTTAGTTAACAGTATGTCGGTATTTGAATTACTTTTAACGGGTTTCACTGAACGAATGTGGATTTTGACAGTAAAACAAACCAGAGGAATACATACATATATACATATATAGATGAGGGGGAACTGAGGGGTCGAAATGTAGAGGACAGCTGTGTCTAATTAGCGATATTATAGTTGAGATGTTTTGCTTAAAAATAGTCCATTAGACTGTGTCTTTGATAAAAGGTTAAATTAAATAATTTCCATGGAAATATAATTGATTAAGCCCTAGCTATATTACACTTGGCCGTTTTATAAATCGAATTAAAAGAGCAAATCGAGATGACGAACTGTTTGTTTTGTTACCATGGCAACAACCTTGGATAAATTCAGGCCTTGCTCGTCTCTGGCATCTCAATCACAACGACAAGCCTTCATTACCACACGATCTGGTCTTACAGCGAGGATAATATATAGCCATGAAGCAGTTTGTCTTAGTTGTTGTGTTGGTAGCGACGTTGGCTGTCACGTCGAGCGGCGTATCGGGGCAGTTAAGTTGCATGTTTACCTTGGCGGGCTGTAAAAAGGTGAGATTTCTAATCGACAAATTTCTATGTGTAGATTGAGATTACGGGCGTTTCCTTGTATCGGTGAAGATTCAGTACTGATTCGCGCGCGTCAAGAGGCAAAGCATTGAAGTCATATTCTGATCCTCAGTCATTCTTTGATGAATAGAAAAGAATTTCGAAAACTCTTTCAGCTCCAACAACCAAAGTAGACCGATTTCCAACCAAAGAAAAACGCAAATAATGATTTTGTTTAAAAAAATTTATATGTCAGTAGCCGAAGTCCAATACAATTGTTTGTCGCGGATGTTAAACTATAGCGATCACGATACAAGGAAAACGCCTCAGTGTAATCCCTAGCTTTATTTAGCTTCCCAACATAATTAACACTAGCTAATTTTGAACCATACTACGTTTATCTCATTGACCAAAAGTCTTGTAAATTCACCTATATTTATCCTCACCAAAGATATTTTTATTGGACGCCATCAAACGTGCAAAAGCCGCATTTTCAAAGGGAGACTGACCAACATCGACTCAAAGCCCCGTAAAGATTGTTTGTTTGATCGAGAAAAAGGAATAAACATCTCTTCCATGAAACATCTTCATCAGAAAACGCAAACAAGGATGTAAGATTTTATCAGTAATCTGTTGGTATTTATTCTTTCTATTGTACAGAGAGAAGGTATCAGTAGACTTCCAGCTAACCGCGAAGACTACAAAACTCGAATTCCCTCAGAACTTCTGCAGAGGAGACGAGAATGGCTGGCAAAGATGTATCCAGATAAGCGTTAACGTGAAGTAACTTGGAAACAATTGAAGACAATTCGAAAGACCAAGACTATCCTTAAAACATTGTTATAAATTATAGACTTTACTCGTTGTAATAAAGCAGTTGAAAATGACGCTGTTGTATTTGATGTATAAAAAGACATCTGTGGACCAGGGGGAGGGGAGGGGAGGGGGATTTAGTACTCCCAATAACGACGTCATATAGATGTGTGGGTGAATGGTTTGGGGTCTGGGTTTTGCGCACGGTGATCGGGTAGTTTGGCAATCATATCTAAAATATTATTTACGTGATACCACGTAATAGTGTCGTTTTCGTATGAGTGGGAAATCTACGACACGGAGTTACAGTCACGGTACGGAATCGAAGACATCTATTCAACCAATCACAGCGCGCAAAATCATTGCTCAACCAATCAGAATGTTTGGACACGGCACGGTTAGAGTCGTTTTCGTATGAGTGGGAAGTAGTTACGGTACGGTTCGTGCCGTGCGGTGACCGTATCGCGCCATCAACTCTATGCATGCAGACCGTGGCCACTGGAAAAACGTGCGCTCTTAAATCAAACCTTGGAAATTCATTGGAAATTTTCAATTTCAAAGATTTTGGACATTTCCAAAGAATTTCCAAAGAATTTCCGATATTCAATAGCGCGCGTTTTGTCCAGTGAGTCTGCGGCGTTTTTCTATCGCAAAATGGTTTAATCGATTGGTTTAATCTATGTTTTGTATTTCTTACTGAGCCGGTGAGGGTGTTGTTGTTGACCCTTCTGGACTGCTATCAATGAGTTATATTTAATTTATGTCTTTAGAACATTATAAGGGGTTCTAGTTGTTCCACCGACCAGCTAGAATTAGGATTGTGTTGGCGGTCGACTCAGTTACAGTTAATGATGAACTGCGCCGCTGCCATACGATTATTCATCTTAGCGGAAAATTGAGACAATTCGATAGCACAATATACAGGTTTGCAGCAGGTTTGCTATAAGCCAGTTCAGAGTTTAAGGTTCAGTGCGCATGCGATTTTGTCCCGAATTTATCACCTTTTTTGTTAACGTTTGTGGTATTTTTAAATAACAAAAGAAGGTGATACTCGAGATATAAAATCGCATCCGCACTGAACCTTATTCTTAAACTCCGAACTGCATGGCTTATTGGCGTCGGTGGCCTTGAAGATCGTATTACTAAATAATAATTGTTGTTGTTATTATCATTATGAAAATATGTACAAGGCTAAAATAAACTATAAAAAATTATAAATGGAAACAAGCGAGTACTGGCTAGTATGGGCTGCGTCGGTGTATAATGATAAATGGCTATAAAGGAAATCTAGAGTACAGTATGTGATTGTGAACACTGTTCAGTGTTCAGTTAATGTGTACCAACAAGCGAGTACTGGCTAGTATGGGCTGCGTCGGTGTATAATGATAAATGGCTATAAAGGAAATCTAGAGTACAGTATGTGATTGTGAACACTGTTCAGTTAATGTGTACCAACAAGCGAGTACTGGCTAGTATGGGCTGCGTCGGTGTATAATGATAAATGGCTATAAAGGAAATCTAGAGTACAGTATGTGATTGTGAACACTGTTCAGTTAATGTGTACCAACAAGCGAGTACTGGCTAGTATGGGCTGCGTCGGTGTATAATGATAAATGGCTATAAAGGAAATCTAGAGTACAACAGTATGTGATTGTGAACACTGTTCAGTTAATGTGTACCAACAAGCGAGTACTGGCTAGTATGGGCTGCGTCGGTGTATAATGATAAATGGCTATAAAGGAAATCTAGAGTACAGTATGTGATTGTGAACACTGTTCAGTTAATGTGTACCAACAAGCGAGTACTGGCTAGTATGGGCTGCGTCGGTGTATAATGATAAATGGCTATAAAGGAAATCTAGAGTACAGTATGTGATTGTGAACACTGTTCAGTTAATGTGTACCAACAAGCGAGTACTGGCTAGTATGGGCTGCGTCGGTGTATAATGATAAATGGCTATAAAGGAAATCTAGAGTACAGTATGTGGTTCCGGCTAATTGTGAACGGTTCTAATTGTGAACACTGTTCAGTTAATGTGTACCCTGGTTACCAGAGGCTATTATTTTTTCTCTCTCGAGCCGTAGGCACTCTCGTAGAGTTTAGAGAGAGATAAAATAATAGTCTCTGCTACCCAGGGTACACATTAACTGAACAGTGTTCACAATTAGAACCGTTCACAATTAGAACCACATACTGTACTTAAAAAGAGTATTTAACTTTACTGACGTTTCGAGACTTAGCCCTTCGTTGGAGTAAGAATACAAAATTATTATTATTATTATCATCATCATCATCATCATCATCATCATCATCATCATCATCATCATCATCATCATCATCATCATCATCATCATCATCATCATCATCATCATTATCATCATCATCATCATCATCATCATCATCATCATCATCATCATCATCATCATCATCATCATCATCATCATCATCTTTATTATTTAAATATCTTGATGTGGCCACAGTAATTTTAGTATAAATGTGAATACGAGCAATCATCTGAAACATCTGAAAATCTTTATTATTATTATTATATATTATTATTATATATTATTATTATATATCATTATCATTATTATTATCATTATTGTTGCTTTTGTTTATAGTATTATCAGTTATAATTCATCGTACTATGCATACGTACATTACAAGAACGATAAACAAAAAAAAATTAAGAACAAAAATACTATTTAACATGGCTTTGACAGTAATTGTCAGTATCAGTCGGCGGTACAAATACCGCTAAAAGCGTGAAACAACTAACTACAAGTACTAAATAGCACTAAATGAGGCAGTACTGAATGAGCCACCATAAACGTGACATATTCACGTGCGAATGCAGTGAATCTATCTATCTACCTCTCTTTTTACAATGATTTGTGATTGGTTTTATGCAACTAAACAACGCAAATTTGCATAAAACCAATCACAAATCATTGTAAAAAGAGAGGTAGACGTAGAACGGCTCTAGTGAAGTCTACGACCTAGCTATACAGGTATTTGGAAGTGGAAAAGCTCGCAAGACACTTTCAGGGATGTTAGAAGATGACATGACGGTAGGTGAAGTACTACTGAAATAGCACTAATTAGTAAGTACTGTTTCACGCTTTTAGTGTTTGAACTCTCTTTGCATGTTTTAAAAGTTCGGTACTAAAATGCACCTGTATGCTATCGGTGCGCCTCGATCATTGAATGTAAAAGCCTAATTGCAATTAATGGAAAGGTTCTTTGACTTTCAAACACAGAAGAACTATAATTTCATCTGCACTCGTATAGTGCGATCCACTTTAATTGACTTCTAATTATCTCAAACTTCAAGAACCTTTCATAGTCCTACACACGTATCAGTCCGCATTCAATTTCGATTTGCTTTTGTTGTTGAAGCTTTTTTACATGCATTTTGGAGGTTGGTTTGTTGCTGTTAAGCCGCATCTACACGAACAAGTTTTCCTTGACAACTTTTCCCTGACGGCAAGGAAAAATTGACAATTCATTTTTGTCATCCGGCTACACGAGCAAGTTTTCCTTGACAAGGAAAACATGATTGGCGATGTTTTTGTCGTCGACTACACGAGCAAGTCTTCCAGTGTCTTCCTTGAAAATTTGCTCGCGTAGATATTACTCATTTAGGAAAATACAGAACTCTAAAGAATATTTGAACTAGCGAATATATTACTGAGTTTTCAAAGCGTATCAGCGTTTTACGTGACAGGAAACGCTAGTGTGGACACGAAACTTTCGAGTTTTTTTTCGATAAAAACTGCGTTTTCAAGACTGTAATAATAATAATTATTACAGTCTATTAATGTAAAGCAAAACTTTATCCAAGGGAAAGAAAATATTCCTAAATGTGAGCCCAAGAAAGTTTCATACGCACCGATCGAGGTCCAAACCCTTTATTTTATATTATGTATTTTATTCGATATTTTAAAAGGAACATCGAGTTTAGCCTAGGGCTAGTTTAAATAGAGTCCTATTATAAAATAATGTGATTACAAAATAGAAAAACACACTAAAAGATAACCCTTTCATATACCTTCCATATAGAAAATGGTACTCCTTTCACATGTTGTAATGACAAAGAAAAGATAGAAAAGCGTTTTGGCGAATAATGGAGATTTTTACTAAACTTTTCACTTGAGTGGATCACTTGGATGAATCAGCTGTCTGCTCGAAATATTTTCAATACCTAAATGACAGTTTTCACTACCCTTTTCTACTCGTGAAATCCCTATCCTTTTAAATACCTTAGGCCTCTAGCTTGAAAAAGGTAACCCTTTCGGGCGGAGCCTCCCGTATAGTCCATCATTCAGGGCAGTACACGGCACAGGGGCGGGGGGGGGGGGGGGGGGGGGGGGGGTTTGTCCCCCTAGCAAGGTGAAAAATATACCAAAACGTACTGAAAACTGTACTATTTTTATTTATTTATTGCTGTTAAATACATACTGCGCCCCCCCCCTTGAATTTTGGGTTATGTACGGCCCTGCCATTATAGGAAATGCAATTCGAATGTCGTTTTACGAGTTTAGGTCACTGAATAATATGCTAAATGACTAGGCTACACTATATGCAAATTGAATGACGACGTCATTCCGTACTTATAATAGTACCGATGTCAACCCGAAAACTTACAATATTAGAAAGTACAATCAATACCTAGACGAATGTAGAGAAAGCTAGTTGGAGAAAGCTCTGGGAAGACAGCATAGCCCGGCGATCAAACATTGGTAGGTAAAGCGCCAACTTAGCCGAGCCATCTAAATTCTGGGTGTTTCCATAATAATAATAATAATTTATTCATTATTCATTCCATGCAGTCATGTGACAATTATTTTAGTATTAAAATGCAGGGGCGTATAGGGAGACAAAAAATATAAATTTGACAATGATGAATTTATCCTTGATATACAGCTAATTCAGAAAACGTTGTCGGCGACAGTCTGTATTCACCAACAACCGCCCGTCATCCAGCTCTCCCTACGTCACTGCTATGCTACGTGGACAACCGTTTCGAGGATGAATGAATGTTTTAATTAAGAACCTTTGAATTCTGATTAACGCTACCTTTGTGACTAATAACCAAGGCAGTCAATTAGCGACATTGATTAATGACCATAATTAGGATAGTTAGCGTGATCATAGCGTGTTCAATTAGCAAACATCAGCCTGTGGCAATGGGTATAAATAGATCACGAAAAAAACAGTTGTCTAAAAGAGAGTAGAAAGATGGCAAGTACTAGGTTTTGGTTGATGGTTGTTGTTGCTATCACTGTGATGATGCCGACTCCATCGTCGTCACAGGCATCATCATTGGAATGCGCCTTTCAGCCATTCATTTGCGTAAGTTGCACATACACGATTTATGTTCACTAACTTTTCGATTAGATGTGCACCAACATATAGCATTGTATCTGTAGCTATATCAGCCTAGTATTTCGTATTGAGGATCGGTCGACTGAAACTCCGTGCGAGCTGTGTCAAGTTTTTGTCTGACAAGAGTTTCTTCTTCGTCTCAGGCACTTGTAACCTGTACTAGTATGGTTTGAATTGGAGTTCGCACATCGAAGCTACAAAGAGTCTAAATATACTTCACGTATAGGGCGTGCCTTTTGTTTGAGTGAGAAACTCAGTTTAGTACTATATAATCATTTCTCGCTGTCCAGGATTTGTCTTGTCTTTACATGTGTAGGCATAGGCCTATATAGCTATCCCAATATCATGAATATCTCCCCTCCTACCATGACCAACAATCAGTCTAAAACGGCGTTCTCGTCGGTAATAAATTTGTGCATAATTTACACTGAATTGAGCTGAGCAAATTTGTCTTTTGTCAAGGAGTACAGCGGTGTCTAAACAACTCGAAACTGGAGTATTATTGAAGTCTTTACTGTAGTTTCTGTGCGTCGGTCGTCCGTTTCGTCCACGATGCTTATATATAAGAGCTGGCTTATTTTATTTTCATATAAGAGCTGGCTTATTTTATTTTCTAAACCTTTCTTTTTCTTTCCAAAAGAAAGAGGATAAAGCTGACATCGCCCAGCGTAGACTATCTTCACCTTACAGAAGGTTCAAGGCTTTACTGCGGCGTACTTATGAAGACCAGCAGCAGAAACAGCCAAACCTACTGATTCAACACTAAGTTAACTTGAAGATAGTTAAAATAGTGACATCCACAGCATAAGGAGAAAGTGCATGGCATGAAACTCCATCATGTATCATCACAAGAACTAGTTTCAAAAGAACCTTATAGTTTTTCCAGATTATCGCGCATGTATATTAAATCGTAAATTTGTAACTGAGCTACACTCGTCTGAAGAAACGAGGACAATATATATAACTTTACGAAGACATCTTGCCTGTGTTTTTATAACCTTTATTATGGGAGGATGTTCTTGTATCTGGTCCTTTTACACGACGCAAGACTCGAATATATGTCGGAACGTTCTGAAGTGATTTTGCGTGCGTGTAAATGCTACAGTCAGTAGTACTGGGTACATCGGTTATGGGTCCATAGGCGCGCTTAACGGTCTTAACAGAATGGTAAAAATAGGCAGTCAAGGACTGCATGTGGCTACTGTAAATAAAGAAGAAAAGGTAGTCTATAACTACATGTAGGTACTGCGGTTTTGAAATGTAGAAGCAATGTGTAGTTGGATTGATTCCTCTGTTGAACTAGTATGCTTGAACTATCTGCCAGAACTTGTTCTTTGGTTCTATATAATGCTAATTTAAATCAGAAATGTATTCTAATACAAAGTTTAAATGAAAACATTGTGACAGTGTACTGAAATGGTTGAACAACAACAGTTTTCAGAATAACAATCAATATCAACAGCATTGATCGTTAGTAATCGAATATTATTTAATTTAACAATGTTCTGTATATAAGATCGTTGAACTCAACTTTGATGAAGTGGTGTTTATTTATTTATTTATTTGACTTTGCCTAAAGATATGAAAACATTGAATATACATTGTAATAAATAGTAACTCTAATTCGGAGATAAGTTTACACTCTAATATACTACATATACTATGATTTTATGATATTTTGCACCAGAAACCAGACACATCTATCGTGTGTAAATATTTTTTCAGGTTTCACAGGCTCCGCACCACCCTCTGTTTGTGTATTGGGCTTCCTGTGTCTTATTTGATCGATACAACTATGGCCGTAAATTCACTTCTGGGAATCCTGTCCTTTTGATGAATTTCTAAACTGCTTTCAAAACAAAGATTAATATCTACTTCGAGCCCTGTATGTGGTTTGCTTAGCGATTAGACTTTCGAAAAGACCTTCCTCTTTCTGTTGCTACGCGCCCCGGGGAAGGACTTTCGACCTCTCGCGACTTCGCCGCTCGCTCGGTCGCTCCGCGAGCTTCGCTCGCACATCTGGGATACAAGAAAGGTCGACTTGTGGCAAGTCTACTTAGCGATTAGCCGAATGGTTTTTAGCGAGTTTTGGGACAAAGAGTAACGAGAGCCCTGCACCCCTGCATCCCTGCACCCATGCATCCCTGCACCCCTGCATCCCTGCACCCCTGCACCCATGCATCCCTGCATCCCTGCATCCCTGCATCCCTGCATCCCTGCATCCCTGCATCCCTGCATCCCTGCATCCCTGCATCCCTGCATCCCTGCATCCCTAGCTGCATCCCTGCATCCCTGCACCCCTGCACCCCTGTATCCCTGCATCCATGCATCCCTGCACCCCTGCATCCCTGCACCCCTGCGGTTTAAACCGTCCGATGGAAAGACGACGTATTTTCGACGTATGCGAATCGATAATATGTCGACAACCAGACGAATAAGCCATTGGGCTGCATGTGCCTGTACATCATATTTCCATGTGATATTTCCCGTGTAAAACCTTGTTTGGAACCGTTCTTATAGTCACCATAGTAATTGCGCAGTTGCAGTGAATCAGCCGTCACTACAGGTAGCCCAAGCTCCTGTTGAGAGAGACTGCAGAGAATGTATATTGTGAAATTTAAATCGCACAATTTTCGAAATAAATGGCAATATTTGTCATCATCTATAATATACAATATAAAACACGAATACACAGGTAAACGAAGACAAATATTGCCATTTTTTCGAAAAATTTACGATTTAAATTTCACATACATTCTCTGTATTCTCTCTCAACAAGAGCTTGGGCTACCTGTGCCATCACGATCAAAAAGTTACAGACAAACAAACAAACAACAACAACAAACTTTATTGACTGGAAACGAGTCAAACAAAGGTTACTGAGATCATGTCCTGAAACACTAGTCTATTCAGAACTGGATTCTTTGATAGAGTTTACATGGTGAAAATTAGTCAGGAAAACTGTCCCGTAAACCTTCAGACAAAACATGAACTATCATAGCAAGAAGGTTGATCTCTATTCCGATTCAGCCATATGATCAGAGTAGTGCGGACAGTCTAAAAATATCATTCAAAACATAATATCCCTCAGTGCCGGTGCTTGGCATTAGTAAAAATGCCTGGTTGAAGCCGTTTGGAGGGTCGTTGTCAGTCTAAAAGGAGAGAAAGAAAATACTTCATTACAAAAATAATATTATCAGTGTATAATGACTATAATGCACAGAGCTGTTTGAAAACAAACGTTTCTAGGGAAAGCTCGCGAGGTTACTATGACGACAAGTAACCACTCAGGCATGGGAAACATTTGAAACCTCGTAATACTGACACAGGCATGCAGCACAGGATCATGCAGGTCTTCGTGTAGCGCTGCACAAAAGTCCTGGCTATATTGTTCTATTGTTGTTCTATGTATTGTTTTTACATTTAAAAAAAACAACAGCCAGGACAATTTGTGCAGCTACATGAAGACCTTGCCCAACACAGGCGCATAGCACATGTTCGAGGATCCAGCGGTTTTTGTCCGCACTCCGAAGTCAGGAAAACACGAGATCCCAATGACCAAAACTGACCAGGTCAAGCTAGATTTGAATAACAATAGGAACTATTGTACAACAATAGGAACTATTGTTCATATGCCTGGTTCTACAAAGACATATTCAGGACATGTCTTTGTAGAACGAGGCATCTATTGTTATTCAAATCTTGACCTGGTTTTGGTCATTGGGATCTAGTGTTTTCCGTCAATACTACATTGATTTCTGCGGGCGCGTCCTACATACAAATGAGAGCATATATATGTGCATATTTCATTCAAAATGGTGGCGCGACCCTACCAATCCAGCATTCAAAGGGCTTTAGACTGAGATCTTTAGAACTTAGAACGAAGTGATTGATACACGATCAGTTACGTCAGTTATGAGGTTCTCACAGCAAGGTAAACCTAGATTAGCAGATAACAAACCTTTAGTTGTCCAACAACAAATACTAATACACCATTGTTGGGGGCTGGTTGGCAGTCGACGGTTGTAATCACATGTTGGACCACTTTGAAGGGCAGGGACTGAAATAATAGAGAAATTAAAATCTTGGAATGTTTTTAAGTTTTCTACAATACTGAAAAACTTTTGAAAAGTCAGGTTTTTTTCCCAAAAACTATTCAGTGGACAATCGTGAAATTTATTATATTCTTTAATTCTACTTGCATCTAAACATTGTCTAAATGCACCTATAGAGTGCAAACACTAAAACCATGAAACCACTTTAATTAGCACTAAATAGTGCAATGTCTTTTGTTTTCTATTATTCCATTGGTGCTATTTACCACTAAATACTGTTTCATGGTTTTAGCGTTTGCACTCTACAATAAACAAAAATTGTGTTCTGAAAAATGTTAAAATGGAAAGCTTGTTTCGACCGTTAAATATCGTAGGGAGCGGAAGGTGCGCCTTCTCCCCCTCCCTTCATCAGTGCTCCGTTCTACGGATAATTAATAAAGTTGCCCGAGCTACATAGCCTGAATTTCAGCCGACCGCGGCCTGAGCTATCCCTGTCTATTTTACTGGCATAACTGACGTCATCAAACACCTCAAAAACCAGGCACAAACATGCACTCACCGTTAACTTTTGGGTAATAGCATCTTGTCCTTGAAACTGATCGCCTTCAAATGTTAGCATGGACGATGAACGCTGTTATGTGAGCCGACATATACTTATATATTAGAATTACGATTAGTCTATTACTGCAGTACTGTACTCACATTATTATGTCAAACAAATTACTGCAAAAGTCATACTTACGTATACTTCTCTCAATGTTGCGCGATTCGAATCAAAGCTTGAGTAATACAAAGATTGAAAGGACTGTCCCACGGCGTTAAAGTTCGGATTCATTGCTGCCACGGATTTCAAACGTTATAAGCTCGATGGAAATCGATCAATTACCAGACTCACTGACTATTGAACACCTTTTATGTAAATGGCGAGGTACTATTTACCATATCACTGCTACGCAGGCTACCATATCACTGACATTGTCTTAGTGGGATACGCCTAAGCTGTTGAAATTAGTTTGATGTCATTACTTAACCATTTTAACCATAGTCGTTAGTAGAGCGAATGGTTAGGAAGCCTTTTGTTATATTTCTTTGTTCTAGTCCTAATGTCATTATGATGTTGAACGGGTCCTGACCGTGCACAATGTTTGTTCAAATTCATTAGAAAATGGCTAAACGACTGAACCCAAATGTTCTCTATTGGATTACTTATTTAAATATTCTAATATATTTAATTTTGAATTGTAATATATCGAACAAGCAGCCAAAAGAAACGTTTGGGTTCAGTTGCTCAACCATAGCAGATTAAGGCAAAACAATGACAAACAAAAGATTTGTGCACGGTCAGAAAAAACGAACAAAAACATATAAAAAAAGGTTTCCCAACCAGTCCCCTCTACTAACTATGTTTTAACATATCTTCAACAATAATGAAATGCCACTCCCTCAAAGTACCTCTTTGGGATTAACGAACGCTTCGAGTTATTATTTTAACAAGCATTCAGGTTAGGGGTAGTTTTTTTTAATAGTTTTGACTCAGTATTTTAGATTGTATGATTAGTAGACAAGAGGTCCACATCAGCGAAAGCTGCCAATCTCTGACCTTATTACAAATAAAGTATGTATCTATGTATGTAATTTTTAATTAAAAATCGGCGTCCTTTGTTTGCATGCCAGCAGATTGGCCATGTTGCCCGGAGATGCCCTGAAAAGCGTGACTAGGTATAGCTAGTTGATTAAAGATATTCATGTCATTCTGGGCTAGCCACTTGAAATGAACTCTATTCTTTATGGCCGTTTCGTTTTGAAGTATTTGTATTATGTCACAATTGCCTTCATCTTTTCAATGACTGTACTTCGGTGTGCTGGGCATATATATATTTTTCTAAGCGCATGCGTTATTTTCATTTTTTGGTTAATTATAAGTAATACCATAAGAGGGAAATTAGTAATTAAATTTCCCGCAAGCCGAGGGAGAGTTTGTGGAAGTCCCGACGCCGTGGGCGGAAATTTTGTAGGGAATTTTTTTTTTCCAAAAAAAATTTCCGGAAAACCCCTCCCCCCTCGATCGAGGGCCATGATTCAGATCTCATGGCGTTTGACTCCAATGCACAGCGTACCCAAGCTGGGTCCCACTTCGTCATTATACACCGTATGCTACGCCCAACTCGGCTGGGACTGGTCAACGTGTTTAATCAAGATATGTCAAAGTGTGATGGGAAAGTGGTCAATGCCTCCATCCTAATAGCCTTATTGGCCCTCTATTGCGGTTCTTATGGTCTGAACACGCGGTCGTAACGATGGTGGTCCCAAACTAGTATGTCCACTCCCGACTTGATGGCCGGTTATCTGGTGGCATCAAGAAGTTGTCCAGACGCGCCAGAAGCCTGGTCCTTGTAATGTTGATTTATGGGTACCTTCCGCGTTGGAACTGTAATTGCTGATCCGATACAATTTATTTTCTTTCTCAGCCTTTGGTCCCTAGGCTGTTTGTTGCTTCAGTGTCTTGTCCAAAATGTATGTACCCTAATTAATGACAGTGAATTCCGCTTTTGCCTGACAAGCGTCACTACGGTATACGTAGGATCAATTCTGGAAGTGGTTGGTATGGTCACAATGGAAATTCAGGTGTTTTTTTTTCAAAACTGATGCACCTTACAATAAACAATAATTGTGTTCTGAAAAATGTTAAAATGGAAAGCTTGTTTCGACCGTTAAATATCGTAGAGTAAGGGAGAAAAAAAATAAAAACGGCCTAAAACGCAAAACCAACACATCAGGGCAATAGAACAGTAAATTATCAACACTGTGGTGAATTTTCAGTCCTTTATTGACAACGTAAGTGCCATTCTACGTTATTTTGTAATTCTACATACATTCTCGACAATTATTCACAAGATCACAGCTTGGGCTGCCTGTGGTACGACAAACCAAATGAGGAGAGGGCTCTGGGTACGAGAATGTCTCTCTCTCTCCCCCAATCTCTCCCGGCCCTCTGTCGGCCTCTGGTACCCAAAGGTACCCAGGGTATCTTGGGATACGCCTAAGCTGTTGAATTTAATAGTTTGCTGTCATAACTAACCAACCAAACATATATTTTCTTCAACAATAATGAAATGAGACTCCTCAGAGTACCTCTCTTTGGGATTAACGAACGCTTCGAGTTATTATTTTAACAAGTAGTCTTAGATTGTATATTTAAGCTTATAGTAGACAGGATGTTCACATCAGCGAGAGCTGCAAATAAAGTATGTAACTATGCATGTAAGCTTATGTATGTAATTTTTACTTAAAAATCGGCGTCCTTTGTTTGCATGCCAGCAGATTGGCCACTTAGCCGTTTCGTTTCGAAGTATTTGTATTATCTGTCACAATTAATTGCCTTCATCTTTTCAATGCCGAAGTACTTCGGTGTGCTGGTCATGTTTATTTTTGGTTAACTTGAGTAACAGGGAGTGACACCACCAGTGTTTTGTCCCTTGAGCCCGCCTTAGAGAACTACACGGTTGTCAGTTCTCCTGGACTCGGTTGATTTACCCAAATTATCCTCAGTTCTGCAGTACAGTTGCTATGGTCGCGACCGCAATCAGTAAACGATTTGACTCGTCTCTGGAAGCGGAGAAAGAGTTTTAGTACCCAAGGGAAATTTCACAATGTCATAACGGAAATAAAGAGATCGAGTCATTGGCAGTGAGAATGGGATAATAACAGATCTTTCCTTTAGAGATCCCACCACGTTTAGGGAATGGTCATTATTTTAAAAAGTCGAAGGGAGGGCGTGTAGGGGAAAGTGTATTTTTTTTGCCAAAAAAAATTACGGGACCCCTCCCTTGAGCTACAGTTTTCTTTAAAAAGACCACGCTCTCATAAGGTAAACATATTTAATAATAATATTTGAAGCCCCCTCTCCTCCGCTGCTCCAAAAAGAGGTGTGTGTTAACAGTGATGCCAGTACCCTGGGTGCCAGAGGTTCAAAGCTCACTCTTGTAACGTAGAGTCGCGAACTGCATGCTTGCCTGCACTGAATATCATTTTTATGTTTCCTCCCTGAGTAGCGTCGATAGATTAACCAGTAATTTGGCTGCAACACATTTTTAGTTAGACATTATGTTCGGTCTCCCAGTTTACTCAATGCTCGCCCTCTCTCAGTGTTCAACTTGGTTACGGGAAAAAATCTTATGTTGACAATAACATGTCCCATATACACCTATTTCAAATAACGTTGTCGCGTTCAAAGCAACAAGCGTCAAGCCAAGACTGAAGTGAATGCTGGTTTTGTGTTGTCAAATTATTCAAATCGACCTATTTTCTATGGAACGAAGTGTGATATGCAAACAAGCATGTGAAAATGTTCACATTTTGTAATTAGTCCTTATTAGTCGAGCATTCACTTCGGTCTTGGCTTGACGCTTGTTGCTTTGAACGCGACAATGTTATTTGAAATAGGTGTATATGCATCCGGAGCCAATCCCGCGAACTGGTTCTCTCATCAGTTGTCTAGATCAGATGCTATGCCGTCTCCAAGTTGCTGGAATTGAACAATGCAAATTGCTTCAGTTTGGTGGAATGGAGGGCCATGATTGAGATCTCATGGCGTTAGACTCCAATGCACAGCGTACCTAAGCTGGGCTCCTACTTCTTTATTATACACCGTATGCTACGCCCAACTGGGCTGGGACTGGTCAACGTGTTTAATCAAGATATGTCAAAGTGTGATGGGAAAGTGGTCAATGCCTCCATCCTAATAACCTTATTGGCCCTCTATTGCGGTTCTTATGGTCTGTACACGTGGTCGTAACGATGGTGGTCCCAAAATTATGTCCACTCCCGACTTGATGGCCGTTATAGCCGGGTTCTGGTGGCATCAAGAAGTTGTCCAGACACGCTAGAATTGTAATTTTGATTTATGGGTACCTTCCGCGTTGGAACTGTAATTGCTGATCCGATACAACTTATTTTCTTTCACAGCCTTTGGTCCCTAGGCTGTTTGTTGCTTCAGTGTCTTGTCCAAAATGTATGTACCCTAATGAGTGAATTCCGCTTTTGCCTGACAAGCGTCACTACGGCAGGATCAGTTCTGGAGGTGGTTGGTATGGTCACAATGGATTATTTCTCTCCTCCATTTGGGCCCTTCTAGCACCGACACTCAAGAAGTCTTGAAATATGGGATGCCAAGGGTGCAAGCTACATGTAGTAACCATTTGGCCATGAAAAACTACGAAAACCTCCTAATTTAAAGCAATGAATTTGTACAAAATTATACAACAATACACAACACATGTAGATAGTAAGCCATACAACACTATGGTTAGAGTGAAATAGAAAAATAATACAGCTATTTCAAAAAAGGTTGGTGAAGGTTTTGTTGCATCTTGCATACCAAGCCCGAAATGCACTATGGGCGATGTGAATGGAGTCAGCGAAATGTCACAACAATATGAACTCTGGGAATTTTCCCAAACTTTGTCTTTGCAATATGGATCCGGCATATTTTCTTCTGTATGTGCATGCTGACATTATTTACATATGATCCACAATACATTTCGGGCTTGGTATGCAAGATGCAACAAAACCTTCACCAACCTTTTTTGAAATAGCTGTATATTGACGCGACTCCACATGTACAGTTGTTGGGAGTTTTTGCACCCTTCGCATCCCATAATGTTTTAGCCAAAACAATAGAATCCAAAATGGCCGCCGTATCGGTAAAAAGGTCTATTTACATCAGTTTAACTTTCCCTATATTTCTCTCCACTCAGGTAATATACTAATAGTCATGCAAGTACCAAAATATTATATTTCCTATTCATTAAGCCTTTTAGTGAAAACAAAGCTTACAACACTGAGATCATGTCCTAATCGAAACAAACTCTAGATTGAGAACTGGATTCTTTGATAGAGTTTACATGGTGAAAATTATGAGAACTGTCCTAAACCTTCAGATGAAACAAGAACCATCATAGCAAAAAGGTTGATCTCTATTCATTCAGCCATGATGTAGTGACAGTCTAAAAAGATCATTCAAAACATAATATGCTTCAGTGTCAGTGTCTGGCATTAGTAAAAATGTCTGGCTGAAGCCATGTGGAGGGTCGTTGTCAGTCTAAAAGGAGAGAAAGAAAACAAAAATTATTGTATGACATAGGCAATTTAAACACGAGCACTATAAAAGGAGAGGTACACTGTACCTAAGGTAAGTTCGTTGGATCTATCAATCAAATCTACAGAGATGTCACCCCTAAAGAAACAAGCCGCAAAAGCCTTACTGGTACCCCAGTAAGCCATTTTTTGGGTAGGGGTGTGCCGCCATGATCCCAAAAACTTTACCCTATCCCAGACCTAAAAACGGAAATCCCAGACCTATGCTTCAAAATCTGTATCCTATCTCAGACCTATAAGCATGAAAATCAATACCAAAAATGGCCACTGCTAATTAGCATAATAGTTGTACATTTATGTTTAAAGTAGCAAAATGGTTCACAATGATAGCAATTGCTCCAAGAAAGTTAGTCTGTGAATTTGAAGGTGAAATATTAAATTCCTGCGAAGTTATGAGTACTTTATAGTGTGAAAAACATGAAAACGAGGTTCTAAAGGCCTTGGTTGATAAACACATACAAAACTCTCTGTATATAAAACGATAAAACGGGAGTTGTCACTGACTAAAAAACTTAAAAAACTTGTAAAAACTGAACGTTTCAGTTTCATTACTAAAACCTTCTTCAGCAGATGATATATATGGAAATGGCATTCTGTTCAAAAAGCAATGATTAGATTTTTATAGAGTGTCGAGCCACTCAGTCCTACAGGCAAAATATTGCACCGGTTGCATTCTTTACAAGTCCAAAGTCACCAAAAATGCCTTTGTAGGTCCTGGAATCCACCACAGAACAACCAGAGAGATGATTTCACAGTTGAGTCCGCCATTTTGAATTCTGTAATGGCACTGCCGAGATGTCTTCGTGAAAATCGCTTCTTGCTGCTGGGTTCTTTCAGCAGAACAGTCTCTACCACACCAGTCAAGCTTAATGATGCTGTTCTGGGGGCTTCTGTGGTGAATAATGGCTATAAAACGCTCTAAAATGCAAAATTGGCCTCTTCAAGCAGTTAAAACTACTGGCCCCGAAGAGATCCCAAGAAGAAAGGCAAACCATGTGAGAACTCGAGCCCACGGGCATTCAGAACTGTCAAGATTTCCATGGAAACCCCTTATATGGAATCGAAATTTCCTATGGCGTGATTAGGTCCAGAAAATCACTAAAAAACTCAAAATAGCTCAGGAGCGAATGGGTTAAATCATAAATGACTATAATTATATTGTTGGGATGGCAAGAAAGTTGAGATACATGTATACTGTTGTGTTTTTGAATAAAATTTTAGTTGAAGTGCGTGTTTTCTTCAGAATTTTGGTCTTTTTCAGTGTCAGAAATACTCCATAATTTTTTGCTCAAGTCTGATATGGGCTGTGTCATGTGAGGGCCTGAATGACATACGTGACAGTGCAAGTCTCAAGTCTCACTACAATAATGCTGATTAGTGCAATTTTTTTTTAGTCTATAAATTATTCAAAAAGTGTAACTTACAGGATTAGTGGCATGACCTGTGTATAAGAACCTTACACAGAAGTGAGGTTCTTACACCAAGATTAGCAAATTAGCAGATCTACATGACAAACCTTTAGTTGTCCAACAACAAATACTAATACACCATTGTTGGGGACTGGTTGGCAGTCGACGGTTGTAATCACGTGTTGTACCACTTGGAAGGGTAGGGACTGAAATGATAGTGCATGTACAGTAATTCAGGAAAAACAGCTTGGAATATACTTTGAAATTATGACAAACTTTTGAAACCCTCAGTATTTTTCACAGCTGACTTCAGACAAACTTACTATTCAGAGAACTATCTCAAAATCTTTATGCTCTTTAATTTTAACTTTTGACTTAAAGGAGCACTCTCACAGATAATGCATTGCGCGCCTTGAACCCCTCAGCGCCATTTTCGTATGATACAAAAATGGCGGATTTCTACTTACCACACGAGAAGGAAGAGATTCTCTGGAGAACTCCGGACTTGCCATTGCTGATCCGTATCGGGATTCGAAAGGCGAACTTTTCACGTGTACTTTTCACGTGCGTTCTTGTCAATTCTAAGTAGTATCCCGTATGTAAACAATAACACGGCGCGCAATGCATTACCTGTGAGAGTGCTCCTTTAAGCTTATGTTGTTTCCAGGGGATATTTGGAAATTTATTCACCATTGTAGTTATGAGCTACAAAAATGTAGGCATCATGTAAACAGAGGTCATATTCGATTCACAGTATGAACAAATTATATATGTATCATGTGCCATACACATGATACATGTACATCATACACACACTTTATTACTAACAACACGTTGATTACAATAAGCAATAATAATTATGGTGTTTATAGTTGTGAAAGCTCAAATTCAGAAAATATCTTATCAAACACCTCAAAAACCAGGCATAAACATGCACTCACCGTTAACTTTTGGACAATAGCATCTTGTCCTTGAAACTGCTGGCCTTCAAATGTTAGCATGGAAGATGCACGCTGTTAAAACATAGTACAATCTACGATCAGTCATGTGAGTACATATACTATATATTATTATTACTATTAGTCTATTAAGTTACTGCAGTACTGTACTGAGGTGTACTGACACTATTTAATAAGGTGTCAAACGTTAAATACCAATTACTGCAATCAGAGTCATACTTACGTATACTTCTCTCAATGTTGCGCGATTCGAATCAAATCTTTGGTAATACAAAGTTCGAAAGGATTGTCCTATGGCGTTAAAGTTCGGATTCATTGCCATCAGTTCAAAATATTTGCTGTAGAACCAATAACAGGGCCCAACAACAGACTCAGATCGAACACCCTCAAGATGGACGAGGATTTGGACAATGATACCAGGCCTTATCGTACATTGTGTATTAAACGCGAAAGGACTAGGGCAAGATTGTTTCCCGCTCTTTAGGTTCTATTTCGTCAATTTTATATCATTTTATTTCACAAATCAAAAGGAATTTAGACTACAGATACTTTGATAAGCTAAGGTTCACGACTACTCTCTAATTTTTATCCTTCAGAAATATACTAAGTGGCTTAGAAGTGGCTTATTAAAAAACGAGGAAGCGAACACATCCCGACCGTTTGCCGGAATTTCTCCGACTGTGTTTTTCTGGCCAGATCGTACATTAGCAGCATCAGAGATAAAAGCCTTTAAAGGGAGAAAAAGCAATCAAATAGGAAAATCAAAGGTAAAGGTATTTGCAATTAGCAGCATCAAATGATGTGTTTTAGGAAAATTTCGATGGCTTTTCCTGTAAGTTCCGAATGCTCTACGAGTGTTTTGGTACAAGATACCGCGGGCTCAAGTGATTAATACAGCTGCAATATATGCAGAGCACGTTTTGAAATTCTAAAGTTTGTATTCATTATCAAGATGTCTGTGGCTTTTACCTCTGAGGGACGTTCAAATCCCAATACACAGTCCGTTCAATCGGTGAGAGAGATCATTTGTAAATGTGAAGTAGAAATATTCCCGGAATATTATAAAGACTATAATTTAAAAAAAGTAACTTGCTTGAAAGAGACTATACGAAACGTGACTTAAGCTTATACAATTTATTTATAGTTATACATTATGAAATATGGCAGGTAGACTACAGTGTGTCTAGACGGTTTTCATAAGTCTTACATGTACTGATGTAGTGTACAAATGTACCTTATATTATAAGAACTTATAGTTATACAATGACGGAGTGTTATAACCTTGCTAGTAGAGTCTCCTCTAAATCTTTCTGACTTTCATCGATGTCTGCAGTTTTCTTTGCTGGATATATCAAGAAGCAAAAGCTTTACTGGTACATGTATATGACAAAAAAATGCATTTTTTAGGCATTGACAAAAGAGTATACTCTGCTGACAGGATAGACACAAGTGTGGCAAATGTTATGTTTCCAACCTGTATATTAAACTGAAGGCAAGAAATAATACCGTAAATCTTCTATATTAATAAGCGTAAAATTTCATGTCTTAGGCCTCTGTAGTTCAAACGCTGTACTTTCCAAGAGCCGTTCTTAATTACTTCAAAAGAAGCCACCTCATTATCTATTGTTTGAATTGAGAACGGCTCATGATTAGCACGACGTCTGAACTAAGCCTTAGGGGGGTCTAGTGCTTGAAGGGCACTTATATAATTTCCTAAACCAAACACTCCGATTCTCTTGCCTTATTTTGTAAACTTTATTGTCAACTTAGTATGGGGAAATGAAGCCAATATAAAGGTACACTAGTAGTAGTATGTGTCTCATACAAAAGTTAATGTAGTTGGTACCGTACATCCTAAAGACAAGAAAGCACTTAACATAACTTCAGAAATGCTATTTCTGATCTCAATGTCAACTTCCTCACTTATTAGCAGAGGGGGTATAACTTATTACAGGTGCTTATTGGGGGACGGGGGGGGGGGGGGGGGGGGTATAAACTTATTACAGGTGCTTATTGGGGGACGGGGGGGGGGGGGGTATAACTTATTACAGGTGCTTATTGGGGGACGGGGGGGGTATAACTTATTACAGGTGCTTATTGGGGGACGGGGGGGGGGGGGGGGGTATAACTTATTACAGGTGCTTATTGGGGGACGGGGGGGGGGGGGTATAACTTATTACAGGTGCTTATTGGGGGACGGGGGGGGGTATAACTTATTACAGGTGCTTATTGGGGGACGGGGGGGGGTATAACTTATTACAGGTGCTTATTGGGGGACGGGGGGCTTAAATAATTGGTACTCTACATTGTATATAACTAAAGTTAATTTTCTTTTTACTTCTTCAGCTCCTTGATGAAAACTCACAACTTATTCAGGTATAGATTTTCTTTTAATTGGTTATACTGTCAGTAATGTGAAAGCAAAAAATTAATGGTTCTAAAACTGAAAGTCAATGACTCTAGTTTTTCTGTATTTCCCAAAAAAATATTGGGTCCTCTCAGTCTCAGATCATCCATTTGAGATCCTCCAATATCAATGTTTTTTTGGAATACTACATGTGTAATTCACCAAATTTGTGAATAACATATATAGTAGAGTCATTTTCGTATAAGTATAAGTGGGAAGTAGTTACCAAATGATTTGTGTCGTGTGGTGAATGTGACATGTCCAAACATTCTGATTGGTTGAGCAATGATTTTGCACATTGTGATTGGTTGAAACAGATGTCTTCGATTCTGGTACCGTGACCATAACTCTGTGATGTAGGTTTCCCACTCATACGAAAATGACTGACTATTATGAAAAAAAAAATGGTTTTATTGATACTTTTGGCAGGCTATTGTTGATTATCAAAACAAAGGAAAGGCATATGAGTCCACAAGGTATTCTATTGATGAGCGCTGTATTTGATATTTTGACCATGCAGTAATAAATGTTTTCAATAATATAATATATGCCATCATTTTTAATGTATTTCAGCCTTTGGCTGTATTTAAATAAGTATGTAGGACTTATCTGTTTTTTCTCTCTAAATCAAAATGATTATTTATTTGTATATAGATATCAACAGTTGCTTCACCGTAACCTTGTCTATTTGGCAACACTAGCTGATTCAAGTCAGCCCAGTCAAGGGGCACAGGTAAATGTAAAAATATGGTAATGGTAATCAGTGTGTTATTTTGTCTTACACAGCTACATTGCACAGGCAATAGGAGAAAGGTGATAGGCGATAGGTGAATTTAGGCAAGTTTTGTCTGGTTTGCTCAAAATTAGCTTAAAAATTCACAAACTCCTCACATGGATTGAACGTTATTGACCACCTATAGGGTCGTTCTAATAAACATTGCCAGTGTTTTCAGGTTTCGTAATGACCTATCGCCCATCGCCTTTTGTCAATCACATTTTGCCTAATACCTATCACCTTTAGCTCTGACAACATTTTTTGAAATAGCTGTATACAGTCATGTACATTGTTAGGTCAATCGAATACACAAAATATATTACACACTAATGAATGCAATCTGTAGGGACCCTCTCAAGCTGGTGGGATGTCGAAGCCTGTTAATTCTGTATCACCTCCAGTTCATCCACAAGGTCCACTGTCAGTACCAGGTTCCATGATGGGGGGAGATGCGCCATCAAACATGCCTTCTTCAAACAGTGATCCAATGTCTTCCTCTTCTCAATCTTATCCTGGTATGAGTGCACCAGTAAGCGGGAACTATGTTTCTGGTAATGTGCCTGGTACGCCATCGCCACCCCAGCTTCAACACCCACCAGTCTCTGGACCAAATGTTGGTATGGGGTACGTCCCATCACCTGGCAGCCAACAGGTTCGATCTCAAGGCCAGCCTGTTATGGATGGTAGCATGCAGAATATGAGCCAACAGTCAGCGATACCACGACATTCATCACAGATGCCTCAACAACACATGATGGCGCAAAGTCAACCCAATCAACAACAGTATATGGTACAACAACGACAAATACCATATCGGCAACCACTCTCTCAACAGGTAAATAAATGTACATGTATATTATATGCAAATACTTGTGCACAGAGGATTATGAGTAGAGTACGATGCTTTGGCAGGCTTCTTAATGTAGCAGCTTGCAACTGGCAGGATTCTGGACACCAACTGTAAAGATGAATGTTGCCTCATGTTCTGATGTTTATGAAATTAACCTTTTTGTGTGGTAACTTACACACAAATGTTGACTGTTTGAATATCTACTGAGAACTCCATTAGATTAAGAGTGGAAAGAGAAAACAAATTCAATGTGTTTTTGTTACCAAAGCTTCATTGATAGTACTTTACATTGTAGCTAGATTTGTGAGGCTTATTGAAATTTTGGCTACAGTATTTGGAAATTATTTTGGGGTTGTTTAATTAATACAGAAGTTGGAAGAATCTACTTGGAATTTGTTTTCTGTTTCAGCCAACTTCCTCACAGCAACCCATGGTAGCACCCAGCCCAAGTAACTACACCCAGCAACAATCTAGTGGTATGATGCCTGGCTACCAACAGCAGCCACAGCAACAGCAGCAAAGATTTAACCCCTACCGACCACCTTCGCAGCAACAGACTCTATCACACATGCCGTACCCACAGCAACAAGGTCAATTGGTGATGGGACAGTCACAGATGGGACAGTCACAGATGGGACGAGGACAAATACCCATGGTACAGTCATCTATAGGGTCTGTCAGGAATCAGTCGCCCATGGGACAAACAGGACACTCGCCAATGGGCCAACCACCAGTGTAATTTGCCAGCTTGCATATACATGATTTAGTAGAAAGGACAATTAGACATGTAGATTCTGTTGCATGAAAAGGGTGGAGATGACATGCACATGTGTAAAGAACAACTGACAGAGAAGTTGTAAGATCAATTACAGAGATGACTGCAGGAGCTGACAGAGTAGGGAGATGATACCACATACATATTCATGTACAGTAGTGTACACCCTTCTCCCTCTCTCTCCTCCCTCCCCTCCCCTGTCCCACTCCCAGTTATTTATGTACACTGTAGCCATCTGAAGAAAAATGGGCATGATACTGAAGCCCCTGCAATGAGACCAAAAGAAAACATTGGAAATAAAAACTAAAGTAGAGGAAATACTTCTAAAGACAAGTAACAAGTGCATAAACCTATA
Organism: Actinostola sp. cb2023; assembly: GCA_033675265.1. Lineage (NCBI taxonomy): Eukaryota > Metazoa > Cnidaria > Anthozoa > Actiniaria > Actinostolidae > Actinostola > Actinostola sp. cb2023. The sequence continues at coordinate 174,760 of JAUJYZ010000575.1, read as the reverse complement.
AACAAAATATATTTATTATTGTCACAACACAACAGATTTGGTAAATAACACAACTTAGAGCATTCCTAAAACTCATCCTATGATATTTTTAATTGTCCACCAAGCTGAAAGTCCCTAATATCTACATGAGAAAGGCAGATTGAAGAAATTGAATTGAGCGTTTCTTGAATCTTGTGGCTCACGAGTGCAAAAAGAAGAACTGTTCAAGCATGTCATTCATTTTCATGCTCCTTTTGGCTTGGTCCCACCAACACAGGACCGTAGCCGCCCAGTTTTTGAGTGGTCCAGTTTTCAAAATCGGGAAAAAATAATATAATCACTCAAGACACACACCATCCCCCAACAACCTGTTTGATTCGAAAAGTGGTTCGGTTGCAACCGGACCAACCACACTGGCGGCTACGGCCCAGCAACAACACTTTTGAATGGCTGTCACATGTCAATAGAGAGAACAACATACAGTAACAACAACTAGGTGACTTCAAAATACTGGTATCATGTTTATATTAAAAAATATTTTCATGGAAAATATAGAGATCTTCACGTATCAAGTAAAAGTATATTGTAAGATGGAAAAGCATTTAATAAATATTGGTATGATCAAGCTTACATTTGTATATAATGTTATGGTAATGGTTTATATAATATGCAGTTAAAACATATTTATGACATAAAATGACTTGCAGATCAACTTGAATGGAATAGAATGGATGGGAAATGGATGAACTAAAATGGAATTTACTAGAATGCTAGGAATAAATAAAATGAAATTGGATCATAGTTATGTAATATTTGAAGGGGTGTCCATGAAAACGGCCTATGTGACTTTTCTGATCATTTAAAAAATGTTAGAGTTTAGAAAAGCGTGAAATAGTACTAATTTTAAATAGTACTAAATAGTGCTATTTCTATTGTTTTCTATTGTTTCATTAGTGCTAATAATTTAGTATTAATTAGTTATTTAGTTTTCAAGCTTTTCTAAATTGCACTCCATGATGTTCATGGACCAATATTGAATGAATAATGGTATGAAATTTTATAAATGTTTTTATATTAACCTTCTTTAAATAAAGTTCATTCATTCATTCATTCAAATAGATTGATCAGAAGCGTTACAAGTTAGAAATGTGACAAGGTTAAAATGAAAAATTTGTCCCACTCAAAAATAAAAGAAATAGAAGAAAAAATTATCCAGAGAAAATTCAGGAGCCACACCACAGGTAGCCCAAGCTTCAAATGGTGAGCTTATATACCCTACATACAACTCACTTAATTTTAATCGTAGCGACACCGAATTTCCCTCAAAGTTAAATAAACTCACAACGAACAAATACAAACAATTTAAAAACGATTTATCGTATTTTCGATTTTCAATAAATTTACACTGCATAATCTCTATAAAGCTTCAAATGGTGAGCTTGGGCTACCTGTGGCCACACATAACTGAAGTGAATGAAAACTAATTTGGAATATGGCATATAGAATGGTTGAAACTAAGAAAAGGAAAAGAGCAGGTTATTGGATGATATCATATAGTGAAATGGGACAAAATGGAATGAATGACAAAACATCACGCAAATATACCATTTTCTCATTCACTTGACTACATGTACTTCAAACAAAAGGACCAAGTTGAGGCCAATGTTGTAGCTCCAATCCATTGTACCTTACTCAACGTTAGCCTCAACTTGGTCCTTTTGTTTGAAGGGCAGTTAGTCAAGTGAATGAGAAAATGATATATTCACGCAAATCACGAAAATTGCTATAGCAACCGCTGGGCATTTTTACCGTGTGCGCATGCGCCAAGAGACCCTCAAAATGTCGGGTAAGAAAAAGAAGAAAGACAAGAAAAAGTCTTCTGGTGCATTGGTAAGGCTGCTAAATCAATCTTCTGTATTGATAATATCTTTAACAATAACTGCGACTAATCCTTGAAACCTTTAAACTAATAATTAATAATAATAATAGACTGTACTGTACCAAGTTTAGAGCCATTGTTTATAAGCTTTTACCGATGTAAACAGTGGGGATGATAATAAACCCCCAATTAGTTTATTTGAATGAATCTCGGATAGAATTCTTATTTCTTTTGGAAGAATCTCGATATATGTAATGTAAAGATGTCTTCTTTTAGTCACATATTGGGTCGCATCTCTTTCCGAGTGCTATTTTTGCTGCTGCTCCACGAACTGCTTCGCCATTGTCGTCTACATGGCCTCGAAGTGCTCAGTCAAAGTCTCCGATCGCTCAAGCAGTTGGAGGAGCAGGGAACATTGGCTGGGCATTTGTTGGCGATCTCAACAGAACTCACTCTACTGGAGAAGTACAGGGAAACCCTGACCCTGTTCATCGTCCCCCGGCTGATCTCCCTGCAAGTGCAAGCTCAACACCGCCAGTTGAAGAATCAACTTACGAAGCAGTTGACGTAGGAGAAAACTACGACAAGACTACAAAGTTCGCTCGGGAATCTTCTAGTACTAAGGGAGGAGAGGGGGCTGCTGGTCCTAGTAGTCATATGTATCATGTACTTGATGAGAGTGCGGAACCAAAGGTTGAACCAGTGTATGCCGTAGTAGATAAGAGCAAGAAAAAGTCATCCAAAGTGAACAAAGAACAGTTGGATAGACAAGACACGGTAAGTGTTCAAGGGATTATAGCAGATCTCCTATGACTGTGAAAAATAACAGCATGGTCATGGTAGTCAGCTGGCCACGACACAGTCTAGTTGAACAGAACTGTTATGGCACAGCACTGTCATCACACATCTGTAGCATAAGCTTTTCCACAGTCATACGAAATCTGCGGCTAAATTGCAGACTGGATACCCCACCACAAAAGAAGTTCAGTATTTTCATAACTATAGAATCTATTGTATTATTCATTGTTCTCAAAGAGTGCCGCTACAAGAGCTTGATATAGTGGCGGGTATTCTGAAATTGCTCCGAGAGGGGTATAGTGTGCTCGGTCTGTACAGCCATGACCTAGAGCCAAATATTTTCCTGTCCGGGCCTCCCTCTCAGTCAAGTACATAATCCAGTGGATACATGTACATGTACATTTGTACCTGTACAGTTAATGTGATGATGTTACACAGGCAGCCCAACCATTGCTTTTGAGGCTATTTATAATAAATATAAGATACACATTATATTCGCGCGTCTTTTTTTGATGGGCTTCCTGTGGTAGAACGCGCGCGCGCGCAATACGTATTATATTGGGCTTCCTGTGTTGAGTAAGGTATAATGTTGGGCTCCCTGTGCACATCCCGCGCGTCCCGCAGTACATGTGTATATTGTCTCAATATACACATTTGCTGCAGGCGCATCCCGCAGGATGTACACAGGAAGCCCAACATTATACATTTCTATACACAGGGAACCCAATATATAAATGCGCGCGCGCGCTCAAGCACAGGAAAAAATGCTTATTGACTGAGTTAGGTCAGACCATAAAAAACGCAAATATCATTATATTTGATTATCTAGTAGCCTCAAAAGCAATGGTTGGGCTGCCTGTGTACATTGTTACCTAATAAAGTTATCCACTGGATAATGATTTATCCATTGGATAGCTCCACCTTTTGTACAACCAGGGTCAAGCTGTGTTGTACAAGATGCACCATCAAGTTTGAAAGACTGATTAGGAATAAAGTTGCAACTTACAGCTTCTCGGCTGCCATGGGCGCCTTCATATGCAGCCCGATAAAGTTCTCCATATCGTTTGTAAAGTGCATTGAGACAATGTGAAATGCACTAGATAAGAACTTATTATTATCATGACTTAAAATTGGTTGTCTCTGGCTTATCTATTTATCTTCTTCAGTGTACACAACAATCTTGTAGTAATGCGTATGCTATTTTTAAACCTACTAGCACGCTAGATTTGTATTATTATTATTATTATTATTATTATGGTACTTACATGTATATGATTATGTGGTCTGCTTTCTTTTCAGCATGACTATGATGAAGTTAATGTAGATGATAACGTTGTACTAAGTAGTGACGATGACCTGACAGATGTTACTAGCAATGATGAAGACAGTTCATCTATTGCACCAATGAAAAGAAACACAAAGAACAGCCAGAAAGGAAAAAAGACAGACACAAAACCTATTAAAGTAAGAAAGCACAGTAAAGACGACAGCACATCAGAGGAACAAAGTGCTTCCCATAGTGACAAAGGAGATGCTGCATTTGAGCAGCGATGTGGAGAAACCATAGATGCACCACATAGAAAGAAAAGTTCCAAGAGATCCCTACATCTGTCCAAGAAACGCAATTCTATAGACACAGTTGATGAGATGACAGCCGAACACCAAAATGATGATGCGTGTACTGGTACAACATCTCCTACAGAGTCTTCCTATACTATTACTGGAATAAAAAGAGGATCTAAAAAATCAAGTCTAAAGCGAAGATCCCAAGTAGCCCCTGAAGAGGAACTTGATTTATCAGGCAGCGATAGTCCTGATAAAGAAACTCGGCATATAGAGAGGTTAGGTTTTGAAGGAACATCTCAGAAAGTTGGGCTCTCTGATATTTCTGAAGACGAAGAAGGTTATGCTATAAAGGTGTATCCTCAACCTAAGGGTAACGACCAGAGATCAGATGATATGATAGTAAATGAAGAAGTACAAATGACTGAGAATGAAAATATTATTTTAAGTGCACCATATCCACATTCTTTATTCGACGAGAGTCCAGAACAATTGGAGCAACACTCAAAAAGCTCCTTAGAGAATTTTGAAACCTTGGAGCAAGTTAGTCCATCTAAATCAGAGAGCTTTTTCATGGAGCAACAGAAACAACTGGAACATTTGATAAGGCAACAGGAGAGTGTCTACAGACAACAAGCAGAGCAGCAAAGAGAACAGCAAAAACAGGCAGAAAAACTTGCACAACAACAGCTTGAGTTGCAGAAACAGTTGCAGCAGTTGGAGCACATTCAGCAGGAGAGAAGGCACAGCCCTCCCAGCAGATTGTCTTTGCAGGATGTGAGGTTACAGAAGGATATGGTAGAGCAACAAGAAAACTTACTCAGATTACAACAGCAGCAGCAAGCAAAATATGAAAGTCAGCAAGACAGAGTTCTAAAACAGCAAGAAAATATTTGTGATCAGATTCGAGAATTAGGTGAGGAACTACAGATGAGTTGATAGACTTGTTTCATTCACATTACATTTGTACGCGGTGACAATCCTTGTGCCTTGATTGATTATTTTCAATATTATGATATCAGAATTTCACCAGAAAGAACTGCAATCAAATCTAAGCTCATGGAGCCCTAAAGAGACTGACCTCGCAGAGATACGATGGCAGGAGAAAGAAATCATACAACTGTTGAATAAACAACAATCTCACCAACAAAGATATGACAAACTACACAAACTACAACAAGATCAGCTAGAGCAACAGGCAATGAAATTCCAGCAGGAAAGACTGGTAAGGTATTCGTGAAATATTTGTACATTAATTATGTATGTACATTAATTTAAAAAAATAAATAAAATAACTATGACATGGCGCACGGTTTGATTTGCCAAAGAATGCGTATGCCGCGTGCTCTAAGAGCACATGGCATACATTTACATGTGCATATATTTAAGAAAAATTGTAACAAGCAAAAATTGAAAACTTGCCTTAAAATCATAATTGTATTTTAAAAGAGAAATATAAAACAATGCAGTTTTAGAGCACTTGGGGACTGATCAGTCCCAGCATGCTCTAAAGCTGCACACAGCACATGCACATGCAGTACAGCCTATGGCAACTTAATGTGCACTTGTGATGGCAGTCCGTATTTTCAAAATTAGCCATTGGCTCTTGCATCCAGTCGCAATAGAGACATCAAGCTTGATGGACGAGAACGATAATGACCAAGAAGTTTTAAGAAATATTTCTGTACTACAGTGATAATCAGGCCAATGTTAACAAATCCAATAAATATTATTATTGTTCTACTTAGACATTAGAAACCCAACAAGATGCGCTGCAGACAAAAATCAAAGAACAAGAAGAAAAGAGCAAGAAACTAGAAAATGAGCTACAAAGTATTTCAGCTAAAGAGAGCAGACCATCCAAGACAATGAGACGGCGCAACGCTACACCAGACTCTGACAGTGAAATGATCACCAGTTCTCAAGCTGATGAGGTGGATGCCGCCACTCCTGTGTCTAGGAGAGAAGCCTCACTACGAGGTAGCCAGAGATCAAACAAGAAGGTCAAGAGCACATCTAGGAGTTCTCTCAATCATATTGATATGCTGGCATTAGAAAACTCTAGGCTGTCTGAGGTGAATGTTTCTGTTCAAAAGGAAAATCAAGTTTTGAAGCAACTTTCTGAAACTCTTGAAAAAGGATCTGGTGAGTTGATACATGTACATAATATACAAACATGTAGGTGATTAATGGATCTGTTTTGGTGATTTTCTGTCAAACCTTTATTAAGTAGCCACAGGTCTCAAGGAAAACCTTTTTTAAAAGTTTGAATCATTGTGTTTGTTTCTCAAACAAGTAATATTATTTATTTTTAAATTTTAGAATGTTTCTATCGAGTGAGAGGGTGCTTTCCATTTGGCTGGACAGACCAGCTAGTGTATTTTATGTACATGTATTCACAGTATAAACATCAGTTAACAGTTTTACATTGACGTCCATGTACATGTAGGAGGGACATCGCTTATCACAGAACAGTACATCAAAGACTTACAACAAGAGAACAAAGTCCTTCAAGAATCAGGTGCATTCTACATGTAATACACATCTGACTAGTCTACCATGCATATTGCATCATTCATGATGAAGACAGTCTGACTGGAGGTTGTAATACAATAACACAACAAATGGTTGATACAATGTAATCATGTTTTCGTAATTGTTTTTTTTACACAGTTCACAGGCTGAATGTTGAGTTGAGTAGATATCAAATGAAATACAGACAAACATCAGTTGAGGTATGTAGAACTTTATTAGAACAAAATATACGTTTGTGGTGGTTTGGGATAACATTCTTTTTTCAACTATTCTCAAAACTACACATACAATGTCATTGTAACATACTATCAATATCTGACTGTATGGAGTGATGTACCTGCACATATTCATTGCACTACTTTTGTTTCTGATACTTTTGTGTTTGTTTGTAGGAGGTTGATAGTTTGATATTCCCAAAATCTTCAAGTGTAGAATCATATCCTTGGCTGGTAAGTATTTACATTGTATGTGTCCATCAAATATACAAGGCATGTACAATATACCAGGGTTGTCATTGATGATGATGATGACATGATTATGCTGGTGATGAAGCTGCTCCAGCTGCTGATGTTTGCTGCTGCTGCTGATGTCATGTTGCTGATATTGCTGCTGCTGCTGATGTCATGCTGCTAATGTTGCTGCTGCTAATGTTGCTGCTGCTGATGTCATGCTGCTGATGTTGCTGATGTTGCTGATGTCATGCTGCTGATGTCATGCTGCTGATGTTATGCTGCTGATGTCATGCTGCTGATGTCATGCTGCTGATGTCATGCTGCTGATGTTGCTCCTGCTGATGTCATCTGATGTCATGCTGCTGATGTCATGCTGATGCTGATGTTGCTGCTGATGCTGATGTGCTGCTGCAACTGATGATGTGCTGCTGCTGCTGATGTCATGCCATGCTGCTGATGTTGCTGCTGCTGCTGCTGCTGATGTCATGCTGCTGCTGATGTTGCTGCTGCTGCTGATGTCATGCTGCTGATGTCATGCTGCTGATGTGATGCTGATGTGATGTGCTGCTGTGATGTTATGTCATGCTGCTGCTGCTGATCATGCTGCTGATGTCATGCTGATGTTGCTGCATGCTGCTGATGTCATGCTGCTGATGTCATGCTGCTGATGTTATGCTGCTGATGTTGCTGCTGATGATGTTGCTGCTGATGTTGCTGCTGCTGATGTCATGCTGCTGATGTCATGCTGATGTTGCTGCAACTGCTGCTGCTGCTGCTGATGTCATGCTGCTGATGTTGCTGCTGCTGATGTTATGCTGCTGCTGATGTCATGTTGCTGCAACTGCTGATGTCATGCTGCTGATGTCATGCTGCTGCTGATGTTGCTGCAACTGCTGATGTTGCTGCAACTGCTGATGTTGCTGCTGCTGCTGATGTGTTGTCATGCTGCTGATGATGTCATGCTGCTGATGTCATGCTGCTGCTGCTGCTGCTGATGTCTGCTGATGCTGATGTTGCTGCTGCTGATGTTGCTGCTGCTGATGTCATGCTGCTGATGTTATGCTGCTGATGTTATGCTGCTGCTGATGTCATGCTGATGATGCTGATGTTGCTGCAACTGCTGATGTTGCTGCTGCTGCTGATGTCATGCTGCTGATGTCATGCTGCTGTCATGCTGATGTTGCTGCAACTGCTGATGTTGCTGCTGCTGATGTTGCTGCTGCTGATGATCATGCTGCTACTGCTCATGTCATGCTGCTGTCATGTCATGCTCATGCTGTGCTGTGTCATGCTGCTGTTGCTGCTGCTGCTGATGCTACTGCTGCTAATGATGGTGATGAGTGTATACACTTTATCAAAGATAAGATAATTTTCAAGTGGCCCTCTATCTAAAAAAATCTACTATGTAAAAAAATATCACAAGCATGTACATTGTACTGTATCACATCTAATATCACAAGGCATGCTGTGCTTCAATGCAATAGTTGGCACAGTGTTCAGAGTAATAGGTCAATACACCATTAACTTAAGGTGACTCCAACATAATTGCGACTATATAAGACTTTTTTTAAGTGCACAGTAGCCGAATCTTTCAATTTGATTGGTTCGTTGAGCGGTCCATATTTTCCTATCTCTGCCCTACATGTAGGTTCACTGTATGCATTTTGTGAGGGTGAAAGTGCCCTAAAACTCATGCAAAATATAAAATAAATAAGTTATTTACCGACTTAAGGTTGGTCTGTATAGTGAAAAACTGTGCCAGAGGTCTTGAAAGTGCTTCCTTCGGGAATAGTTGTTCACTGTATGGACCTCTCAGTCGGTAAATAACCTATGTTATGCTATGAACCAAAATTCTAATATTGCATGCAACTGACAGGATAATTTTTGGTGGAGAGGGGAGGGGCCTGCAGATACTGTAAGCCTAACCATGGGCTACATGTAAGTTAGCAAAAGTAGTAATACTCTTTTCTTTTCTAATCAGGTAAACACCAAATTCCTGGCTCCCTTGTTTGTGGCTTATGACGACAGACTGAAAGACAGAGAAGACATCATCAAAATCTATGATGTACGTGTTGTAAGAAAGTCCTGTTTATTCAAGTTGGGTTTACAAACTGTAAATAGCACACCTGGTCAATGGTTAGCTGTGTTGTCAGTTTAGAGTCATGTTTAGAGTAGATTTTGTATGACTGTGAAAAATCATGACACACATCACTGTACATTATAAAATAACTTAATGCACGCTCTGATTGGCCAAAGGATGCATATGCCGCATGCTCTACGAGAGCACAGAGCATGTGCATGCAGATATTCAGACTTTTTGTAACAAACAAAATTGGACATTTACCTTAAGATCATAATTGTATTTTATAAAAGAAATGAAAAACTTGTCTGCTGTGCTATGTGCAGTTTTAGAGCGCTTGGGGACTGATCAGAACACTCAAGAAGTGTTGAGAAGCACTGGGCTACGCATTGTGCTTCTCCTAACGTCATATGAAATTCTGCTCTACCACACTGGCACACACACAAAATAAAATACAATGATTTATTTAGCACTGAAACAGCATGAAAATGCCATTCAAAATCGAAGTTAAATTTTAAAATTTACTCTGTTTTTCAAACAACCAGGAAGAGATGAAGTCATTTAAAGCAAGACTAATGGAGATTGTCAAGGAAAACCAAGATCTTCACATGGTACAAACATTATTAAATATTTTGTAATATCTCAATGATATAAATATTTTTGTACCTGATAATATTCTGTGTTGTTTTCTTGGCAGAGACATGCAAAATCCAAACCAGACGCTCTTGATTTAGATGAATGGTAAGACATGTCATCTGGTTATGTTTTTAAGGTGTGGACACACCATACCACACTGTAAGCCATGTAATGCTCACTACATGTATATGATAAAAGAGAACTCTTAGATCTGCTGACAAGTTGCTTCTTTGCCAACCATCTTATCATATGGCTCCAGAGCGTTCTCTGTTTGCGCTCCTAATATGTGGAACAAACTACCCATGAACATTAAGTGTAGTCCCAGTGTTGTAATTTTTAAACAGAAACTCAAGACACATCCTTTTAAATTAGCATATTATTAATATTTTATTATTCATATAGGCTTTGATATTTTTTATTATATAGTTAGCATTTATTATTGTTCTTCATATTTTAACATCTAGATATATATTTTTTTCTTTCTCATTCTTAGTTTTAGATTTTTTGAATTGTATATATATAAAGCGCATTTGGGCATTCTGGAGAGTGCGCTATATAAATATTAAATTATTATTATTATTATTATAATGCAGCTGATAATGCATATTGTTCTGAGATTTTTTTAATAATGTGATTTGTGGCACAATTTTTTGGCTGTAAATCAATCTTTTATATTTTTAATGCTTGTAAATATATATATACATATTCATGGTGTGTGAAATAAAGAAAACAGAAAAACAAAACAGCAGCATCAGTGTTTACTTCTGCAATTGTTGCAGTCACTGTGTGCAACATATTGCAAATGTGCATATTGCCGGAAATATTGCACCATCCTGCCCTCAAGTCATCATTATTGTGTTTACTTTACAGGCAGCAGCTCCAAGAACAAGCTAAACTAGTTGTAGAAGAAAACTCTATCCTGATGAAACAACAAGACTTGCAACAAAGGAAGATTAAAGAAATGCAGGGAACACATGGACAAGATGGTAAACCGCATCTCTATGCACATGCACAAATGTATGACATAGACATACATAGACATACATGTATGAAGAGTACAGTTATTGTCAGTCAGTCAGCCAGTCAGTCAGTCAGTCAGTCGGTGAGTCAGTCAATCAGTGAGTCGGTCAGTCAGTCAGTTAATCAGTCAGTCAGTCAGTTAGTACATTGGTCAGTCAGTCAATTGTTGAGTCAGTCGGTCAGTCAGTCAGTCAATCAGTGAGTAAGTCAGTCAATCGGTGAGTCAGTCAGTCAATCAGTGCCGTCGATCAGTCAGTCAGTCAGTCGGTCGGTCGTTCAATCAGTGAGTCAGTCAGTCAGTCAGTGATTCAGTCGATCAGTCCATCAATCGGTGAGTCAGTCACTCAGTTAGTACATTGGTGAGCCAGTCAGTCAGTCAGTCAATCGGTGAATTAGTCAGTCAATGATGACATTTAAGGTGATGATTGATAATTGAGATGATAAGTGATAATAAAAGTGACTGATATTTACAATGTTTGTAGTGATGATGATGACTGATGTCAACATTGATGTTGTTGTTATCATTGCTTTCAGTATCCAAGCTGTCCATGCGAATCACAAAAGTTAAATTAGAAAAGACGACCTTGGAAACAGAGTTTGAGGACTATCGCTGCAGGCATACAGCCTTGGTAGAAAAGTACGAAGTAATGTTAGGACAGGAGGACAAGAAAATGCTAATAGATGAGCACCTTGCTATGATGGATGAATGTAGAAGGTATGTTTTGTCCCTTACCCCTCTCCCCCTGGGTATCAGCCCCAATGATATAATGGTTAGCCTCCTTTCTGGCGCAGCATAATCTGTACAGTACCGCTTAAATGTAACCCCTAAAGAGCACATCACGTGCAATTAACGAACGTGTATTCGCCACGCGTACCGAGCGCGTAGACAGCGAGCGCGTCCAACTCCAACTTCTACGTGCCCAACAACCCTCGAACATGGAAATCTATATGTATCAAATGTAACAAAGCACGTGGGCTCGATAGCCCCGTGACCTGCTGTTTTTAGTAAATGCTGTGATCTTTGTTTGGGTCCACAGTAATTAGCCATGCTGTTGTGGGTGCCCAGCTTACGTGTTATTTAATTATCATTATGTGTATCGTAGGCGAAGTCAAATAAAATAATAAAATAAAACTCCAATTACCTGGATGACTGAGCAACGTGTGTAGCTACGCGGAACGACAATATATACACTAATAAATAAATAGACATTAGGATCTTACATTCTTTTTCGTGTGACTTTAGTCTTATGGAAGACATGAAAGAGAAGAAAAAATGTGAAATGAAGGAAATGGAATCAAAAGTTGAGGTGAGTAGTAGTTAACTATTATAATAGACCATGTATTGTATTATTGGACTACCCTGACAAGTCCTTCCAATCCAGATTAGTGCGAATACACGCTGTTGGCGTTGATGACATACTGCGTACTTTTGGGACTTTTCCAACATACTGTAGAATTCCGACAGCCACCTGTTCGTGATGACATTCCCAAAGTACAACAAGTTGACCGACTTTACGTAATTCTCGAAGATAATAGCAACTACCGTAAACACCCGCATGTAAGCCACGCCCTTTGACCTAAATTGGAGGGTGCGGCTTATACGCGGGACAGTCTCCCCTCCAACTTCCTATCGTCTTGAAAATATGCAGCAATGTAGATTTTCCTTGGAGTATTTCGCATGCTCTTTTCGTACAGATTTAGTTCCACTTTGTAGACCATGGGGCTGCAATTCATTTTCCTTATGCCCTGCCCACCTTCCAGGTCGCTTCCTGATTTTTGACAAATCTGTGGCAGTTGTATACAGTATATCCAATAGTAGCGATCAATCGAAAGTTGTGACCAACACCTCTCGCTACTTGTGCTTTTTTCAACCCATTTCATGAGCACGTATCAAACAATTAGAGTACTAACGCTTTGCAATACTAATCGTGTCTACAGGCCATTCAACAGGAAAAGCAAACCCTTGCGTCAAGTCTCACAGGTAATTTGTTGTTGAACTTAGTCGATTTGATTACTTGCAGCCCATAGTAATTACTCGTCCACATGTACATGGAGTTTTCGTGAACCCATTTTTTTTAACCGTTCACACGAAAACGTTCCTTGGGAATTAATATCGTCGCCTTACAGAGTCGAAACAGTTCTGAAATGTTCTGTCTTGTTCTAAATGAGTAAAACAAGCATCCTGAAGACCGAAATCCAACTTGGAAGAGCATAGCATTTCACTCAAAGTACAGGTCTAAATTTAGATCAGTTGTGACGTCAGTCGTGACGTTAGTTGTGACGCCAGTTGTGACGTCAGTTGTACATGACGAAAGGCCAAAACATTACGGTAGAGAAAAGCGTATACGCTAGAACGTGTCCTGTTCTCATGTGTAACGTTTATTTGATTCGATCTCTCGTTATTACTCGGGCTTCTTTCTGTGGAAGGCCCGAGTCTAAAAATGCAGGCCGTCGTCGTTCTTTGACCTCAAATCGCCAACTGGACCCTTCCACTGAATATGTACATGTTTAGTTTAGTATATCTCTATTTCTAGACTACCCACAAAGGATAACCTACCTTCGTCAGAGATAATATTTATTACTTACAACCCTTGAGATAATCCCGTTACAAGAACGATTGTTATTATTTCCTACAGATTCCAAGGCTCACATCTCTCAATTAGTGAAGGAGCTTGATGTATACAGAAAGACACATAGGTAAGTTACCATGGTTACTCGATGGTTACCATGGTTACTCGATGGTGTTACAAATAGACTAAATATATTCACTCGATTTAGGAAATTGGAACGAAAGACCTTGTTGTTGGAACGAAGGTTAGAGCACATCCTAGAGAGAGAAGTCAATGCTCAGCAAACACTGTCTGAAGTCTTAAAAATAGTAAGTACGCTTAAATCCACAATGACTCTGTAAAGGTACAGGACACACGGTGCAATAGAGTTGTTTTCGTATGAGTGGGAAACGTACAGCACGGAGTTACGGTCACGGTACGGAATCGAAGACATCTATTCAACCAATCACAGCGCGCTAAATCATTGCTCAACCAATCAGAATGCTTGGATACCGCACGATCATGGCGCAATACCGCGGTCACGGTACGGCACGAACCGATCATGACGCAATACCGCGGTCACGGTACGGCACGAACCGATCATGACGCAATATCACGGTACGGCACGAACCGATCATGACGCAATACCGCGGTCACGGTACGGCACGAACCGATCATGACGCAATACCGTGGTCACGGTATGACACGAACCGATCATGACGCAATACCGCGGTCACGGTACGGCATGAACCGATCATGACACAATACCGTGGTCACGGTATGACACGAACCGATCATGACGCAATACCGCGGTCACGGTACGGCACGAACCGTACCGTAGCTACTTCCCACTCGTACGAAAACGACTCTATTGAGCGGAATATTGCTGGCACTATGATTTCAGCGTGTGTCCTCCTCTGCAATTGTTATGACCAAACTTATTGAAGTACAGTGCGATCCTACTTCTGAAATATTGCGCGCAACAAATTGTAGAGGTGGACACACGCTGAAATTGTGCATGTTGCATGCAATATTGTGCAGTCTGAGTTGACCAATTTATTGAAGTACAGTTCGATCCTACTTCTGCAATATTGCGCGTAACAAATTGCAGAGGTGGAGAGATACACACTGAAATGGTGCCATTACTGTCAATATTGCGTGCAATACTGCAGGCGTATCTTCACTCCAAACGACCACCTCTCTTAAGCGACCACCTTGTATTACAACAGGAGTGGTCGCTTACCAGAGGCTCGGCTGCATTGGTCTATCACTGGTAATGACGTTTGTCTTCTTCCGTTTTAGGCAGAAAAGACAGCAGAAGAAAGAGATAGTTTCGAGGAATTCGTAAGTAGCTTCTCTGTAGTTTTCTTCGCAGCCGGTTTAAAGACAGGTTTGCTCTACGACGCAAGCACAAGCGGGCGCGATGCAAGTATAAGTGCAAGCACAAGCAATGGGAAAAAGTGATCCTTGTGCTTAGTGCCCATGTGCACAGTGGCATAAGGTCTCTTGTGCTTGCGATTATGCTTGTGTCAGGCCAGTTTTCACAGTGGCATAAGGTCTCTTGTGCTTGCGCTTATGCTTGTGTCAGGCCCGTTTTCACAGTGACATAAGGTCTCTTGTGCTTACGCTTATGCTTGCGTCAGGCCCGTGTTCACAGTGCCATAAGGCCTCTTGTGCTTACGCTTATGCTTGTGTCAGGCCCGTTTTCACAGTGGCATAAGGTCTCTTGTGCTTGCGCTTATGCTTATGTCAGGCCCGTTTTCACAGTGACATAAGGTCTCTTGTGCTTACCCTTATGCTTGTGTCAGGCCCGTTTTCACAGTGACATAAGGTCTCTTGTGCTTGCGCTTATGCTTGCGTTACAGCTTGCACTAGAGCTTTTTATTTCACTGTTTGCAAGCCGTTAGCGTGACGAGTGCACTAGAATATACAATGGCTGTAATTTTTCCCATTTTGCTTAACGTGTCTTATACAGCACAAATAAAGTTGTTGTTGTTTTTTACCTTAAGCCTCAATTTGCTCGACCCATTGCGACCAGAGGGGGAGGCCCAGGGGGTGACACTAATCCTTATCATCTCTTTCGTTTCAGGCTAGGACCCAGGAGTTGAAGCGAAAGAAGTCCAAATCGCTTTTATACCAAGGCGATCTCAGCATTCTTGGTCTTCAAGAAAAATTGAAGGTAAAATATACAGACACTGATATCAGTCGTTGACGATTGGTGTGAATATTTAGCCTGGTTTTCTCTGAAGTACAAAGCAAAAGAGTAAACCTAAGCGCGAGGGCGTTGTCATCGGCGCAAAAAAAAAGACAAGGGTCAACAGTTGTTTATGTTTCTCTCTTCCTACGCTTATACTTACGCCTCTGTCTCTAGTGAACTTACTTACAGTGAGGACACACTAACCGGGGCCACTTGAGCAAAACTGACCAATCAGATTACTCCAACAAAAGTTGTCTGGGCCAATCAGCGTTATAGTTATAATGCTGATTGGCGCAGATGACTTTTGTTGGAATGTGATTATTTTCAGGTGTAATCTGATTGGTCAGTTTGGCTCAAGTGGTCCCGGTTAGTGTGTCCTCACTGTAACGAGGTATTATATTGTTGTGAAAAGACTATACCCTAGCACCACCGCAAGCGTTATGTGACTGTGAAAACAGACTCGACGTAAACATATTAAAACACAATGATTTATACTTTGTATTTCCTTGTGCTTGCGATGATGCTCGCTGAAAACCAGGTTTAGAGTCGTTTTCGTAAGAGTAGGAAGTAGTTACGGTACGGTTCGTGCCGTGCGGCGACGGTACCGTATACAAGCGTTCTGATTGGTTGAACAATGATTTTGCGCGCTGTGATTGGTTGAATAGATGTCTTCGATTCCGTACCGTGACCGTAACTCCGTGCCTCTAATATTATTCCGTTCATTACCCGTATTTAGAACGACTGATTAGGCTGCGCCGCGTGCCGACATGTTTTTGATATGAAGAGCTTTTGACCCCTAAATAAATAGCACGATAAATTCATTCCATACCGTACTCTGTTCTATCTTGCAAGACAAACTCATCGATTGTTATCGCCTTCAAAGTTGCGTCCAAACGTGTTAGATTGTTGTACTTTCATATCCCGTACACGAAGTCTTTCTACTCGGTTTGTAGACTTGCTCCAAGTCTCGTTCGTTTCCCCCCCCCGCGAAGTACGCTGTTTGGGCTTCCTGTGTTTGCTTGGGCTTCCTGTGGTGGAAGGAGGGGAGGGCAGCGAACGAGAATTGTAAAACTCGGCACCTAATCAATATTCATCAACTTAGCGGACAGGATCCTGTCCGCTGACGTAATAGTTGTTGAGATTTTTAACCATTATCTTGTGCTTGCGCTTATGCTTGTGTTAGGCCCGTTTGCACAGTGACATAAGGCCTCTTGTACTTGCGCTTATGCTTTGTTAGGCCCGTCTGCACAGTGACATAAGGCATTTTGTACTTGCGCTTATGCTTTGTTAGGCCCGTCTGCACAGTGACATAAGGCCTCTTGTACTTGCGCTTATGCTTGTGTTAGGCCCGTTTGCACAGTGACATAAGGCATCTTGTGCTTGCGCTTATGCTTGTGTTAGGCCCGTTTGCACAGTGACATAAGGCCTCTTGTACTTGCGCTTATGCTTTGTTAGGCCCGTCTGCACAGTGACATAAGGCCTCTTGCGCTTGTGCTTATGCTTGCGTCCACTTATGCTTGTGTTAGGCACGTTTTCACAGTGACTTAGGGCATCTTGTACTTGCGCTTGTGCTTATGCTTGCTTCAGGCTCGTCTTCACAATGACATAAGGCCTCTTGTGCTTGCGCTTATGCTTTGTTAGGCCCGTCTTCACAATGACATAAGACCTTTTGTACTTGCGCTTATGCTTGCGTCAGACACGTTTTCACAATGACATAAGGCCTATGCTTGCTTCAGGCCCGTCTTCACAATGACATAAGGCCTCTTGCGCTGTGCTTATGCTTGCGTTCGATTATGCTTGCGTCAGGCACGTTTTCACAATGACATAAGGCCTATGCTTGCTTCAGGCTCGTCTTCACAATGACATAAGGCCTCTTGTGCCTTCGATTATGCTTGCGTCAGACACGTTTTCACAATGACATAAGGCCTATGCTTGCTTCAGGCTCGTCTTCACAATGACATAAGGCCTCTTGTGCCTGCGATTATGCTTGCGTCAGACACGTTTTTACAATGACATAAGGCCTCTTGTGCTTGTACTTATGCTTATGCTTGCGTCAGGCTGGTCTTCACAGTGACATAAGGCCTCTTGTGCTTGTACTTATGCTTACGTCGGTAGTGAAAACCAGTGATTCCTGTCACATCGTTATCATTATTAGCATCATATGATTTATTTGATACGTGTTGATCTATATTCCTTTGAATTATGTTTCTATTAGTCAAACAAAAGGAAGTCAAGTGAAAAGGTTGCCTTAATGACAGGATGGTAAGTCTAGACCCTTCGGTGTTGATTGTCATGCTTAAACCGCCTGGAGCGGTAACCTCTCGCTTTGCGGACACCTCGCAATTGCGGACACCTCGCTATTGCAGACACCTCACTAATACGGACACCTCGCTATTGCAGACACCTCGCTATTGCAGACACCTCGCTATTGCGGACACCTCGCTATTGCAGACACCTCGCTATTGCAGGCACCTCGCTATTGCGGACACCTCGCTATTGCGGACACCTCGCTATTGCAGGCACCTCGCTATTACAGACACCTCGCTATTGCGGACACTTCGCTATTGCAGGCACCTCGCTATTGCAGACACCTCGCTATTGCGGACACCTCGCTATTGCAGGCACCGCGCTATTGCGGACACCTCGCTATTGCAGGCACCTCGCTATTACCGACACCTCGCTATTGCAGACACCTCGCTATTGCGGACACCTCGCTATTGCAGGCACCTCACTAATACAGACACCTCGCTATTTCAGACACCTCGCTATTGCGGACACCTCGCTATTGCGGACACCTCGCTATTGCGGACACCTCGCTATTGCAGACACATCGCTAATACGGACACCTCGCTACTGCAGACACCTCGCTATTACGGACACCTCGCTATTGCAGACACCCCGCTATTGCAGACACCCTGCTATTGCAGACACCTCGATATTGCAGACACCCTGCTATTGCAGACACCTCGCTATTGCAGACACCTTGCTATTGCGGACACCTCGCTATTGCAGACACCTCACTATTGCAGACACCTCGCTATTGTAGACACCTCGCTATTGTAGACACCTCACTAATGCGGACACCTCACTAATGCGGATACCTCGCTATTGCGGACACCTCGCTATTGCGGGCACTCGCTATTACGGACACCTCGCTATTGCGGGCACTTCGCTATTGCAGACACCTCGCTATTGCGGACACCTCGCTATTACACCTCGCTATTGCAGACACCTCACTAATGCGGACACCTCACTATTGCAGACACCTCACTAATACGGACACCTCGCTATTGCAGGCACCTCGCTATTGCGGACACCTCGCTATTGCAGACACCTCACTAATGCGGACACCTCGCTATTGCGGACAACTCGCTATTGCACCTCGCTATTGCAGACACCTCACTAATGCGGACACCTCGCTATTGCAGACACCTCACTAATGCGGACACCTCGCTATTGCGGACACCTCGCTATTTCAGACACCTCGCTATTGCAGACACCTCACTAATGCGGACACCTCACTATTGCAGACACCTTAATACGCGGGGGCACCTCACTAATACGGACACCTCGCTATTGCGGGCACTTCGCTATTGCAGGCACTTCACTAATACGGACACCTCACTATTGCAGACACCTCACTAATACGGACACCTCGCTATTGCAGGCACCTCGCTAATACGGACCTCGCTATTGCAGACACCTCACTAATACGGACACCTCGCTATTGCAGACACCTCGCTATTGCAGACACCTCGCTATTGCGGACACCTCGCTATTGCGGACGCCTCGCTATTGCAGACACCTCGCTATTGCAGACACCTCGCTATTGCGGACACCTCACTATTACGGACACCTCACTATTACGGACACCTCGCTATTGCGGACACCTCACTATTACGGACACCTCGCTATTGCAGAAATAGGTGTATATACACCGATACAGTCTCTGCTAGTTTAACCGCTAGTCCCTATCAATTGTTCCATGCATGGTGTCTGTAACAATAGATAGATCTTGTTTAATAATGGACATTTGCATTGCATAGCCATTAACAAAACGAGCAGGGGACTGGGAACGAGTTTATTAGAATTAATGCAATTACGAAATTAAGTTCATGACATGAAACAGCATGTTAAAATTAGCATCTGTGCAAAGTTTGATGTGATTTGAGCGAATTCTGTCGGAATTATAAGCTTTTGAAATTGTGTTGTCCATCCAAAATTTTACAGTGAATGTATGGTTCGGATGGACAGCGTCAAAAATTTACGGAGTTTGTATGGTAAAATAGACATATTTGGTGCCCTCTAGCATCGTCAATATTAAGCCGAAGTTCACCAAACTTTCCAGACTAGATAAGTTTGATCTGCTCTCTCAGAAAATGATACCCATTTTTGCTAGTTTCTTATTTAATTAGTTTTACGGACTTGGTCCCAGTCCCCTGCTCGTTTTGTTAATGGCTAATTGTCGTCACAACGGTCAAAGTTGATATTATTTATCTTCCTCTTGTCTGACTGCAAGGTTGAATGAAAAGGACAAAGAAGTGAATAAGATTAAGGCAGATCACGAACAAGAAATCAACAAACTTCGCGAGCTGGTCCGCGAGAAGCAAAAGTACGTGGAAGAGATGATGAGTGAACGAAGGTATGTACAACCATGATCACATTATACTATTATAATTTTAATATTAAGTACTATTGGTATCTTAGTTTAAGCACAGGGACATCCGGGAGAGCAGCTTAGGCTGAGGGCATGCACCCTGAATAATTAAAACTTATTATTATTATTATCACCATTATCACCAAAAAAATGATTTTAATTTAATTTATTTTTATTTATATTTTTTATTTTTTATCACAAATTACTATTATTTGATGATGATTATTATCATCATCACCATCGATAGATAGATAGATAGATAGATAGATAGATAGATAGATAGATAGATAGATAGATAGATAGATAGATAGATAGATAGATAGATAGATAGATAGATAGATAGATAGATAGATAGATAGATAGATAGATAGAGATAGATAGATAGATAGATAGAGATAGATAGATAGATAGATAGATAGATAGATAGAGATAGATAGATAGATAGATAGATAGATAGAGATAGATAGATAGATAGATAGATAGATAGATAGATAGATAGATAGATAGATAGATAGATAGATAGATAGATAGATAGATAGATAGATAGATAGATAGATAGATAGATAGATAGATAGATAGATAGATAGATAGATAGATAGATAGATAGATAGATAGATAGATAGATAGATAGACAGATAGATAGATAGATAGATAGATAGATAGATAGATAGATAGATAGATAGATAGATAGATAGATAGATAGATAGATAGATAGATAGATAGATAGATAGATAGATAGATAGATAGATAGATAGATAGATAGATAGATAGATAGACTGGTTTATCGTCGAAGTGCGACCCTGCAAAATGATTACAACTCTCTCAGACAAACTTCACACTGTCAATCTAACTAGTTTACTGGGACACGCCCATGTTGTTTGATTGACGTCGGTTCGGTTCATTGTGTTTGGACCATTGTACACCATTCATCATTGCAGTCATTATAACACCCTTATACAGCTCTATTTAGTCCCAACGACTCAGTATAACCCTGGTTTGAATATCAGAAGTTAGTTGCTGTTATGTCATCTATATTGAATACTTACCGTCAACACGAATGCGCGTTTTCAAAACGTTGCGTTGTCAGACGTCCACACGTACGCGAGACGATACGTTTGCGCTTTTAGGCGTTTTCAAAACGTTGCCGCGTTTTCAAACGTCCACACGTACGCGAGACGATACGTTTGCGCTTTTAGGCGTTTTCAAAACGTTGCCGCGTTTTCAAACGTCCACACGTACGCGAGACGATACGTTTGCGCTTTTAGGCGTTTTCAAAACCGTGCTTTTAGGTCCACACGTTTTCAGACGATACGTTTGCGCTTTTAGGCGTTTTCAAAACCGTGCGTTTTCAAACGTCCACACGTACGCGAGACGATACGTTTGCGCTTTTAGGCGTTTTCAAAACTGTGCGTTTTTCATGAAAACAATATCGTCGCCGAGTGGACCGGAGGCAACTGGATTTTCGTTTGAAAACGCATCCGACTGGACAGGGTCTTCTTGAGTATCGGCTTAAAAGCTGATGAGTGTAAATTAATTGTTCAAATTTTCCCTCGATTTTTGTGGGTCTTTCGTGCTCTTCGATCCACATCTTGATCAACACCGCGAACAAATCCAAGGGAAATAGCTTGCTGTGTATAGGAGTCTCAATTCTCTTAACCATTTTTGTGTGTTTCTCGAAGAATGTTTGACCAACAACTCGACGAGGTGTGGAGAAAAGCCGACATGGACAACCAGCAAATGAAGAAAACCGTGAAAGAAAACCACGTGGTTAGCGGTGGGGACGACGCTGCACGGCACTGAAACGTCTTTGAATCGTGTGTGAATTGATAGTCATGATGTTCTCAAGTTTGTACTCGAGACGCATGCTCGAGACTCCAGCGGTGCTCTTCGTCGCGGGCTCGGGTGAAACTTTGTCCCCGCGCCGAAGAGCACCGCTGGACTCTCGAGCATGATAAAGCACAAGAAGGGTGTGAATTGATAGTCATAATGTTCTCAGGTTTGTACTCGAGACGAAGGCACAAAGCACAAGAGGGTTGTGGAAACAGGCTCCATGCCTTTTTCGTTGTCTCTGCGCAAGCCATAACTGAGAACAGGCAGTCATGCTTGCGTGATCGAAAATGTAAATACATTTTTATTATTTCGCTTGTGTTTCCTTCTCTTGTTTATAACGAGAAGGTGCAAGAGAAATTTTTAAAATATTTAACAAATAAGACGATATTTTCTTTAAAATGTTATCAAGTTCTTAAATTAAAACCCAAACATATTTATATCTGTGCATGTAGAAAGTGTGAATTACAAGGATAGTATATACATGGGCGATTTCCAACACGAGAAAATATTCTGATTAAAATCGTATTTCCGATGAAATATAGTTTTTTTTCGTGTTCATATCTTCACATATTGTATGATTTTTAAAATCTATCAGTGCGGCTTTAAATCGTATGAAAAGAGAGGGGAGTAAAGTGCGCACCGTTAGGGCCACAAGTTTTTTTTACTTTTATACTGAAATGAAGTTTTTTTAAATTAGTCTTACGATATCGACCTCAGGTTTGATATTTATGACGTGATTTTAAAAAGTCCGAGTAGCTCGTCGACCTCAGTGCGGCTTACTTTTATACTGTCACGTGTAAAACGGAGTCACTGATTTGTCAGCTTACTTTTATACTGTCAGGGGAGTAAACTATCGTCGCGCACCGTTAGGGCCACAAGTTAGGGCCACAAGTTTATCAGTTTACTTTTATACTGTCACGTGACACCCTCTTTAAATAAAGTCTTACTACTACTACTACTCGTCGACCTCACGTGACACCCTCTTTAAATAAAGTCTTACTACTACTACACTCGTCAGTTTGTCAGTTTACTTTTATACTGTCACGTGACACCCTCTTTAAATAAAGTCTTACTACTACTACTAATCGTCGACCTCAGGTTTGTCAGTTTACTTTTATACTGTCACGTGACACCCTCTTTAAATAAAGTCTTACTACTACTACTATCGTCGACCTCAGGTTTGTCAGTTTACTTTTATACTGTCACGTGACACCCTCTTTAAATAAAGTCTTACTACTACTACAATCGTACTCGTTTGTCGACCTCAGGTTTGTCAGTTACTCGTCGACCTCAGGTTTGTCAGTTTACTTTTATACTGTCACGTGACACCCTCTTTAAATAAAGTCTAACTACTACTATCGTAGTCTCCCTCGCATCCGTTCTTAGTTCCGTCACGCACGCGCTCGCACGAGCGCGTTGCGTGACGGAACTAAGAACGGATGCGAGGGAGACTACTACTATCGTCGACCTCAGGTTTGTCAGTTTACTTTTATACTGTCACGTGACACCCTCTTTAAATAAAGTCTACTACTACTATCGTCGACCTCAGGTTTGTCAGTTTACTTTTATACTGCACGTGACACCCTCTTTAAATAAAGTCTACTACTAAGGTTTGTCAGTTTACTTTTATACTGTCACGTGACACCCTCTTTAAATAAAGTCTTACTACTACTATCGTCGACCTCAGGTTTGTCAGTTTACTTTTATACTGTCACGTGACACCCTCTTTAAATAAAGTCTTACTACTACTACTATCGTCGACCTCAGGTTTGTCAGTTTACTTTTATACTGTCACGTGACACCCTCTTTAAATAAAGTCTTACTACTACTACTATCGTCGACCTCAGGTTTGTCAGTTTACTTTTATACTGTCACGTGACACCCTCTTTAAATAAAGTCTTACTACTACTACTACTACTATCGTCGACCTCAGGTTTGTCAGTTGAATTACTGTTACGAGTTACCAACGTTAAATAAGGTAGCTTTGCTTTACTTTTTTTTCGATGGAAAGATATAGTCATTCACCCCATCGATAATTCTAGATTAAAAAACTGAGTGTGAAACATTCTGTCCATATGCAACACGTGCAGCCTGTTGTGGGTTAGTGTTACGAGCTGTGTCATGCTGTGCAGGGGTTCATTACTGGTAAAATAGTGCGTCGGTAGTGCATGATTCAAATGCCATTTTCGATGAAATTTCAATGACAATTTCAAGGTGATCAATTGAACATCTGTTGAATCATTTACCCGCTGATGTGCTAACATGTTGTGTTTCTGGTGGTGTTCAGCCACTTATCAATGTTTGCAGTACTAATGTTTGCCTAATTCAATGGGCGGTGGTCACGGTAACGCTACAATCATCACACCATTCCTCGATGAGTTCCTTTGCGGATCATCTTTCATCTACTCCTCTGAACTTCGAGTGGAGTGACGCTAGTGTTACGTAAACCAAGCTAGTCGCATGTCGATGGTCTAGGAACGTAGCAAGTTCGATTTAAACGAGGTATTAACAACGCTGATCTCGCAAAAGGGCTTATGATCCATATCCGGTGTATATTACGGTGCTGATTATTTGCTGCTAAGTATAGTGTGTCATTCGTTCCTTCGGTCATGACCAGAATCTACCTCATCACGCGGGACAGCGTTTACCCCTACTAAATTGCTATCACTGTGTGTGTTGTTAGCGATGGAACTCCGCTACTCTCTCATTTGGATAACTGTTGTTGTTTTCTGCGTCACACAGCCGGGGCTCTCCACGAAAAGGCAAGCTTACTGTGGTTTATTTCGTTTATAAACGGAAACTTTATCTCATTTATGTTGCTTTACTTAACGTCAAGTTTATCGTTCCAGAGCTGGTGGCAAGGATGCGAGATTGTCTTTGAAGACCAGTCACAAGGCGCAACTTCTGCTGGGCTCGTCTAAAATAAAGTTAGGTGAAGTGTACCTATCGGGAATCGACGGGCTGAGAGGCGAGAAGGTAAAGACTTCATCGTACGATATCTGAGATCTTGTGGCTCCGGCGTTCATAGATGCAGGGCAGTAGCGCTAGATGTATTTATTGTGATATGCACTGAGTATATCGTGTTCGTTTGTATAACGAAGCATGCGGTTCAAAACATGAGGCAACGTAAGACGACACTGCAAACTAATGTTTACCGCGATGTTCGTCATTGCCTCGTTCAACGCATTATCGTGGCGTTAATGGCTTTTTGATTTATCGCATGATATGATTGTACAATGTTGCAAAACCTCAGCTACAGTGAAAATGATGGAGTGACATTGGTGTAACATTGTCATAGCCGAGTTCATGTCATCATTGTTAAATATCATGTTCTTCAAAGCAAGCCCTCCTTCCTGTGGACTGCAAGCCACGCTGGGACGCATGCGGCGAATCTAGTAATAGCTTCGCCTCGTGAATTTTACAAGCTCCTCTTGCTTTACCTAGGGATCTAGAGGACCACCTGGCCGACGTGGCCCTCGGGGCTCTAAAGGAAGTGCGGTAAGTCATTATACCAGTTTATTACTACTGTAACACTAACATTTAATAAACTATCGTATATTGATCAGGTATTTCAGTTGTTACTCGTAATCCGATTAGATGACGCACGACAAATTACCTAGGTCAGTACATCGCAGGGAACTAGAATCGAATCGCAATTCCTTTACGTAGTCGTAGAACTAGAGGAGCACC
The DNA here is from genome assembly GCA_033675265.1 of Actinostola sp. cb2023. Taxonomy (NCBI): domain Eukaryota; kingdom Metazoa; phylum Cnidaria; class Anthozoa; order Actiniaria; family Actinostolidae; genus Actinostola; species Actinostola sp. cb2023. The sequence goes on along the minus strand of JAUJYZ010000575.1, from coordinate 148,895 downwards.
AAGGGTCATGCTTTTGACTTGACACTTGATTTCGCTACTGTTGTCAACAACCCTTCCGCTAAAGCAATTTTATTTTCATAACAAAGATTCGAATTTCCTCACAAAGGTCGTGCTCTGGAACACGTTCACTATAGAAATAAACTCCTTCAACAAATGCAGTAGTAGTGTAAACTATAAAGTCGGCAGTTGTAAAGCAACTTCGTTTGGTCCAAAGCTAAAAGCCGCTTATTTTCAGTCGGAAGGAAATATGTTTAGGCCTTTAGGCACGGTAATACTTCCCTTACCATAAGCCGGTTATTACTTGTTAAAAATGCATCTTTGTTTGATTCACGTGACATAAATACACGAATGCCGCCGTCCAACGAATGAAGTTATTGAGCTTTGTGGTCTTTAAAAATCTTCGGAAATGAGCTTAACTGTTAATAAACCTTTGATGTTTTCATTTTAAACATGGAACGCCGCTCCCAACATTATTGGGTCCATGCGACACGTTACGGGTACAGTACACCTGTCTTGGGCGCTTTTTGGGGACAAATAACGATTTCAGACGAATCAAAGGATGAGATCATCAGCAGTTTACCAAGTAATAGAAAAGAATCCCAATGTTTTTACCACTCAACTCCTGTTTAAAATGCATGCTGGGAAGGTTCAATCTGAAGACAATAATTGATGCAGTACATAGGAATACCGAGGCTACTAAAGGTCGAATTAACCATTTAAAATGCGAAATAAAAAGTTGTGGAATGTGAAATAGAACATTGTAAAATTGTAAAATAAATTGAATCCAAAGTTAAAAAACATTTTTTTTTAAATAAAATAATAATAATTCAAACACCATTCTTAAGAAATTTATACCATGTATTCAGCTCTTAAAAACACGTTATTATGAAGCGAAATAATTGATACAGTATATAAGAATGCAGAGGCTCCAAAAGGTCGAACCTCCAATTAAAATGCCATCGCTTCATCGTTTGAACTACCGCGGTTCGATTTTTAGTCAAAACACATGCCGTATAAGTGCCCGCTCACAAAGGAAGTTTTCTTGGATAGTTGAGATAAGTTCTTTTGCCAACGAAAATAAAATGCTTTCGATTCAAACATGATTTTGAATGTAAACAAGTCGGCATTTCCTTTTCATTTCTCTCTGTTGGCGCCGCAAGAAGGAAGTTGTACTTCAAAGGGTTCGTAGCGCAGCTGTATTAAGTTAGTGCTGTCCCACATTGTTCAAAGTTTTGTGTACATAATAAGTAGAATAAGATGGTAGTGGGATTGAAGTGGGATGAGCAAATGAAACAGAGGTTGAAATTGTCTTAGGGTGCATTCGATTGACCTTATTCCAGAATAGGAATACACGGAATAACATCCTAAATCGCTGTCACACAGCTCTGTCCACTGTAAAATGAAACAATATTCTTTGTTGTATCATAATAAAGTTACAAGGAACAGTTCGGAATTTTAAATGTGCTGAAATAAAAGCATCCAAGTGTTTATTCCGCGTATTCCTATTCTGGAATTGAGTCAATCGAATGCACCCTTAGTAAACAGTATAACGCTGGAGAAAAAACGCGCGCTTATCGAACCTTAGAAATCAATTGAAAATTAGATGGAAATTTACAATTGGAAATGTACAATTTTCAAGATTTTGGACATTCCAAAGAGTTCCCAAGGTTTGGGAATTCGTTGGAAATTGAACTTCCAACGACTTTCCAACGGTTTTCCAAGGTTTGTAGCGTGCGTTTTTTCCAGTGTAATAGGATTAAAGTTTGGGGTTGAAATGTCAGACATAAAAGAGAAAGCTACATATTGTTTATGAAGGTTCAGTAAAAATATGATATTGAACATATTTATATATCACGTTGTGCATCACCTGACCATATATCATAATCTAACCTATCATCATCATCATCATTATCATTATCATTATCATCGTCATTATCCATTGCATCACCTGTCCATATTTCCATGATGTCATAATAATAATAATAATAATAATAATAATAATAATAATAATAATAATAATAATAATAATAATAATAATAATAATAATAATAATAATAATAATAATAATAATAATAATAATAATAATAATAATAATAATAATAATAATAATAATAATAATAATAATAATAATAATAATAATAATAATAATAATAATAATAATAATAATAATAATAATAATAATAATAATAATAATAATAATAATAATAATAATAATAATAATAATAATAATAATAATAATAATAATAATAATAATAATAATAATAATAATAATAATAATAATAATAATAATAATTTATTTCAAGTCGATAACGTAGGGAGTGGTTACCCAATCTCCCGAGCCAGAGGCTCATGTAAAAAACGCTCGACTATAATATACCCATCTACCATCGGATCTATTCCATCACCTGTACATATTTCCATGATATCATATACCTATCTACCATCGGATCCATTCCATCACCTGTACATATTTCCATGATATCATATATCCATCTTCCATCGGATCCATTCCATCACCTGTACATATTTCCATGATATCATATACCCATCTACCATCGGATCCATTCCATCACTGTTCATATTTCCATGATATCATATACCCATCTTTCATTGGATCCATTCCATCACCTGTTCATTTTTCCATGATGTCATATACCCATCTACCATCGGATCCATTCCATCACTGTTCATATTTCCATGATATCATATACCCATCTTTCATTGGATCCATTCCATCACCTGTTCATTTTTCCATGATGTCATATACCCATCTACCATCGGATCCATTCCATCACCTGTTCGTATTTCCATGATATCATATACCCATCTTTCATTGGATCCATTCCATCACCTGTTCATTTTTCCATGATATCATATACCCATCTACCATCGGATCCATTCCATCATCTGTTCGTATTTCCATGATATCATATACCCATCTTCCATCGGATCCATTCCATCACTGTTCATATTTCCATGATATCATATACCCATCTTTCATTGGATCCATTCCATCACCTGTTCATTTTTCCATGATATCATATACCCATCTACCATCGGATCCATTCCATCACCTGTTCGTATTTCCATGATATCATATACCCATCTATCCATCGGATCCATTCCATCACCTGTTCATATTTCCATGATATCATATACCCATCTTCCATCGGATCCATTCCATCACCTGTTCGTATTTCCATGATATCATATACTCATCTACCATCGGATCCATTCCATCACCTGTTCGTATTTCCATGATATCATATACCCATCTACCATCGGATCCATGCCATCACCTGTTCATATTTCCATGATATCATATACCTATCTACCATTGATTCCATTCCATCACCTGTCCATATTTCCATGAAAAATATCATATACCCATCTACCATCATGATGTCATATACCCATCTATCCATCGGATCCATTCCATCACCTGTTCATATTTCCATGATATCATATACCCATCTACCATCGGATCCATTCCATCACCTGTCCATATTTCCATGATATCATATACCCATCTACCATCGCATCCATTCCATCACCTGTTCATATTTCCATGATATCATATACCTATCTACCATCGGATCCATTCCATCACCTGTTCATATTTCCATGATATCATATACCCATCTACCATCGGATCCATTCCATCACCTGTCCATATTTCCATGATATCATATACCCATCTATCATCGGATCCATTCCATCACCTGTTCATATTTCCATGATATCATATACCTATCTACCATCGGATCCATTACATCACCTGTTCATATTTCCATGATATCATATACCTATCTACCATCGCATCCATTCCATCACCTGTTCATATTTCCATGATATCATATACCCATCTACCATCGCATCCATTCCATCACCTGTTCATATTTCCATGATATCATATACCTATCTACCATCGGATCCATTCCATCACCTGTTCATATTTCCATGATATCATATACCTATCTACCATCGCATCCATTCCATCACCTGTTCATATTTCCATGATATCATATACATATCTACCATCGGATCCATTCCATCACCTGTACATATTTCCATGATATCATATACCTATCTACCATCGGATCCATTCCATCACCTGTACATATTTCCATGATATCATATACCCATCTACCATCGGATCCATTACATCACCTGTTCATATTTCCATGATATCATATACCCCATCGGATCCATTACATCACCTGTACATATTTCCATGATATCATATACCCATCTACCATCGGATCCATTACATCACCTGTTCATATTTCCATGATATCATATACCCCATCGGATCCATTCCATCACCTGTCCATATTTCCATGATATCATATATCCATCTTCCATTGCATCCATTCCATCATCTGTTCATATTTCCATGATGTCATATACCCATCTACCATCGGATCCATTCCATCACCTGTCCATATTTCCATGATGTCATATACCCCATCGGATTCATTCCATCACTTGTTCATATTACCATGATATCATATATCCATCTTCCATTGCATCCATTCCATCACCTGTTCATATTTCCATGATATCATATACCCCATCGGATCCATTCCATCACCTGTCCATATTTCCATGATATCATATATCCATCTTCCATTGCATCCATTCCATCACCTGTTCATATTTCCATGATATCATATACCCCATCGGATCCATTCCATCACCTGTCCATATTTCCATGATATCATATATCCATTTTCCATCGCATCCACTCCATCGCCTGTCAATATTTCATATAGCCATCTATCCATGAGATATACTGCATTACCTGTCAAAACATTTCATCACCATCACTCCGTCATCTTACCTCGTGGCCATACCAGGAACTTTACTGTTAACTTATCGTCTTTACAATGCCATTCAGTATTAATAAAATCTGATGATCTACGAGTAGTACGAGGTCGTTCGTGGTTAATTAATAAACCCATAGACCTATAGCAATTCTTAAAGTTCCTCAAAGTAAATGCTTACACCCATGCGATCAGTGGTAACCCGAGAGTAAATATAGCTAATATCGGTAGACACATATCATGTCTGAATCAACGGTACCTACGTACAGAAATCTACTAAACTATATAATAGTGGTTTTTTTACACTCTTTTGTAGGGACAAAAAGGTGAAAGTTGTAAGGGAAGTTACTCTGGTTTTGCCAGTCTTCCGTCAGGCCCATGCACATCGAGCCTAGAAGGAGTTCTAAAATATGACAGAAGGTCAGCACTTGTACAGATTTGCATGGGTGGCCAATGGCAAAGGCTTCAAGGTTTACCCACACAACAAATGAATAACAACCCACCCAGAAAGACATGTCTTGACATATTATTCCACGGTGAAAGCCAGGGCGATGGAATGTATTGGATCAACCCACTTGGTGGTGACAGAAATAAAAATTCATTTCGCGCCTTCTGTGATATGACTACTGCAGGAGGAGGATGGACCCTTGTGGCTAAAATCACAGATGATTATAGTTGGGTGTGCCCCAATCGTGGTGGCTCAATCTGTCTGAAGTCAAATTCAGATCCCAGACACGGGAACTTATTTCACAGCATTCATCAGCGCGACAGCGTTGATTTGACCATTAGTCACGATATCGATGCAGGAGTACACCTTAACAACTCCATAATACGAAAGATGTTCTCCAGCGGCCGCCAGTCCATTCGCTTCTCTTTCGTCACCGACGGTGAAGGGTGGACCCCTTCTGAAGATGCTTACGCTGTCTTTCATCCTGGCCGTTCCAACGCTTTGTTTGTGGACGGTTCTTGGGTCGCCTATAATCGCACGAAAATGGACTACACCTGGAACATCATCAAGCACAAAAGAAGAAATTATAAGTTTGAAGGCGGATTTATTTGTTGGGGGAATAAAGTAACGGCGTCGTACAGGTACTACGACCATGGGCTTCACTTTGGCTCCCCTGCTCGAGGTGACAAACCTTGTCTCCTTGACAACAATGAAAATGAAGTAATGTTAAAGAGTCATTACGCTTTGGTCGAAGACTCAGCGTCAAGAGCAAGATGGGATATGGCCCAATTTGGTTTCCTTGGTGCTAAGTATGTTCAGGCGCAGAATAAGCGTATTGCCATATGGGTTCGATAATGTCAAGTGGGCATGCTGATTGTCTTCTTGTGTGGTCACTTCCCTGGACTATCATCACGGAGCGCCTCATTTGTCCACTAAACGACTGAACAGTTCTTGCAAAAAGATGCACCATTATCAATGTGTAAACTGTTTTAGCTATTGCGAACACACCATTAATAACTGAAATAGCTTTTCTGCGATTTGATATATATTGTTACTGCAGTTGTTTTTATTTTTATTGCAATCAATAGTCTTGTAATTCAGTCACCGTATGAGACACCGTTTAAGTAGTCCCTTTGGGAATCTCATACCAACACTTCCGAATTCATACCGAATTTCTGGAACATTTAAACATAGCCAATCTTCTGTACAATCACGACGTGATTCCAATTCAACAACATACTATGTTGATGTTTGAAAAGGAAAGGCATTACCCAATGTAGTCAGACGATATCACATGTAGCTGATGGTCTAAGTCTCTACAGGTCAGTTGTATATACAAACACAAAGTGGGCCCATCTAGTCGAGTACCTACGGTTCCACGAGTAAGACGTGATCTTGCAAAAGAATGTTTTTGATTTGTTCATATTCATTCCATGTAGTCGCATTAAAAGGCTAAAGTTCAAAAATGTCATTTCAGGCTGCACGAGTGATCTTACCGCAATTCTAATGACTTCCACATGTTTGACTTTGACTTTCGAAAAGTCCTTACATCTGGGATCTATAAGAGAGGACGACTTGGGGCAAGTCTATTCTCAACTATGAAATACAGTGGAACCTCTATATAGCGGACCTGTATTAAGCGGCCACCCTCTATTCTGCGGCCACTTTTCAAGGTCACGATATTTTTTTTGTCAGTCAAGCTCTGTAACTTATGTATACCACTATCAAGCGGCCGCCTCTATATAACGGCCACTTTGCGAAGTTCCGAGGGTGGCCATTATATAGAGGATCCACTGTATTCCCTTGTGTGTATTCTGGGTGGGAGGGCTTGTGAAAAAGGCAACCAAAAATGGTATTATGTTAGTTTTGCTCTTGCGTTTTATATATAGCACTCAATCGGCCTTTGTGCAGAAAGCAGGAAGACACCCGTTGAACTTGGACCGCCAACCGCTAATGATATATTTAGAATGGCATCAACAGACAAATACATCTGCAGATTTTAAAGGTTTGAAATTGCACAATTATTGTATTGTTGCGCATAAAAAATGTGCATGAACTCTGGTGCATGACCTATTCAAGTGAAATTGGAAGACAATGGCAATCATATGTACCTCCTCTTGGCTGAAGGACCTAAAGATGATTTAACGCGATCTGGTGATGAAGTAGTTGCGCAACCCAGGCAGATGACATTCCGAAGACCCTGATACCTATGTCTATAATATTGTTGAGTTTGTTAAAAAGTGTTGCGCTCCTGAAGGCACAACGTTCCCGACTACATTCAGAACTTGACATCAAAGTTTCCACAACATTCCTTTATTATGGAAACGCGGATAGAATAGCTGCTGTTTTATAATTTATAGGTACAAACCAAAATGGGATCCCTTTCGAAAACGCCATGAAATCATGGTCGATTTGACCTACCCACAAATAACTATCAATGCAACTCCCTTTTTAAACTTTATTCCGTTCATCTGCTTTCGTTTACAGAATACTGAAATATTTAGAATCTTTCTTCTACAAGGGGCTGCGACATTAATGGCCCTTCTAGATACTCTTGTCTAGACTAGGAAACACACACAAAAGGTTCTTCCAGATGCTGCACCTTCCAATTATGCCTGTCATTTTAATGTTAAACTAACTTGCACCAGGCGTTTTCTCGATATGATGAAAATATGGTGAAAATGTTAAAGGCATTGGATATGCGAGGGAATTGAATTTCCAACATCGTGAAACTTGAATTTCAAGGAATTTCGTGCTATGTTAGAGCATGTACCTATAGGGAATGTGCACAAGGCTCGAATGTCCAAGATATCTCGATGTTCCTGGACATTTCCAGCCCGCCGGGGGGGGGGGGGGGGGGGGGGGGGGGGGGGGGGGGGGGGGGGGGGGGGGGGGGGGGGGGGGGGGGGGGGGGGGGGGGGGGGGGGGGGGGTACTCCCCTATATACGCTATACGGGTATGTGCCGCGGGATAGGGATATGGTTTTTGAGCTCCCAGGTCTGGGGTAGGGTATCGTTTTTGGTCTGGTATAGGGTATGGTTTCCGCAATAACGCCATTATCAGTCGCTATCAGTTTACATATCCCTTTAGCACGCTTTCAATCTGGGATAGGGTATATATTTTTATGCCTTAGTCTGGGATAGGGTATACATTTTAAAGCTTTAGTCTGGAATAGGGTATGGAAAATCAAAATTTTAGGTCTGGGATAGGGTCAGGGTTTTGAGTTGTCCGCGGCACACCCCTACCCAAAAATACCCCCCCCCCCCCCCCCCCCCCCCCCCCCCCCCGGATTTCCAGCATCTTATCAAGTATGGAAATTGCCACCTTCCAACATTTCCAACAGTGTTTTTGGAAGAACGTATTATTTTTTGTGGGGTGATGAGGCCGGGCAGGTTTATTTAAGTGAACTTTCCCTTTGATAAAAAAGGAAAAATCTATGCCTGTTGGTGTTTTTTTTTTGGATTGCGATGAAATTGCCGCCATTTGCACAAAGCAGGTGCAACAGAAATTGTTTCTGGACAGGAACATCTACTAAACAGCGCATTTAATTGCTTCTGTTTGGAGTACATTTGATTCACTGCATGAACTGATTTGGCGCTACATTTAAATACCTCAATTTCGCGCGTGTTTATTTAATAAGCATGACAACTTGCGATTAACATTTACAGCACTAATTAATACCCAACATTATAGAAAATACAGTCATATTTCGCGGTATCCTACGCTTCCTTCCCATGATACAGCGCAGTCGTGTTTGTTCTGATATTTTCTATGATGTGGGATAAATAAGTTATACAATGATTTCTCGTTGTATACATACCTCATATTAACCGAGCGTGAGGTCCGTACCGTAATTTATGGACCGGTTTTTTTTCCACTGAGTTATGACCCATGCGCGTAGCGAGCGGGTCCTAAAAAAGTGGAGGGAAACGCGGATCCATAACGGTACGGACCGAGTAAAGGAGGTTAATAAGGTGTTTATTATATGGCTTCTGCACAAACAAATACACACAAAAAGATGTTATATTAACTATGGTCCGTAGGAGAAGTTATGGACTGCTATTTAACCAATCACAATTCACCAATTTTATTTGCCATATAATAACATGGAATACCCCACTTGTCAACTGTATTATAGTGTACTTAATTATAGAAACTGCAAGTGATGCGTGAGATATTCCATGGTATACAACTCTAAACCATTGCATAACTTGTATATAGAGTCGTTTTCGTATGAGTGGGAAAGTTACGGTGCCGTGTCGTATTGAAAGAGTTTGATTGGATCAGATGCAACTGCACGCTTTTTGATTGGTTCAGAAAGGAAGCCATTTGATTGTCACGCTACCGTAGGTTTCCCACTCGTACGGAAACGACTCTATAACTTTTATATCCTCAGCACTATTGTAACAGCTAGTTGGATATACATATTGTAAGGAACTAACTGTGCATCAGTGAGTGACAGCCAAATTGACTTGGATAAGACTATATTATATATATTGTCTTCCCAACTACCTCATCAGAGATGAAACAATTCAGTCTCACGCCACTGTAGCTGTTATCGATTGTCTCAGTTCATCTATAGTTTCATAGGTAAACTAGATGTAATGTCTACACTTTACCAAGCGGTGATTTACTGTATTATACCACCAGCACTTTGATTTGCGGCCACCTTGTTCCGCACAGATATCTACTTTAAGTTGACACGTGTTGGCATCGACCGTAAAGGTACTTCTTGTGATAGAGTAGTCCTTTGATTTTGAGAGCTTGACGAATGCGTTTGGGGATTTTCAGCTTTCTCTCCAGGCGTCGTCCCTTGAGCTTTTTACCTCTTGGATTTGGTTTGCAAGAGAGTTTTGCCGAGCAAGGACAGATGAAATCTGCGTTCTTAAACAAGTGTTAAAACGGATTTTCATTTAATTATATAATAATAATAATAATAATAATAATAAACTTTATTTCACGAGGGTACATTTAACAGTTTTCACTGATGAACTCATGGCCCTCAAATAATAATTTAAAATTTATATGACACATTTTAACCTTAAGGTTCGGAAATACGGGCAACAAAATCGTGCAACTTGTCGCGCAACATTGTTGCGTTGCAAGTTGAAAAGAAAATGTTGCTCATATTACCACTCCGCGCTCGCACTTCGTGCAACAATGTGCGCGCGCGGAGTGGTAATACGAGCAACATTTTCTTTTCAACTTGCAACGCAACAATGTTGCGCGACAAGTTGCACGATTTTGTTGCCCGTATTTCCGAACCTATAGAAAATCTAACCATGTCAGCTAGAGCAAATGCTTTGCACTGTGTATAGCTGAGTTTTCCTAATTAGGTTGTGAAGAAATTTGGGAAACGTTATTCTTTGTATATATATATATTTTTTTCGCGCCTTTCAAGAAGTCGTTGTCATACGAACATATAAACAAAATAGACTATTCCACAATCCACTGTCCTAAAAATGATGGCGGATTTGTGTGCCTTTAATTGCGCGCCAAAAAACTTATTATATAAAAATAATGAGATATTTCTCAGTTAGGTTCGCAATGAATGAGGGTTTATCACATAATTTCAAAACTCATAGGACAAACAAATGATTATCATAGCTGGAAAGAGCTCGTTGAAATTAGTAAAAATGTGAAGTTTGGAAAAGATCGCTCCACAAATTACGAAGATATGAATTTTCAAAAATCGAAATTTTGTATGAAAACCTTTGTTGGAGGCAAGAGTTGCCTCCAAGCGTAATTTCCATAGGTTTTCATATAAAATTTCGATTTTTGAAAATTCATATCTTCGTAATTTGTGGAGCGATCTTTTCCAAACGTCACATTTTTACTAATTTCAACGAGCTCTTTCCAGCTATGATAATCATTTTTTGTCCTATGAGTTTTGAAATTACATGATAAACCCTCATTGTGGTCTACAAGCCCTGTTTTATTTTAGAACAGTGGATTGCAATCGGTGACAAAAATAATCAATTAAAGCTCATTCTGCCATGGCTTTGCCACAGACCGAAATCGCTGTTTATAATGTTGTTACCTTGGTAACGCACGGTTCCCCTTTCCTCACAATATGTCTACAGATTCCAAGTTTCTTCAAACAGCACATGCCAACGCTGCAGTCTTCATCTCTGGTGCAATCGAAAGATGAGGGATGAAATTCGACCATTTTCGGTATGCAAGCACCTGTGTTCGTATGATGGATTCTCTTGGTCGAACAGCGCGACCCACCACTGCATTTGCGACGATGACGTGCTCCGACGGGTTTCGAGTTTGTAAACGTTCCAAATATGCGATAGCAGAACTCGGTGATCCTGCAGTCTGAATCTGTCCTGCAAAAGTGTTGTTTCGTACGCGATGCGGCCGAAGTCGATTGTGTTACATTGCGCATTTGCAGGCAGATCTGAGTCATGTTGTGGCAGTAGTGCCCGGCCTGACAGTCTGCATTGGTCGAGCAAGCAAACTGTGTTTGCGATGTGGTAGTATTGAAAACCATCGTCGGCTTCACCAAACATATTTTGAAGAAGTCGTGACAATATTGTTGGTTTGTGCAGTAGGAATCGTTTTTGCAGGCAACGGCAGTGCTCTTGGTGGAAGACAAAGTAGGTATTGCCAGGATGTCCAGGCACTTCTTAAAGCGCTTGTGGCAATACTTGTTTGATGCGCAGTTGCTGTCGTTTTTGCAGTTAGGTGAGGTAGGCTTCATGTGGTTTCTGGTGGAAGGCAGAGTCAGATATGGCAGACATCTCTGTACCATTGGATGACAATACTCGTTGACAAGACACTTCAGCTTACAGGAAGACTGATCACTTGCCTTTCCAAAAGGTACCTGGGATCGCTTCTTCGTTAAGCAAATTTTAAAGAAGGGATGACATATTTGAGTGCTAGTGCAATCAGCAGCACTTTGGCATTTGATAATCTGGGAATTAAAATTGAACATACAATTCAGTAGAACAAACACTGTGCACGAGCTTGCAGCAAACATACAATCCACAAAATAGCAAGAAAACAAACAAGAACAAAAAAAAGAATTTATGTTCGTTGAAGACATTAACTGATTCCATAAGCCATTTCCCGCCGACAAGTGCAAGAAATATAGCACAAATAAAACTCCGTTGAAACTCTTCTTAATTGGACTTCCAAAGATTTTGAAATTCTTGTCATAGTCATGTGATTGGTTCTAAACGTTTAGTAAATCTTTATACGTATACAACAAAGTCATCATATAATAATAATAATGGGAACATGTTTCGTCCTTACGGAACTTATCAACCTGTTACACTGTATGTAACGGGTTGATAAGGTCCGTAAGAACGAAACATGTTCCCATTATATGATGACTTTTTTGTACGTATAATGATTTACTAAATGTTTAGAACCAATCACGACAAGAAATAAAACTCCGAAGACAACTTTTGAAATATTTAATTTAGAGGAGAAGCGGTAAAAGAAAGAAATTGAACCTTGATATTTCGGTTTCATTCAAAACCAAACGCCAAAAATGAGAAACGACAGGAGAAAGTTCGAAATAGTTTTGAATTTAAACGTTGATTTCTTTATTACTTCTCATCTAACTTAAAAATTAAGTTGTCAAGATGTTTATCGGAGTTGCGTTTGTGCTTTATTCCTGACTGATTCATTGAAGTTCATGCAAGTTACAAGGCAACTTCCCTGCTGACAGTCGAGACCGCAGTGTCAGCAGGAAACAAGGCAACACATGCATGCCGAGAGCAACTTGCGTCGGTGGCAAGACAACTTTCATAAAGGCTGCGTGTTACACGGTGGAACGAGTCCGATTCTGACAAAAAAGATGTTGTACTATTGGAACCAAGTTATCCAAACATCGACAGAACTTAACAAATCTGATGACCCATTACAAATCCATGAAGCCATGCCGCTGTGCTTAAGAAGAACATGGTGTCACTGTGTAAACAGTATTTACTCGAGATCCAATTAGATTTTCGGTAGGGCTTTCCTAAATAACCTATATCAAGCGCTGCGGCCGCTGCTGGAACGTCTGGAAAACAGGTAATCTTGACGTCAACATTGTCGGCTCTTTCTCGAAAGGACCTGAGAATTCAGTATAATCTTGGAAAAAAGAAAAAATATATAACTTATATATAATCTTGGAACGGGACCATTTTATACTATTTTGACTTCAGTAACTGGATATTCGCATACTAGCCAATGTGTGTACATTATGCTTGATAATGTTTGTTGTGTAATGGATAAAGTATTTGACAAACGTCTACGAAAGGCCGGATTTTGGTGAGGAAAAGTTGCGCACCAGGCACCGCACTCGTGAGCGAAGCCATGCATTGTGCCCTGTGAAACACTGAGGCGATGCAAAGACGATCCGACAAGTCTCTGTTGTTCTGGACTCTTATTTGAGAGTAAAGTTATGTTTCACTTGAAGATCAACAAGTAGAAATAAACACACTAGACAAGATACCTCTTTTAAAAATTAAGGTGTCGATAAGATTTTTTCAAAATACCGGCTTTAATTTCACTAGAATACTTCACATGCACTTTCAAAATCTACTTTCCGCTTTTCTGTGAAATCTTTTAAAACTAACCCTAACACAAAGCTTACCCACCATATAACCTTAAAACTAACCCGAACACATAGCTTACTCACTCGTAAAATCTTAAACCTTCAGAAAAATTTAAACCAGTGAAAATATATAGACCGCAACTAATACACGACCGGCGGTCTGGCGCGTTTTCGGCTCCAAATTCCTTAAAGTTTTGACAAACCAACGTGTATTCTAATCCGGCTACACATTCATTACAGGATTAACATCATCACCACCACCGTCGTCAACGATTAACGTTGATGCCAACTTCCTTCTTCCAATAGTTTCTTCACGAACTCATTCAAAGGTATTTTAATTTAATCCGACGTCGGATGAATGTGTGAGTAGTTTTCCGACTGCGTCATTTCCTTCAGTTGCATCAGTGGAACTACCAACCCATTGCTATTGTCATTCTTGAATGAAAGGTTTGATAACACAGTTATCTCTACCCAGTTCAAGTACGCTGTGCCGTCTCTTTATTAGTGGTTATTCCTGACTCTCACTGGAATCGTCTTCTGACTATCACTGGAGTAAACGCGCGCGCGCTCTTCAAGCCTTTGAAATTAGTTGGATATTTTCAATTTTCAAGTTTTGGACATTTGCAAAGTTTTTTCAATGTCAGTTTGGAAATTGAATTCTCAACGAATTTCCAAGGTTTTAGACATTTCCAAGCAATTTTCAAAGTTTAGAAATTCGTTGGAAATTCAATTTCACCGTGGAATTTCAAGGTTTGAAGAGAGAATGTGTTTTTTTCCCCAGTATATTGCGCTCGATGTCACGAGACGCCGCCCATGAATTGAGGCAGTCCTTATCATACACTTGAGTCAGTCTGTCATGCAGACCTCCCTGCCGTCTGTAACTGGGATTAGTATGCAAGTTTTAATGAGGACGCATTCATCTAAAACCCATCAAGTTTAGGAAAACATATCCAGCAAATGTTTGCTTTGGATTACAATGAAAATCTCTCGAAGTACAAACATCTTGAGCAACCTTATTTGAACTCCTCGTTATACTGAGAATGTAGTCAGGAGAACGTAAGATTCTAAGGATCTTCGTACAGCCAGCTCCCTAGTTGAAGGAGATGTAATGGCCACATGCGAGGACAGAATCGAATTAAATTTGTAATACGCAAACTAATAAGCCAAAATGAAGGCACGATTGTGAAATAATGTGACTACGTCAAGAAAATCAATTTCTTTTTTTTTGTAGTTCAGGATCAGATTGTTCAATTCCTAAGGTCATTTGCCTTCGAAAACTTCGGGGGAACACTTGTTTTTACGATTAGCACATAGATTGATTCAAGGAACCATCAAATGTTCAAGCTATTGGAATATTTCCTTCGTTCTTCGAGGAGATAAGACTCGCGGATCATTGCGCACTCGTGGATAACCAATAAACAAGCTGACACACTTCCTTTTCTCGAGATTTTGTGGATCGGATTTCTTTATATGGAATTTTGATTCTCTTCTGATCAAGGCATTTTCGATCTGGATATTTTAACTTGGAAGATGATAACTGGTACGGTATTTGCGGCACGAAATAGGAAGCCTTTTGCAACACGGCACAGAACCGATCAGAAGTGTTGAAGCCAACGGACACACCTGTTCCTGAATGCGGTACTCTTTTTGACGGAGGAAACAAGAATTGCGCTTAAACTGTGACGTTTTTTCTTCTCCACCGCCTCATGGTTTTACAATTAATAAGTTCTATGTTCATTTTCTATTGCACTGTTTATCGTGGCCTACTCAGTTAAATTCCAATGTAAATAACGTCTAAGAGTACTTCATAACGCCACAAATGAAGTAGCTTTTGAAAACGATCTGTCAGTCTGCTCTCAAAGAAGCGTTTTTCAGAACTGCCTTTTTCGACCGTGGTTTCTTTTTGCACCGGAATGGAGACTGGAAGGCAAGCTACTAGTTTACGAGTATTCCGTATTCTATCAGCTTCCTAGTATCGTTACACCGAAGCCTTTTCATAATAAACAGCCGCCCGAACTGAACACAGAAATTCCATCCACGAGTGTTTCTCAATTGCCATAATCAACGTTATGATCTATGTGGAGTTTTAGGGGAATCAGAAAGTACGTCGTATGCTCCAAAAAATACTTACCAGTGAATGGACTCCGCTTCTCGTGCAGAACAGTGTAACAAAGAAACTCGACACATATACCAATACACCGTATCCTATCATCCTTCGAAACCCGATTTGACGGTGGATCACGCTTGTCTGGTGTTGCAGGTAACTCTCTTTATCTCAAATGAATTTTATGTCATATGTTTAACGACTCTTCCACTGTCACATCGTCGACTGAACTGACATACAGCAGACGGTAGCCCAGTCATAATGCCTCGTAACCTATAGTCTCTGAATTCTTTGATGTTCCGCTATAATTAAACACGGTTATCGGAATTATGTCGTGGATCTGGCCTCTATTTACCTACAAGTCGTATTAATTAAATTTTCTGCGATAAACTGAATAACACAAGTCTACGATAGGACAAGCTTTGCGCTGCTGTAAATCCAGCAAGGCGGGCTGCAGCTGAGAGGTTTTTTGGCGAAGTAGCATTAACAGATCGCTAGACGATGTAGCTGGTTTTTAGACAAAGAAGGCGCTACTCGGGTCGATCGATTCTACGCGTGAGGGATTGCTTCTATCAGTAAGCTAATCTACCAGTTTCCTAATGACTGAAATGAGGGGGTGATTCACACGATAGCATACCATTGATTAATCTTCTCGCCTCTTGTAAATCGGACAGTGATTTCCATGGAAACTACTCTAAATTCAAGCCAAATGTAAAGTCTGTAATAATAATATTAATAATTGATAATAATAATAGTTTATTTGGGGTCGATTACATAGGGAGTGGTTGCCCAAATGTCCCGAACTGACTCATTGCAAAAGTGGTCGACAAATCATAAAATAGAATTTATTTTATTATATATAATTGTATGATTACAATGCTGAGAAATTGTTGATGACACTGCAACCTTATATAATGCAAGTTTGCTGAGACTTCAGTTGCCATAGCAACGGAGAAAAGATCAGAAAGGTTTCTTCGCATGCGTGTTTCTGGACGTAATGACGCCATTGAGTAATGACGCCATTCATTTTTTTTGTTTTTGTTTTGTTAATTATTTATTTATTTATTTTATTTTTTGTAGTTTTTCTGGCTTTAGTTCTTGTTTTACTTCTCAGGTTTCAACTGGCCTCCCTTTTTTGTTCCCCGAGCAAGAGTTCCTCGTTGCAGGGGACCAACTCGAAAGCATATGATGTGTGCTACTTTGGCCACTGTGCACTCTCACTTAAAACGTATCTATTTAAACGCACCTATTTCAAAAAAGGTTGTCAGTAGGTTATACGACGTCCCAAGACCGAACTGCATTATGGTAACAGATTGAATAGACAAAAAAGGTATGAAAGCCTGTATGATATCGTGCCTATTTCCATTCCAACAGGCCAAGAGAAATTTTGATCGAATTTTGTGAAGTGTTCCTAGCATACATGCCATTCAAGCTGTTACCGATTATCATGGCAGTTCGGTCTTGGAACGACGTATAGCCTATTGCCTATGGACTGATGTCCTCGACAACCTTTTTTGAAACAGGTGTATATAACTATGGTATTCATTCTCTGTTTTGTTTATACTTCAAAATAGTGTGGAATAAAACTGAAATGCTGAAAATCCTCAAGTCCTGCACACGCAGCTGAGTCGATTCAATTTCAGCCAAGTCGTTGACCCAGAAGTCAATTCCTGCTTATTACCACTAAACTGTGATAACCTCATTCAACATGTTTGCACGCAACGCGGCGAGTTTGATGTCCCAACTTTTAATCATCTTTTAACCAGTTTAAAGTGTGTATGACACGAATTTTTTTATTTTGAAAATCGATTATATATGAAGTGAATAGTGGGATGGTACAGTATTTTATGATTTGAGCTTCGCATTTGCGAGTTATAAAGGTTTGAAATCGTGATATTGTAATTTGGTGACGTCAGATTATTTTTAATTTATTATACAAAAGCACCCTTGTGCAAATTATTGACATTTTAAATCTGGCAAAAACTTTTCTACAACTTATATAAATGATGTTAAACTTTTTTTTCTATTTCAGAGAAGAATGCTACTTGAAATAATAGAAATCAGTTATGGAAAAAAACAATCTGACGTCACCGAATTAGCATAACTCGCAAATGCGAAGCTCAAATCACAAAATACTGAACCATCCCACTATTCACTTCATATATAATCGATTTTCAAAATACAAAATTTCGTGTCATATACACTTTAATTCCACATGAGAAACCTGGTCTAAAAATATCCATCGCTATCATTTCACGGGGAAGCGAGTGATTTTATCAAATTTAGAAGAACCACTGGGAACAACTATTGATTATGCTCTGTGTTGCTACAATTTCAGACAATGCTGTATACGTTACTTTGCTCTTCCTGACAAAGACAAACGCTCTTTATTGTTGCAGTATTCAAATTAAACGATCCTTTATAGTTACACGTTAATTTGGAAATTAAAGCTCTTGAAAAAAGCAATGCACGGATACCTCTGTGTTGCTTCTATGCGTTGCAAGCTGACACCAAAACAACTGATTGATTCAACTGTATGTATTCTGAAACTGAAATTTATCTGGTACACTTACATTTGTACAACATGGACCGAAAAAGAGAGGTGAGATGACGGTGTTGGATGATAGAACTGATGTAGTAAGAAGTGAGTGTGAGAGTCGTGTCCCCACTAGTGATCCCCACCAGAGATGAGTGTTGGGTGTATATAGAATGTACGTAGTAAGAAGTGAGTGTGAGAGTCGTGTCCTCATTACCTGAAGCAGTACTGTTAAATACACTTGACACGTTAAAAAAGCAATTTCTTTAAATATATATATTTTTACAATGCTGCCAAAAAGGAGAAAAAAGAAGCATATTATCAGCGTTTACTTCAATTTATTTTTAGTTTTTGTAACTTTTTTGATTTTGTAACTTTTTATAAAGCTATCATCAGTTCAGCATCTACGCGTTTCCGTTTTTGTATTCTACCTATTATCGTCTCATTGGATTGGCAATAAAACATTTATGAAGTCTTACTAGCTTTGAGCTGTAGCTTTTCAGACAGCGAGTACAGATAGTACTATCCGTTGGACAAATCCTTCTCCAGTGTGGATATCTAGATGATGTACGTTGTCGAAGATATCCACTGGATAAGCAGTTATCCAACTATTGGTACATCTATAGCCTCTGTTTGATAACTGATAAAAGGCCAGAAAAACTATCTTCCCCGTGTCATCGTCCTGATATCAGTACAGGAAATGATTTTGGTAATAATTATTTTCCCATCATAATATATCGCTGATCGCGAGTATTTCTGCCTGACCTCTTCAAGTCGACTGCGACATTTCATTATCAGCGAAACCTGACAATTTTTATGCTTGAAGCAGACGAACTATTTTTAGTTTAGTGGTGTGCTGTACATTATTTAGTGTCATTGGGTCAGACGTTATCTGCGTTTTTATTGGATTTTAAATATTCAACTGTTATTCTTGTGGGAAGTATCTTCAGACTTAGTGTCGATATGCAAAGTTATCAATTTGAAGCTCAAAGTCTGTCTGTTGCTGCGCTTTCGATAAACATTGAGCTAGACGACAGTCGTCATTCCTGTGAGAAAGGATGATAATTTAGTTGGTTTTTATGGTGTAAGTTTGGTAATCTTTGGATGTTGACACAAATGCTGCATAACCATAAGCTATTGGTGTGTTTTTCTCCAAACGTATATAGCTAATTGCATAATCGTTGTCGGGTTGAAAATCATGAAAGCTATGACCAAAAGGAATTCTGGGAAATTAAAACTCTCAAATAACACCGTCAACCATCGACCTTTTTATCCAGACTTGTAGGATCTTAGTTAAATAGCTCATATACCTTCAAAACTACGAGAACATTGAATATATCTGCATGTAATATAGGGCATGAACTGATTTCCCATCCATCCTTGCGGTCTCAGCTTCTATGATTTATGATTTTCAACCCGACAACGATTATGCAATTAGCTATATGCCAAATTATAAAGTTACTTTTTGCCATAATTTGCAGTTGTATTTTTATTTTGTCGTTTGCACTTAATATTGATCTACTGATACTGAAACTGCGACTGACTGATTAATTAATTCAACCGCTGCTATTTCAGTCGAGGCTATCGTCTGTTGCTTATCAGTTTAATAAAATAGAGATTATAGTTAACATCAATGTCAAAACCACCAGTTATTTAGCCGAGTCTTAATTTGACTGACGGCTGACAGCGGCCGTCTATGCTTGCCTGTGAACGTCGTGGTACTGGCTACTTCACAGTCTTTCCTCATGTTTCCTGTTTTTCTCAGTAAATCTCTTGTTTTGTCCTTTCTGCACTCTTCCAATAAAGTAATGCATAGAATATCTGTTGAAAATACTCCAGTTTCGCGTTGTTTAGAGATGACCGCTGTCCATGACAAAAGACGCATTTGTACAGGCTTAGCCTCGATTCAGAAAACAGTCCGTGCAATTCAAAAATGGTTCTATTGTTTCATGTCAACATTTTTTCGTGTTCTTGTTGATATTTGTGAATAATTTACACTGACTCGAGGCTAACCCTGTACAAATGCGTCTGATGTCAATAAGTACAGCGGTTTTACAACGGGAACTGTGAACGCAAAAAGGGACTATTGTGCAGCACCACAGGTACTGCATTTGTTTTTGAAGAGCTTAAAAAAGTAACGCATATATAGAAGACCGTTTGAACACTGTAGCAATATATAGCCGATGTGTGCGTTATTTGAACTAACGCATGCACCGAACATTGTTTGAACACTGTAGCAATATATAGCCGATGTGTGCGTTATTTGAAGAGTATTAAACGCATGCACCGAACATTGTTTGAATACTGTAGCAATATATAGCCGATGTGTGCGTTATTTGAAGAGTATTAAACGCATGCACCGAACATTGTTTGAACACTGTAGCCGCAATATATAGCCGATGTGTGCGTTATTTGAAGAGTATTAAACGCATGCACCGAACATTGTTTGAACACTGTAGCAATATATAGCCGATGTGTGCGTTATTTGAAGAGTAACGCATGCACCGAACATTGTTTGAATACTGTAGCAATATATAGCCGATGTGTGCGTTATTTGAAGAGTAACGCATGCACCGAACATTGTTTGAATACTGTAGCAATATATAGCCGATGTGTGCGTTATTTGAAGAGTAACGCATGCACCGAACATTGTTTGAATACAAGATAGAGGTATCTGTTTGTATCTTTTCTTTCTTTTTTTGAAGATATTTTATATTTATAAATATTCTTTTTGTTTGTCCATCTTGTTATTGTTTTGATTAAGTTGTTGTTGTTGTTTTCTTCTTGCTATCTTGTTCTCATCTTGCCCGCAATGCTGCAATTGCTGTTCTAATTTTTCTTCTTTCTTTTCTTCTTGTTGTCAATCATCATCATCATCATTGTGTTATTCGTGTTCGTTGTCTTCTTCTTTTTTTTCTTGCTTCTTCTTGCTTCTTTTTCTTCTTCTTGCTTAGCTTCTTAATTTTTCTTCTTCTTCTTCTTGCTTCTTCTTGTTTCTTCTTTTTCTTCTTCTTCTTCTTCTTCTTCCTCTTCTACTACTACTACTACTACTACTACTACTACTACTACTACTACTACTACTACTACTACTACTACTACTACTAACTAGTCTACTACTACTACTGCTACTACTTCTACTGCTACTACTACCACTACTACTACTACTACTACTAGTACTACTAGTCTACTACTACTACCAACACTACTACTACTACTACTACTACTAATACTAGTCTACTACTACTACTACTACTACTAGTCTTCTACTACTACTACTACTACTACTACTACTACTACTACTACTACTACTACTACTACTACTACTACTACTACTACTACTACTACTACTACTACTACTAGTCTACTAGCTACTACTACCACTACTACTACTACTACTACTACTACTACTACTAGTACTACTACTAGTCTACTACTACTACACTACTACTACTACTACTACTACTACTAGTACTACTACTACTACTACTACTACTAGTCTACTACTACTACTACTACTACTACTACTACTACTACTACTACTACTACTACTACTACTACTACTACTACTACTACTACTACTACTACTACTACTACTACTACTACTACTACTACTACTACTACTACTACTACTACTACTACTACTACTACTACTACTACTACTACTACTACTACTACTACTACTACTACTACTACTACTACTACTACTACTACTACTACTACTACTACTACTACTACTACTACTACTACTACTACTACTACTACTACTACTACTACTACTACTACTACTACTACTACTACTACTACTACTACTACTACTACTACTACTACTACTACTACTACTACTACTACTACTACTACTACTACTACTACTACTACTACTACTACTACTACTACTACTACTACTACTACTACTATACTACTACTACTACTACTACTACTACTACTACTACTACTACTACTACTACTACTACTACTACTACTACTACTACTACTACTACTACTACTACTACTACTACTACTACTACTACTACTACTACTACTACTACTACTACTACTACTACTACTACTACTACTACTACTACTACTACTACTACTACTACTACTACTACTACTACTACTACTACTACTACTACTACTACTACTACTACTACTACTACTACTACTACTACTACTACTACTACTACTACTACTACTACTACTACTACTACTACTACTACTACTACTACTACTACTACTACTACTACTACTACTACTACTACTACTACTACTACTACTACTACTACTACTACTACTACTACTACTACTACTACTACTACTACTACTACTACTACTACTACTACTACTACTACTACTACTACTACTACTACTACTACTACTACTACTACTACTACTACTACTACTACTACTACTACTACTACTACTACTACTACTACTACTACTACTACTACTACTACTACTACTACTACTACTACTACTACTACTACTACTACTACTACTACTACTACTACTACTACTACTACTACTACTACTACTACTACTACTACTACTACTACTACTACTACTACTACTACTACTACTACTACTACTACTACTACTACTACTACTACTACTACTACTACTACTACTACTACTACTACTACTACTACTACTACTACTACTACTACTACTACTACTACTACTACTACTACTACTACTACTACTACTACTACTACTACTACTACTACTACTACTACTACTACTACTACTACTACTACTACTACTACTACTACTACTACTACTACTACTACTACTACTACTACTACTACTACTACTACTACTACTACTACTACTACTACTACCACTACCACTACCACTACACTACCACTACCACTACCACTACCACTACCACTACCACTACTACTACTATCTTCTACTGCTGTTACTGCCGCTTTCTCGCCGCCTCTTCACTTATGCCTCTCAGTTCCCGGTGTCAGTGTTCTTATGCTGAAGTATAGATCATGCTAGACCACTTAACATACAACTGCCATTCGTTCTTTGAATACCTTAACCTTTCTGACGTATTAAACCTTGTATAGTATACAGCACCACGCCTTTATCAAATACTAACCAACCGTAAATAATGTATAATTGCACCTTAATTGTCTGACGCTGTCAGTGGTTCTCTCTCGATGGACACAGGAAAATTCCTGAAAAGCAACGATTTCTCTTCCAATTGGGCTATTTATCGTTCAAACAAAACTAATTCCACCAAATGTTGACATTTGCGTTGGTGTCGATGCTGGGTTTATTTGGTTGTAAAGCACTCTGTCATTTGGGTTAAGACTAACATCTCTAAACAAAGACTGAGTGACGTGCTAATTAATTGATTGAATTTCAAATTGGACAATGACAAGTTTGTATTGCATTTTCGGCGTTGAAGTTTCACCAGCATTAGTTCAGTGTTGCTCGACGTACGATTCCGTCCATCTTCCCGGCGTCCATTAGCCTCGAAGAGTCATGGGATTTGACGATGTGTATGAAGTATCTGAATTCATAGGCAAAGGATCTTTTGGTGAAGTCAACAAATGTGTACACAAAGCGACACACGAGGTTTTTGCTGTCAAAGAAGTCGCATTCACCAACGAAGAAGACCGAGAGAAGGCCGTTCATGAAGCCAAGGTTGGTAACAAAGCCGCTAAGTTTAACTAACAAAGCCGTTACATTTTTTAAATAGTTTGTTGAAGTTTGACGCAACATGGACACTTAACTCGAATTCCTGAACTACCATAGATAGGAAACTAGTATTATTTCAAAGTGTTGTGCTTTTCAAATCCAACTCATAATGTGAAAACGTGTGTGTTTAAAATTCTGTGAATCGCATTCCAATGAGTACGATAATAACTTTATTTAAGGTCGGTTTGAGGGGACTGTTTAGGTCCCCAGCAAAAAATAAATTCCAATCGGCCTTTTCAGTGAAAGTTAAAATCGCTGGCTTCGATTACGAGTGACGAGATATATAAAATGAATCGCTGGCCCTAATTGTGCAACAATCGCATGTATTTACAAACATCTAGTATGGATCACAACGCGGCTTGGCCTCTCGATCCAGAGGTAAACGGAAACACTTTCCAAACCGAGTTTTTTTTCATACTTGTATACGTGCACTGATTAAAAGCTTTCTAGAATGAACGGTATATATTATGTGAGTGGGTTCCCTGGATAGGAATTTGACCGTGAGGAGCTAAGTCGAGGAGGATGAGTGCAAAATCAGTTAGGGATCGCTACAGACACCCAACAAAATCAAACTTTTTGGCTAAAAGTGGGAGGGCCAAAGCTCCCCCAGCCCCCAGAGGAGGTCTGAATAGTATCAGAATGCATTGCGTTTCATATTATATTATCGTTTTTTCGTGACGTCATTACTTTCTCACAACCGGCAAGACGACAAGAAGTAATGGCGGCGTTTAGGCCTATTGCTGGTTACTCGGCGCCTGTCTTCGATGATATTCGGTTATTATACGTTCACTGCGTATCAAAAGAAGAGTTCCGATCGGTTTCCGTAACCGGCCTGGAAGGGCTTGAAGCTGTTTTTAGGATGGTTCACATCAGTTTTATCGACAAATTCAGCGAGAAACGTGTTGCGTTGGTCCCTTGCTCGACAACAGACCACAACTATTCGATGGACTCTCTCTTAATAATAAGCTTTATTTAAGCAGGGAACACCTTCAGCAAGCTGTTCTCCCAGGTGTCCCTGACATCAATAAATAAAATATACAATATCATAATATAATAATTCAAAGGTGTTCGCAGCCCAGCGCTTGTTCGCCTAACAACATCGTAACAGTTTACGTCGAGATGCACCAGTGCTTGTCCTCTTCGCGCGTTTCTCTTTGGGTTTATGTGGCGTATTGCCCGTGCTAACATACGTTCGCTTTGAGCTTTCATCCATAATTCTGAAAAAGTAAAAGTTTATATTAGTTACTGCCTTTTAGCGTATCTATTAGAACACAAGTTATTGATTTCAGCAACGAAAGAGTTGTTTTGTCACATGCCGTGACGCGTTGTCACGAATGCTTCAGAGCAATGAAATACGACCACAAGTGTCAAAAAATGTCTAACTTCGGAGCCAGTAAAACTATCTAAAACGTGGAGTAACTTTGAGTAAGTTTATATACAAACGTTCTCCAAGCCTTACAGTACGATAACGTGTTATTAAAATATAAAATACTCGAGTCAATAATAAGAATAAAGCGGTTTTTGGTGAGCGCCTATCACTCAAATTTTCAAAGCGTAGTGAATACCCTTCGTAAGCTACTGATTTTTTCAAAAGACAGCGAGAAAATCATGAGATAAAGTCTTCAGGGAACGGTAGTATTATATGCACTGGAAACATGGGTACAAATCTTACCTTCAATGCTGGCGATATTGCTAAACAAATCTTGCTTGTAAAACACTAACAAATCACATTCTTGAAGACTGGAAGCGTGAACTTCACAACATTTCTCCCGCAATGCATTCTGGGATACTATTCAGACCTCCTCTGCCCAGCCCCCGTCTCCGCGGTCCCTGAAGCCTAGTATTTTGTACTTAACGCATTTGTTCCAAGTGTTTGAATTACAGATAAGGTCCCACTCCCAATTGGCCTTGCAGCCTCATCATGGTGCTTCTAATAATCATATGTCGAACTCTTTTCAGATCTGTGGGCTGGTTGATCACCCAAGCATCGTTCGCCTAGAAGATGTTTTTCATACAGAAACTAGTGTACTGCTAGTGCTAGAGTACCTACCAGGCGGTGACCTATTTGATGGTGTGGTATCGAGATCGTATTATAGTGAAAAAGACGCATGTACATGTATTCGACAGGTCTTGAAGGCTCTACGATATCTCGCAAAGATAGGCATAGTACATAGGGTATGTATACACCTATTTCAAAAAAGGTTGTCAGAGAGAAACCGGTGATGGGAAAATGGGCATCCTATAAGGTTGTCAGAGAGAAAGATGTTAGGAGATAGGAGCTGAGAATGGTCATGCTATGAGGTTGTCAGAGAGAAACCGATATGATAGGGATAGGAGAATGGTCATTGCCGGTAAGGTTGTCAGAGAGAAACCGATATGATAGGGATAGGAAGAATGGTCATTGCCGGTAAGGTTGTCAGAGAGAAACCGATATGATAGGGATAGGAGAATGGTCATTGCCGGTAAGGTTGTCAGAGAGAAACCGATATGATAGGGATAGGAGAATGGTCATTGCCGGTAAGGTTGTCAGAGAGAAACCGATGATAGGGATAGGAGAATGGTCATTGCCGGTAAGGTTGTCAGAGAGAAACCGATGATAGGGATAGAAGAATGGTCATTGCCGGTAAGGTTGTCAGAGAGAAACCGATATGATAGGGATAGAAGAATGGTCATTGCCGGTAAGGTTGTCAGAGAGAAACCGATATGATAGGGATAGAAGAATGGTCATTGCCGGTAAGGTTGTCAGAGAGAAACCGATATGATAGGGATAGGAGAATGGTCATTGCCGGTAAGGTTGTCAGAGAGAAACCGATATGATAGGGATAGGAGAATGGTCATTGCCGGTAAGGTTGTCAGAGAGAAACCGATATGATAGGGATAGAAGAATGGTCATTGCCGGTAAGGTTGTCAGAGAGAAACCGATGATAGGGATAGAAGAATGGTCATTGCCGGTAAGGTTGTCAGAGAGAAACCGATGATAGGGATAGGAAATGGTCATTGCCGGTAAGGTTGTCAGAGAGAAACCGATATGATAGGGATAGGAGAATGGTCATTGCCGGTAAGGTTGTCAGAGAGAAACCGATGATAGGGATAGAAGAATGGTCATTGCCGGTAAGGTTGTCAGAGAGAAACCGATATGATAGGGATAGAAGAATGGTCATTGCCGGTAAGGTTGTCAGAGAGAAACCGATATGATAGGGATAGGAAGAATGGTCATTGCCGGTAAGGTTGTCAGAGAGAAACCGATGATAGGGATAGAAGAATGGTCATTGCCGGTAAGGTTGTCAGAGAGAAACCGATGATAGGGATAGAAGAATGGTCATTGCCGGTAAGGTTGTCAGAGAGAAAACGATATGATAGGGATAGAAGAATGGTCATTGCCGGTAAGGTTGTCAGAGAGAAACCGATATGATAGGGATAGAAGAATGGTCATTGCCGGTAAGGTTGTCAGAGAGAAACCGATGATAGGGATAGAAGAATGGTCATTGCCGGTAAGGTTGTCAGAGAGAAACCGATGATAGGGATAGAAGAATGGTCATTGCCGGTAAGGTTGTCAGAGAGAAACCGATATGATAGGGATAGGAGAATGGTCATTGCCGGTAAGGTTGTCAGAGAGAAACCGATGATAGGGATAGAAGAATGGTCATTGCCGGTAAGGTTGTCAGAGAGAAACCGATATGATAGGGATAGAAGAATGGTCATTGCCGGTAAGGTTGTCAGAGAGAAACCGATATGATAGGGATAGAAGAATGGTCATTGCCGGTAAGGTTGTCAGAGAGAAACCGATGATAGGGATAGGAGAATGGTCATTGCCGGTAAGGTTGTCAGAGAGAAACCGATATGATAGGGATAGGAGAATGGTCATTGCCGGTAAGGTTGTCAGAGAGAAACCGATGATAGGGATAGAAGAATGGTCATTGCCGGTAAGGTTGTCAGAGAGAAACCGATATGATAGGGATAGGAGAATGGTCATTGCCGGTAAGGTTGTCAGAGAGAAACCGATGATGATAGGGATAGAAGAATGGTCATTGCCGGTAAGGTTGTCAGAGAGAAACCGATATGATAGGGATAGGAGAATGGTCATTGCCGGTAAGGTTGTCAGAGAGAAACCGATATGATAGGGATAGAAGAATGGTCATTGCCGGTAAGGTTGTCAGAGAGAAACCGATATGATAGGGATAGGAGAATGGTCATTGCCGGTAAGGTTGTCAGAGAGAAACCGATATGATAGGGATAGAAGAATGGTCATTGCCGGTAAGGTTGTCAGAGAGAAACCGATGATAGGGATAGGAGAATGGTCATTGCCGGTAAGGTTGTCAGAGAGAAACCGATATGATAGGGATAGAAGAATGGTCATTGCCGGTAAGGTTGTCAGAGAGAAACCGATATGATAGGGATAGGAGAATGGTCATTGCCGGTAAGGTTGTCAGAGAGAAACCGATATGATAGGGATAGGAGAATGGTCATTGCCGGTAAGGTTGTCAGAGAGAAACCGATATGATAGGGATAGAAGAATGGTCATTGCCGGTAAGGTTGTCAGAGAGAAACCGATATGATAGGGATAGAAGAATGGTCATTGCCGGTAAGGTTGTCAGAGAGAAACCGATATGATAGGGATAGAAGAATGGTCATTGCCGGTAAGGTTGTCAGAGAGAAACCGATGATGATAGGGATAGGAGAATGGTCATTGCCGGTAAGGTTGTCAGAGAGAAACCGATATGATAGGGATAGGAGAATGGTCATTGCCGGTAAGGTTGTCAGAGAGAAACCGATATGATAGGGATAGGAGAATGGTCATTGCCGGTAAGGTTGTCAGAGAGAAACCGATATGATAGGGATAGGAGAATGGTCATTGCCGGTAAGGTTGTCAGAGAGAAACCGATATGATAGGGATAGAAGAATGGTCATTGCCGGTAAGGTTGTCAGAGAGAAACCGATGATAGGGATAGAAGAATGGTCATTGCCGGTAAGGTTGTCAGAGAGAAACCGATGATAGGGATAGGAGAATGGTCATTGCCGGTAAGGTTGTCAGAGAGAAACCGATATGATAGGGATAGGAGAATGGTCATTGCCGGTAAGGTTGTCAGAGAGAAAAACCGATATGATAGGGATAGGAGAATGGTCATTGCCGGTAAGGTTGTCAGAGAGAAACCGATATGATAGGGATAGAAGAATGGTCATTGCCGGTAAGGTTGTCAGAGAGAAACCGATATGATAGGGATAGGAGAATGGTCATTGCCGGTAAGGTTGTCAGAGAGAAACCGATATGATAGGGATAGGAGAATGGTCATTGCCGGTAAGGTTGTCAGAGAGAAACCGATATGATAGGGATAGAAGAATGGTCATTGCCGGTAAGGTTGTCAGAGAGAAACCGATATGATAGGGATAGGAGAATGGTCATTGCCGGTAAGGTTGTCAGAGAGAAACCGATATGATAGGGATAGGAGAATGGTCATTGCCGGTAAGGTTGTCAGAGAGAAACCGATGATAGGGATAGAAGAATGGTCATTGCCGGTAAGGTTGTCAGAGAGAAACCGATGATAGGGATAGGAGAATGGTCATTGCCGGTAAGGTTGTCAGAGAGAAACCGATGATAGGGATAGGAGAATGGTCATTGCCGGTAAGGTTGTCAGAGAGAAACCGATGATAGGGATAGAAGAATGGTCATTGCCGGTAAGGTTGTCAGAGAGAAACCGATATGATAGGGATAGAAGAATGGTCATTGCCGGTAAGGTTGTCAGAGAGAAACCGATATGATAGGGATAGGAGAATGGTCATTGCCGGTAAGGTTGTCAGAGAGAAACCGATATGATAGGGATAGAAGAATGGTCATTGCCGGTAAGGTTGTCAGAGAGAAACCGATATGATAGGGATAGGAGAATGGTCATTGCCGGTAAGGTTGTCAGAGAGAAACCGATATGATAGGGATAGGAGAATGGTCATTGCCGGTAAGGTTGTCAGAGAGAAACCGATATGATAGGGATAGAAGAATGGTCATTGCCGGTAAGGTTGTCAGAGAGAAACCGATATGATAGGGATAGAAGAATGGTCATTGCCGGTAAGGTTGTCAGAGAGAAACCGATATGATAGGATAGAAGAATGGTCATTGCCGGTAAGGTTGTCAGAGAGAAACCGATATGATAGGGATAGGAGAATGGTCATTGCCGGTAAGGTTGTCAGAGAGAAACCGATATGATAGGGATAGGAGAATGGTCATTGCCGGTAAGGTTGTCAGAGAGAAACCGATGATAGGGATAGGAGAATGGTCATTGCCGGTAAGGTTGTCAGAGAGAAACCGATATGATAGGGATAGAAGAATGGTCATTGCCGGTAAGGTTGTCAGAGAGAAACCGATGATAGGGATAGGAGAATGGTCATTGCCGGTAAGGTTGTCAGAGAGAAACCGATATGATAGGGATAGGAGAATGGTCATTGCCGGTAAGGTTGTCAGAGAGAAACCGATGATAGGGATAGAAGAATGGTCATTGCCGGTAAGGTTGTCAGAGAGAAACCGATGATAGGGATAGAAGAATGGTCATTGCCGGTAAGGTTGTCAGAGAGAAACCGATGATGATAGGGATAGGAGAATGGTCATTGCCGGTAAGGTTGTCAGAGAGAAACCGATGATAGGGATAGGAGAATGGTCATTGCCGGTAAGGTTGTCAGAGAGAAACCGATATGATAGGGATAGAAGAATGGTCATTGCCGGTAAGGTTGTCAGAGAGAAACCGATGATAGGGATAGAAGAATGGTCATTGCCGGTAAGGTTGTCAGAGAGAAACCGATGATAGGGATAGGAGAATGGTCATTGCCGGTAAGGTTGTCAGAGAGAAACCGATATGATAGGGATAGAAGAATGGTCATTGCCGGTAAGGTTGTCAGAGAGAAACCGATATGATAGGGATAGAAGAATGGTCATTGCCGGTAAGGTTGTCAGAGAGAAACCGATGATAGGGATAGAAGAATGGTCATTGCCGGTAAGGTTGTCAGAGAGAAACCGATATGATAGGGATAGAAGAATGGTCATTGCCGGTAAGGTTGTCAGAGAGAAACCGATGATAGGGATAGAAGAATGGTCATTGCCGGTAAGGTTGTCAGAGAGAAACCGATGATAGGGATAGGAGAATGGTCATTGCCGGTAAGGTTGTCAGAGAGAAACCGATGATAGGGATAGAAGAATGGTCATTGCCGGTAAGGTTGTCAGAGAGAAACCGATGATAGGGATAGAAGAATGGTCATTGCCGGTAAGGTTGTCAGAGAGAAACCGATGATAGGGATAGGAGAATGGTCATTGCCGGTAAGGTTGTCAGAGAGAAACCGATGATAGGGATAGAAGAATGGTCATTGCCGGTAAGGTTGTCAGAGAGAAACCGATGATAGGGATAGAAGAATGGTCATTGCCGGTAAGGTTGTCAGAGAGAAACCGATGATAGGGATAGAAGAATGGTCATTGCCGGTAAGGTTGTCAGAGAGAAACCGATATGATAGGGATAGAAGAATGGTCATTGCCGGTAAGGTTGTCAGAGAGAAACCGATGATAGGGATAGAAGAATGGTCATTGCCGGTAAGGTTGTCAGAGAGAAACCGATGATAGGGATAGAAGAATGGTCATTGCCGGTAAGGTTGTCAGAGAGAAACCGATATGATAGGGATAGAAGAATGGTCATTGCCGGTAAGGTTGTCAGAGAGAAACCGATATGATAGGGATAGGAGAATGGTCATTGCCGGTAAGGTTGTCAGAGAGAAACCGATATGATAGGGATAGGAGAATGGTCATTGCCGGTAAGGTTGTCAGAGAGAAACCGATATGATAGGGATAGAAGAATGGTCATTGCCGGTAAGGTTGTCAGAGAGAAACCGATATGATAGGGATAGGAGAATGGTCATTGCCGGTAAGGTTGTCAGAGAGAAACCGATATGATAGGGATAGAAGAATGGTCATTGCCGGTAAGGTTGTCAGAGAGAAACCGATGATAGGGATAGGAGAATGGTCATTGCCGGTAAGGTTGTCAGAGAGAAACCGATGATAGGGATAGGAAGAATGGTCATTGCCGGTAAGGTTGTCAGAGAGAAACCGATATGATAGGGATAGGAGAATGGTCATTGCCGGTAAGGTTGTCAGAGAGAAACCGATATGATAGGGATAGAAGAATGGTCATTGCCGGTAAGGTTGTCAGAGAGAAACCGATATGATAGGGATAGAAGAATGGTCATTGCCGGTAAGGTTGTCAGAGAGAAACCGATGATAGGGATAGAAGAATGGTCATTGCCGGTAAGGTTGTCAGAGAGAAACCGATATGATAGGGATAGAAGAATGGTCATTGCCGGTAAGGTTGTCAGAGAGAAACCGATATGATAGGGATAGAAGAATGGTCATTGCCGGTAAGGTTGTCAGAGAGAAACCGATATGATAGGGATAGGAGAATGGTCATTGCCGGTAAGGTTGTCAGAGAGAAACCGATATGATAGGGATAGAGAATGGTCATTGCCGGTAAGGTTGTCAGAGAGAAACCGATGATAGGGATAGAAGAATGGTCATTGCCGGTAAGGTTGTCAGAGAGAAACCGATGATAGGGATAGGAGAATGGTCATTGCCGGTAAGGTTGTCAGAGAGAAACCGATATGATAGGGATAGGAGAATGGTCATTGCCGGTAAGGTTGTCAGAGAGAAACCGATGATAGGGATAGGAGAATGGTCATTGCCGGTAAGGTTGTCAGAGAGAAACCGATATGATAGGGATAGGAGAATGGTCATTGCCGGTAAGGTTGTCAGAGAGAAACCGATGATAGGGATAGAAGAATGGTCATTGCCGGTAAGGTTGTCAGAGAGAAACCGATGATAGGGATAGAAGAATGGGTCATTGCCGGTAAGGTTGTCAGAGAGAAACCGATGATATAGGGATAGAAGAATGGTCATTGCCGGTAAGGTTGTCAGAGAGAAACCGATGATAGGGATAGAAGAATGGTCATTGCCGGTAAGGTTGTCAGAGAGAAACCGATGATAGGGATAGAAGAATGGTCATTGCCGGTAAGGTTGTCAGAGAGAAACCGATATGATAGGGATAGAGAAATGGTCATTGCCGGTAAGGTTGTCAGAGAGAAACCGATGATAGGGATAGAAGAATGGTCATTGCCGGTAAGGTTGTCAGAGAGAAACCGATATGATAGGGATAGGAGAATGGTCATTGCCGGTAAGGTTGTCAGAGAGAAACCGATATGATAGGGATAGAAGAATGGTCATTGCCGGTAAGGTTGTCAGAGAGAAACCGATGATAGGGATAGGAGAATGGTCATTGCCGGTAAGGTTGTCAGAGAGAAACCGATATGATAGGGATAGGAGAATGGTCATTGCCGGTAAGGTTGTCAGAGAGAAACCGATGATAGGGATAGGAGAATGGTCATTGCCGGTAAGGTTGTCAGAGAGAAACCGATGATAGGGATAGAAGAATGGTCATTGCCGGTAAGGTTGTCAGAGAGAAACCGATGATAGGGATAGAAGAATGGTCATTGCCGGTAAGGTTGTCAGAGAGAAACCGATGATAGGGATAGAAGAATGGTCATTGCCGGTAAGGTTGTCAGAGAGAAACCGATGATAGGGATAGAAGAATGGTCATTGCCGGTAAGGTTGTCAGAGAGAAACCGATATGATAGGGATAGAAGAATGGTCATTGCCGGTAAGGTTGTCAGAGAGAAACCGATGATAGGGATAGGAGAATGGTCATTGCCGGTAAGGTTGTCAGAGAGAAACCGATGATAGGGATAGAAGAATGGTCATTGCCGGTAAGGTTGTCAGAGAGAAACCGATATGATAGGGATAGGAGAATGGTCATTGCCGGTAAGGTTGTCAGAGAGAAACCGATGATAGGGATAGGAGAATGGTCATTGCCGGTAAGGTTGTCAGAGAGAAACCGATATGATAGGGATAGAAGAATGGTCATTGCCGGTAAGGTTGTCAGAGAGAAACCGATATGATAGGGATAGAAGAATGGTCATTGCCGGTAAGGTTGTCAGAGAGAAACCGATATGATAGGGATAGAAGAATGGTCATTGCCGGTAAGGTTGTCAGAGAGAAACCGATGATAGGGATAGGAGAATGGTCATTGCCGGTAAGGTTGTCAGAGAGAAACCGATATGATAGGGATAGGAGAATGGTCATTGCCGGTAAGGTTGTCAGAGAGAAACCGATATGATAGGGATAGGAGAATGGTCATTGCCGGTAAGGTTGTCAGAGAGAAACCGATGATAGGGATAGGAGAATGGTCATTGCCGGTAAGGTTGTCAGAGAGAAACCGATGATAGGGATAGGAGAATGGTCATTGCCGGTAAGGTTGTCAGAGAGAAACCGATGATAGGGATAGAAGAATGGTCATTGCCGGTAAGGTTGTCAGAGAGAAACCGATGATAGGGATAGGAGAATGGTCATTGCCGGTAAGGTTGTCAGAGAGAAACCGATGATAGGGATAGAAGAATGGTCATTGCCGGTAAGGTTGTCAGAGAGAAACCGATGATAGGGATAGGAGAATGGTCATTGCCGGTAAGGTTGTCAGAGAGAAACCGATATGATAGGGATAGAAGAATGGTCATTGCCGGTAAGGTTGTCAGAGAGAAACCGATATGATAGGGATAGGAGAATGGTCATTGCCGGTAAGGTTGTCAGAGAGAAACCGATGATAGGGATAGGAGAATGGTCATTGCCGGTAAGGTTGTCAGAGAGAAACCGATATGATAGGGATAGGAGAATGGTCATTGCCGGTAAGGTTGTCAGAGAGAAACCGATGATAGGGATAGGAGAATGGTCATTGCCGGTAAGGTTGTCAGAGAGAAACCGATGATAGGGATAGGAGAATGGTCATTGCCGGTAAGGTTGTCAGAGAGAAACCGATATGATAGGGATAGAAGAATGGTCATTGCCGGTAAGGTTGTCAGAGAGAAACCGATATGATAGGGATAGAAGAATGGTCATTGCCGGTAAGGTTGTCAGAGAGAAACCGATATGATAGGGATAGAAGAATGGTCATTGCCGGTAAGGTTGTCAGAGAGAAACCGATATGATAGGGATAGGAGAATGGTCATTGCCGGTAAGGTTGTCAGAGAGAAACCGATGATAGGGATAGGAGAATGGTCATTGCCGGTAAGGTTGTCAGAGAGAAACCGATATGATAGGGATAGAAGAATGGTCATTGCCGGTAAGGTTGTCAGAGAGAAACCGATATGATAGGGATAGAAGAATGGTCATTGCCGGTAAGGTTGTCAGAGAGAAACCGATGATAGGGATAGAAGAATGGTCATTGCCGGTAAGGTTGTCAGAGAGAAACCGATATGATAGGGATAGAAGAATGGTCATTGCCGGTAAGGTTGTCAGAGAGAAACCGATGATAGGGATAGGAGAATGGTCATTGCCGGTAAGGTTGTCAGAGAGAAACCGATATGATAGGGATAGAAGAATGGTCATTGCCGGTAAGGTTGTCAGAGAGAAACCGATGATAGGGATAGGAGAATGGTCATTGCCGGTAAGGTTGTCAGAGAGAAACCGATGATAGGGATAGAAGAATGGTCATTGCCGGTAAGGTTGTCAGAGAGAAACCGATATGATAGGGATAGAAGAATGGTCATTGCCGGTAAGGTTGTCAGAGAGAAACCGATATGATAGGGATAGGAGAATGGTCATTGCCGGTAAGGTTGTCAGAGAGAAACCGATATGATAGGGATAGGAGAATGGTCATTGCCGGTAAGGTTGTCAGAGAGAAACCGATGATAGGGATAGGAGAATGGTCATTGCCGGTAAGGTTGTCAGAGAGAAACCGATATGATAGGGATAGAAGAATGGTCATTGCCGGTAAGGTTGTCAGAGAGAAACCGATATGATAGGGATAGAAGAATGGTCATTGCCGGTAAGGTTGTCAGAGAGAAACCGATATGATAGGGATAGGAGAATGGTCATTGCCGGTAAGGTTGTCAGAGAGAAACCGATGATAGGGATAGGAGAATGGTCATTGCCGGTAAGGTTGTCAGAGAGAAACCGATATGATAGGGATAGGAGAATGGTCATTGCCGGTAAGGTTGTCAGAGAGAAACCGATGATAGGGATAGGAGAATGGTCATTGCCGGTAAGGTTGTCAGAGAGAAACCGATGATAGGGATAGGAGAATGGTCATTGCCGGTAAGGTTGTCAGAGAGAAACCGATGATAGGGATAGGAGAATGGTCATTGCCGGTAAGGTTGTCAGAGAGAAACCGATGATAGGGATAGAAGAATGGTCATTGCCGGTAAGGTTGTCAGAGAGAAACCGATGATAGGGATAGGAGAATGGTCATTGCCGGTAAGGTTGTCAGAGAGAAACCGATGATAGGGATAGAAGAATGGTCATTGCCGGTAAGGTTGTCAGAGAGAAACCGATGATAGGGATAGGAGAATGGTCATTGCCGGTAAGGTTGTCAGAGAGAAACCGATATGATAGGGATAGAAGAATGGTCATTGCCGGTAAGGTTGTCAGAGAGAAACCGATGATAGGGATAGGAGAATGGTCATTGCCGGTAAGGTTGTCAGAGAGAAACCGATGATAGGGATAGGAGAATGGTCATTGCCGGTAAGGTTGTCAGAGAGAAACCGATGATAGGGATAGGAGAATGGTCATTGCCGGTAAGGTTGTCAGAGAGAAACCGATGATAGGGATAGGAGAATGGTCATTGCCGGTAAGGTTGTCAGAGAGAAACCGATGATAGGGATAGAAGAATGGTCATTGCCGGTAAGGTTGTCAGAGAGAAACCGATATGATAGGGATAGAAGAATGGTCATTGCCGGTAAGGTTGTCAGAGAGAAACCGATATGATAGGGATAGAAGAATGGTCATTGCCGGTAAGGTTGTCAGAGAGAAACCGATGATAGGGATAGAAGAATGGTCATTGCCGGTAAGGTTGTCAGAGAGAAACCGATATGATAGGGATAGAAGAATGGTCATTGCCGGTAAGGTTGTCAGAGAGAAACCGATATGATAGGGATAGAAGAATGGTCATTGCCGGTAAGGTTGTCAGAGAGAAACCGATATGATAGGGATAGAAGAATGGTCATTGCCGGTAAGGTTGTCAGAGAGAAACCGATGATAGGGATAGAAGAATGGTCATTGCCGGTAAGGTTGTCAGAGAGAAACCGATATGATAGGGATAGAAGAATGGTCATTGCCGGTAAGGTTGTCAGAGAGAAACCGATGATAGGGATAGGAGAATGGTCATTGCCGGTAAGGTTGTCAGAGAGAAACCGATATGATAGGGATAGAAGAATGGTCATTGCCGGTAAGGTTGTCAGAGAGAAACCGATGATAGGGATAGGAAGAATGGTCATTGCCGGTAAGGTTTTGTCAGAGAGAAACCGATGATAGGGATAGAAGAATGGTCATTGCCGGTAAGGTTGTCAGAGAGAAACCGATATAGGGATAGGGATAGAAGAATGGTCATTGCCGGTAAGGTTGTCAGAGAGAAACCGATATGATAGGGATAGGAGAATGGTCATTGCCGGTAAGGTTGTCAGAGAGAAACCGATATGATAGGGATAGGAGAATGGTCATTGCCGGTAAGGTTGTCAGAGAGAAACCGATATGATAGGGATAGGAGAATGGTCATTGCCGGTAAGGTTGTCAGAGAGAAACCGATATGATAGGGATAGAAGAATGGTCATTGCCGGTAAGGTTGTCAGAGAGAAACCGATGATAGGGATAGGAGAATGGTCATTGCCGGTAAGGTTGTCAGAGAGAAACCGGTCGGCATTCTAAGGTTGTCAGAGAGAAAAGTCATAGGAAAATGGTCATTGGTCGTACTATGACCGAAGTGCACTGTGCGTTGGTTAAAATTATCCTATACAAGAAAGGTTTATCAACTCAGTTGATCAACATGATTGTTTCCCTTCCTTTAATTCTCTAGGATTTAAAACCAGAAAATTTGCTTTTATCCGAAAAGTCACGTGACGACAGACCACCTGTCATCAAACTAACAGATTTTGGTATCGCGAAGCAGTTACAAGGTTAGTTACTCACGATCGATGTGACCGCGCGCTCCAATTACAGTGGAACCAGCTCTACCAACGGCCACCTTCCCACAACGGCCACCTCTCTGTAAAGGCCAGGGTTTTTTGTCCCGTCCACCAGCAAGCCCATACATTTATTCGTTTTTGAAACCTCCCCACAATGGCCACCTCTACACAACGGTCAACCTCCACACAACGGCCAACCTTCCCACAATGGCCAACCTCTACACAATGGCCACCTCCCCACAATGGCCACCTCCACAGTGACCACCTCCACACAACAGCCACCTCTACACAACGGCCACCTCTACACAACGGTCAACCTCCCCACAATGGCCAATATGTACACAATGGCCACCTCCCCACAATGGCCACCTCCACAGTGACCACCTCCACACAACAGCCACCTCTACACAACGGCCACCTCTACACAACGGCCACCTCTACACAACGGTCAACCTCCTCCACAATGGCCAATATCTACACAACGGCCACCTCTACACAACGGCCACCTCCCCACAATGGCCACCTCCACAGTGACCACCTCCACACAACAGCCACCTCTACACAACGGCCAACTCTTCCAACGGCACAACAACGGCCACCTCTACACAACGGCCACCTCTACACAACGACCACACAACTACATCCCACAATGCCACCTCTACACAACAGCCACCTCCACAGTGACCACCTCCACACAACAGCCACCTCTACACAACGGCCACCTCTACACAACGGTCAACCTCCACACAACGGCCACCTCTACACAACAGCCACCTCCACAGTGACCACCTCCACACACACAGCCACCTCTACACAACGGCCACCTCTACACAATGGCCACCTCCACACAACGGCCACCTCTACACAACGGCCACCTCTACACAACGGTCAACCTCCACACAACGGCCACCTCTACACAATGGCCACCTCCACAGTGACCACCTCCACACAACAGCCACCTCTACACAACGGCCACCTCTACACAATGGCCACCTCCACACAACGGCCACCTCTACACAACGGCCACCTCTACACAACGGTCAACCTCCACACAACGGCCACCTCTACACAATAGCCAACCTCTACACAATGGACACCTCCCCACAATGGCCACCTCCACACAACAGCCACCTCTACACAACGGTCAACCTCCCCACAATGGCCACCTCCCCACAATGGCCACCTCCACAGTGACCACCTCCACACAACAGCCACCTTTACACAACGGCCACAAAATGTCGTCCCGAGGTGACCGTTGTGGAGAGGTGACCGTTGTGGAGAGGTGACCGTTGTGGAGAGGTGGCCGTTGTGTAGAGGTGACCGTTGTGGAGAGGTGACCGTTGTGGAGAGGTGACCGTTGTGGAGAGGTGACCGTTGTAGAGAGGTGACCGTTGTGGAGAGGTGGCCGTTGTGGAGAGGTGACCGTTGTGGAGAGGTGACCGTTGTAGAGAGGTGACCGTTGTGGAGAGGTGGCCGTTGTGTAGAGGTAACCGTTGTGTAGAGGTGGCCGTTGTGGAGAGGTGACCGTTGTGTAGAGGTGGCCGTTGTGGAGAGGTGACCGTTGTGGAGAGGTGACCGTTGTGTAGAGGTGGCCGTTGTGGAGAGGTGACCGTTGTGGAGAGGTGACCGTTGTGTAGAGGTGGCCGTTGTGGAGAGGTGACCGTTGTGGAGAGGTGGCCGTTGTGGAGAGGTGACCGTTGTGGAGAGGTGACCGTTGTGTAAAGGTGACCGTTGTGGAGAGGTGAACGTTGTGTAGAGGTGACCGTTGTGTAGAGGTGACCGTTGTGGAGAGGTGACCGTTGTGTAGAGGTGACCGTTGTGGAGAGGTGACCGTTGTGGAGAGGTGACCGTTGTGGAGAAGTTCGACTGTAGTGTTCTTCAGATGCGCATGCTGGACGAAAAGGGAAAGTAAATGCAGTCTGGAAGTCACATTCAGCTACTGATTTGGTATCCAGGGGGGTCCTGCTGATCATGCAACACTTTCTAGACCAGACCTCCCTTTGTAATTGGCGTTAAGTAGTAAAATCAGTACTGGAAGTATTCTTCGTGCTTCCGTTACACAATGTCATCACGCGCAGTGATTCATCTATTCAAACCTCAAGATCTGTTTTTGTTCTGTTGTAGATGGCGTTAATCCTATACGATGTCACGGAAGTGGTTCTCCCATGTACCTTGCACCTGAAACAATTTTGGAGAGTAGAATTGATTGTGCTGTCGATATGTGGGCTTGCGGTGTTATCCTGTATATACTACTGGTAATAATAGTTATAGCAGTAGTAGCAGCAGCAGCAGCAGCAGCAGCAGTAGTAGTAGTTGCTGCTGCCGCAGCGAGCGAGCCTGAAGCGAGCGAGCAAGGCAGCTCTCTAATCGACATATATAAACAATATATAGGGGTCTTTGGGCATTTTGCTTACAAAACGCAAGGAATTGTGGTTAACGGCAAGATCAAAGGTGCAAGGCGCAAAGTGAAATATCTGAATGTGCAGAGACGACAATTGATCCCTTCAGTTAATAAAAAAATAATAAGTATAAGCAAGAACGTTTAATATAGAATTCTTTTTACGATGAAAGTCGTAAATATCATTTGGGATTTTTGTAAAGAAATCCGCTAATTATTCTCAAAACTATTTTAACCAATCACAGTTATCCATTCCCACGCCTGAAATGAACAAGAACGTGTGAACACCTTACTCTGATTGGTTAATGTCAAATCGGCTCATGCGTTCCTGTCAATACAAAATTGTTGCCGGATTATGACATGCTTCTCATGACATAACAATGCATTCAGTAGTTTTGCTTTAATTCCACATTTCCGGCATAACATTTTGTGTGGCAGCATTCACTGCCATAAAGGTAGACTAGTGGTAGTATAGTAGTATAGTAGTATAGTAGTAGTAGTAGTAGTAGTAGTAGTAGTAGTAGTAGTAGTAGTAGTATTATAGTAGTAGTAGTAGTAGTAGTAGTAGTAGTAGTAGTAGTAGTAGTAGTAGTAGTAGTAGTAGTAGTAGTAGTAGTAGTAGTAGTAGTAGTAGTAGTAGTAGTAGTAGTAGTAGTAGTAGTAGTAGTAGTAGTAGTAGTAGTAGTAGTAGTAGTAGTAGTAGTAGTAGTAGTAGTAGTAGTAGTAGTAGTAGTAGTAGTAGTAGTAGTAGTAGTAGTAGTAGTAGTAGTAGTAGTAGTAGTAGTAGTAGTAGTAGTAGTAGTAGTAGTAGTAGTAGTAGTAGTAGTAGTAGTAGTAGTAGTAGTAGTAGTAGTAGTAGTAGTAGTAGTAGTAGTAGTAGTAGTAGTAGTAGTAGTAGTAGTAGTAGTAGTAGTAGTAGTAGTAGTAGTAGTAGTAGTAGTAGTAGTAGTAGTAGTAGTAGTAGTAGTAGTAGTAGTAGTAGTAGTAGTAGTAGTAGTAGTAGTAGTAGTAGTAGTAGTAGTAGTAGTAGTAGTAGTAGTAGTAGTAGTAGTAGTAGTAGTAGTAGTAGTAGTAGTAGTAGTAGTAGTAGTAGTAGTAGTAGTAGTAGTAGTAGTAGTAGTAGTAGTAGTAGTAGTAGTAGTAGTAGTAGTAGTAGTAGTAGTAGTAGTAGTAGTAGTAGTAGTAGTAGTAGTAGTAGTAGTAGTAGTAGTAGTAGTAGTAGTAGTAGTAGTAGTAGTAGTAGTAGTAGTAGTAGTAGTAGTAGTAGTAGTAGTAGTAGTAGTAGTAGTAGTAGTAGTAGTAGTAGTAGTAGTAGTAGTAGTAGTAGTAGTAGTAGTAGTAGTAGTAGTAGTAGTAGTAGTAGTAGTAGTAGTAGTAGTAGTAGTAGTAGTAGTAGTAGTAGTAGTAGTAGTAGTAGTAGTAGTAGTAGTAGTAGTAGTAGTAGTAGTAGTAGTAGTAGTAGTAGTAGTAGTAGTAGTAGTAGTAGTAGTAGTAGTAGTAGTAGTAGTAGTAGTAGTAGTAGTAGTAGTAGTAGTAGTAGTAGTAGTAGTAGTAGTAGTAGTAGTAGTAGTAGTAGTAGTAGTAGTAGTAGTAGTAGTAGTAGTAGTAGTAGTAGTAGTAGTAGTAGTAGTAGTAGTAGTAGTAGTAGTAGTAGTAGTAGTAGTAGTAGTAGTAGTAGTAGTAGTAGTAGTAGTAGTAGTAGTAGTAGTAGTAGTAGTAGTAGTAGTAGTAGTAGTAGTAGTAGTAGTAGTAGTAGTAGTAGTAGTAGTAGTAGTAGTAGTAGTAGTAGTAGTAGTAGTAGTAGTAGTAGTAGTAGTAGTAGTAGTAGTAGTAGTAGTAGTAGTAGTAGTAGTAGTAGTAGTAGTAGTAGTAGTAGTAGTAGTAGTAGTAGTAGTAGTAGTAGTAGTAGTAGTAGTAGTAGTAGTAGTAGTAGTAGTAGTAGTAGTAGTAGTAGTAGTAGTAGTAGTAGTAGTAGTAGTAGTAGTAGTAGTAGTAGTAGTAGTAGTAGTAGTAGTAGTAGTAGTAGTAGTAGTAGTAGTAGTAGTAGTAGTAGTAGTAGTAGTAGTAGTAGTAGTAGTATATAGTTAGTAAGTAGTAATCAATAGTAGTAGTAGTAGTCGTAGTAGTAGTAGTAGTAGTAGTAGTAGTAGTAGTAGTAGTAGTAGTAGTAGTAGTAGTAGTAGTAGTAGTAGTAGTAGTAGTAGTGCGCTAGTAGTAGTAGTAGTAGTAGTATATACCACACAAGTAGTAGCTTTTCGTAGTAGTAATCAATCTAGTATCCTTGTAGTATATACCACACAAGTGAATAGTAGTAGTAGTAGTAGTAAACTAGTAGTAGTATATCCTAGTAGTAGTATAAAAGTAGTAGTAGTAGTAGTAGTGATTGTAATCAACTAGGGATATCCTTGGTTAGTATATACCACACAAGTGAGTAGTGCTTTTCGTGCGCTAGTGATTGTAGTAAACTAGTATCCTTGGTTAGTATATACCACACAAGTGAATAGTGCTGTAGCGTAGTATAGTAGTATATACCACACAAGTGAATAGTGCTAGTATATAGGGATATCCTTGGTTAGTATATACCACACAAGTGAATAGTAGTGATTGGTTAATCAACCTAGTATCCTTGTAGTAGTGAATAGTGCTAGTAGTGATTGGTTAGTAAACTAGTATCCTAGTAGTAGTAGTACAGTAGTAGTGATTGGTTAATCAAACTAGGGATCCTTGGTTAGTATATACCACACAAGTGAATAGTGCTTTTCGTGCGCTGTAGTGATTGGTTAATCAAACTAGGGATAGTTAGTATATACCACACAAGTAGCTAGTGCGCTAGTATTGGTTAGTAGTAGTAGTATATACCACACAAGTAATAGTAGTTCGTGCGCTAGTATTGGTTAATCAAACTAGGGATATCCTTGGTTAGTATATAGTACACAAGTGAATAGTTTTAGTGCGCTGTGTATTGGTTAGTAAACTAGGGATATCCTTGGTTAGTATATACCACACAAGTGAATAGTGCTTTTCGTGCGCTGCAGTGATTGGTTAATCAAACTAGGGATATCCTAGTTAGTATATACCACACAAGTGAATAGTGCTTTTCGTGCGCTGTAGTATTGGTAATAATAGTATATACCAGGGATATAGTAGTAGTAGTTAGTAGTATACCACACAAGTGAATAGTGCTAGTCGTGCGCTGCAGTGATTGGTTAATAAACTAGGGATATCCTTGTTAGTATATACCACACAAGTGAATAGTAGCTAGTGCGCTGCAGTATTGTTAATCAAACTAGTAGTTAGTAGTGAGTAGTGTTCGTGCAGTGATAGTGGTTAATCAAACTAGGGATATCCTAGGATATCCTTGGTAGTAGTATAGTACCACACAAGTATCCTTGAGTATAGTGCTGTTCGTGCGAGTGATTGTAATCAAACTAGGGATATCCTTGGTAGTAGTATACCACACAGTAGTAGTAGTAGTAGCGCTGCAGTGATTGTTAATCAAACTAGGGATAGTAGTATACCACACAGTAATAGTGTGTTCGTGCGCTAGTGGGAGTTAATAGTAGGGATAGTATTAGTAGTATAGTAGTACACACAGTGAATAGTGCTGTTCGTGCGCTAGTAGTAATCAGTAGGGATATCCTAGTTAGTAAATATGCTTTTGCGTAGTAGTAGTTGGTTAGTCAAACTAGGGATAGTAGTAGTATATAGTAGTAGTACCAGTGCGCGTGTAGTTAATAAACTAGGGATATCCTTGTAGTAGTATACCACACAAGTGAATAGTGCTGTTCGTGCGCTGCAGTGTTAATCATAGGGATAGTAGTAGTATATATCAAAGTAGTAGTAGTAGTGGTGATATTAGTCAGTGTTAGTATATAGTAGTAGTGCGCTGCAGTATTGGTTAGTAGTATCCTTGTTAGTAGTACCACACAAGTGAATAGTGCTGTTCGTGCGCTGTGATTGGTTAATCAATCTAGGGATATCCTAGTAGTATATACCACAGTAGTGAATAGTAGTAGTAGTCAAACTAGGGAGTAGTTAGTATATACCAGTAGTGAATAGTAGTAGTGTAGTTAGTAGTAGTAGTATAGTAGTAGTAGTAGTAGTAGTAGTAGTAGTTAGTAGTAGTAGTAGTATATACCACACAAGTAGTAGTGCTAGTTCGTAGCTGTAGTAGTATTGTAGTCAAACTAGGGATATCCTTGTTAGTAGTAGTAGTAGTGAATAGTGTAGTAGCGCTGCAGTGAGTAGTAGTAGTAATCAATCTAGTATATCCTTGTAGTTAGTAGTATACCACACACAGTGAATAGCTGTTCGTAGCAGTGATTGGTTAGTAGCAGTAAACCACAGCAAAGCTCCGTGCGCTGCTATGGGGAATCCAAATCATAACG
Source organism: Actinostola sp. cb2023 (assembly GCA_033675265.1). Taxonomy (NCBI): domain Eukaryota; kingdom Metazoa; phylum Cnidaria; class Anthozoa; order Actiniaria; family Actinostolidae; genus Actinostola; species Actinostola sp. cb2023. The sequence goes on along the minus strand of JAUJYZ010000575.1, from coordinate 103,907 downwards.
TGATACAATGGTGGTTGGTTAATCATTATATCGATCATGAATAGTGCATTGCATTTAGGCTGGATATCCTCCCTTTCTGCGCTGTGATTGAACGAAAAACCAGAATTTCTTCTTCTAAGTATTCTTCAATCCAATTACACCAAACTTATCCGTCGCCCTACTGGGACACTGTGTCTGAGCCTGCAAGGAATCTTATCAAGAAAATGGTAAGTCTTTCCCTGCTCTTAAGTTACACTCTAGCTAGTACATTACATCCACTGCGCATATCTGGCGCTGCATTGGTTATTGTAGTATTTTGTTAGTATATACCACACAAGTGAATAGTGCTTTTCGTGCGCTGTGATTGGTTAATCAATCTAGGGATATCCTTGGTTAGTATATACCACACAAGTGAATAGTGCTTTTTGTGCGCTGTGATTGGTTAATCAATCTAGGGATATCCTTGGTTAGTATATACCACACAAGTGAATAATGCTTTTCGTGCGCTGTGATTGGTTAATCAAACTAGGGATATCCTTGGTTAGTATATACCACACAAGTGAATAATGCTTTTCGTGCGCTGTGATTGGTTAATCAAACTAGGGATATCTTGGTTAGTATATACCACACAAGTGAATAGTGCTTTTCGTGCGCTGTGATTGGTTAATCAATCTAGGGATATCCTTGGTTAGTATATACCACACAAGTGAATAGTGCTTTTCGTGCGCTGTGATTGGTTAATCAATCTAGGGATATCCTTGGTTAGTATATACCACACAAGTGAATAGTGCTTTTCGTGCGCTGTGATTGGTTAATCAAACTAGGGATATCCTTGGTTAGTATATACCACACAAGTGAATAATGCTTTTCGTGCGCTGCAGTGATTGGTTAATCAATCTAGGGATATCCTTGGTTAGTATATACCACACAAGTGAATAGTGCTGTTCGTGCGCTGCAGTGATTGGTTAATCAAACTAGGGATATCCTTGGTTAGTATATACCACACAAGTGAATAGTGCTTTTCGTGCGCTGTGATTGGTTAATCAATCTAGGGATATCCTTGGTTAGTATATACCACACAAGTGAATAATGCTTTTCGTGCGCTGTGATTGGTTAATCAAACTAGGGATATCCTTGGTTAGTATATACCACACAAGTGAATAATGCTTTTCGTGCACTGTGATTGGTTAATCAAACTAGGGATATCCTTGGTTAGTATATACCACACAAGTGAATAGTGCTTTTCGTGCGCTGTGATTGGTTAATCAAACTAGGGATATCCTTGGTTAGTATATACCACACAAGTGAATAAGCTTTTCGTGCGCTGTGATTGGTTAATCAATCTAGGGATATCCTTGGTTAGTATATACCACACAAGTGAATAGTGCTTTTCGTGCGCTGTGATTGGTTAATCAAACTACGGGATATCCTTGGTTAGTATATACCACACAAAGTGAATAGTGCTTTTCGTGCGCTGTGATTGGTTAATCAAACTAGGGATATCCTTGGTTAGTATATACCACACAAGTGAATAATGCTTTTCGTGCGCTGTGATTGGTTAATCAAACTAGGGATATCCTTGGTTAGTATATACCACACAAGTGAATAATGCTTTTCGTGCGCTGTGATTGGTTAATCAAACTAGGGATATCCTTGGTTAGTATATACCACACAAGTGAATAATGCTTTTCGTGCGCTGTGATTGGTTAATCAAACTAGGGATATCCTTGGTTAGTATATACCACACAAGTGAATAGTGCTGTTCGTGCGCTGCAGTGATTGGTTAATCAATCTAGGGATATCCTTGGTTAGTATATACCACACAAGTGAATAGTGCTTTTCGTGCGCTGTGATTGGTTAATCAATCTAGGGATATCCTTGGTTAGTATATACCACACAAGTGAATAATGCTTTTCGTGCACTGTGATTGGTTAATCAAACTAGGGATATCCTTGGTTAGTATATACCACACAAGTGAATAGTGCTTTTCGTGCGCTGCAGTGATTGGTTAATCAATCTAGGGATATCCTTGGTTAGTATATACCACACAAGTGAATAGTGCTTTTCGTGCGCTGTGATTGGTTAATCAATCTAGGGATATCCTTGGTTAGTATATACCACACAAGTGAATAGTGCTTTTCGTGCGCTGTGATTGGTTAATCAATCTAGGGATATCCTTGGTTAGTATATACCACACAAGTGAATAGTGCTTTTCGTGCGCTGCAGTGATTGGTTAATCAATCTAGGGATATCCTTGGTTAGTATATACCACACAAGTGAATAATGCTTTTCGTGCGCTGCAGCTGATTGGTTAATGGGATATCCTTGGTTGGTTAATGCAAAACCTACGGATATCACACAAAGTGAATAGTGCTTAATCAAATCAAACTAGGATATCCTTGGTTAGTATATACCACACAAGTGAATAGTGCTGTTCGTGCGCTGCAGTGATTGGTTAATCAATCTAGGGATATCCTTGGTTAGTATATACCACACAAGTGAATAATGCTGTTCGTATGCTGTGATTGGTTAATCAATCTAGGGATATTCTTGGTTAGTATATACCACACAAGTGAATAGTGCTGTTCGTGTGCTGTGATTGGTTAATCAATCTAGGGATATCCTTGGTTAGTATATACCACACAAGTGAATAGTGCTTTTCGTGCGCTGTGATTGGTTAATCAAACTAGGGATATCCTTGGTTAGTATATACCACACAAGTGAATAGTGCTGTTCGTGCACTGTGATTGGTTAATCAATCTAGGGATATCCTTGGTTAGTATATACCACACAAGTGAATAGTGCTGTTCGTGCGCTGTGATTGGTTAATCAATCTAGGGATATCCTTGGTTAGTATATACCACACAAAGTGAATAGTGCTTTTCGTGCGCTGTGATTGGTTAATCAAACTAGGGATATCCTTGGTTAGTATATACCACACAAGTGAATAGTGCTGTTCGTGCGCTGTGATTGGTTAATCAATCTAGGGATATCCTTGGTTAGTATATACCACACAAGTGAATAGTGCTTTTCGTGCGCTGTGATTGGTTAATCAATCTAGGGATATCCTTGGTTAGTATATACCACACAAGTGAATAGTGCTTTTCGTGCGCTGTGATTGGTTAATCAAACTAGGGATATCCTTGGTTAGTATATACTACACAAGTGAATAGTGCTTTTCGTGCGCTGTGATTGGTTAATCAATCTAGGGATATCCTTGGTTAGTATATACCACACAAGTGAATAATGCTTTTCGTGCGCTGTGATTGGTTAATCAAACTAGGGATATCCTTGGTTAGTATATACCACACAAGTGAATAATGCTTTTCGTGCGCTGTGATTGGTTAATCAAACTAGGGATATCCTTGGTTAGTATATACCACACAAGTGAATAATGCTTTTCGTGCGCTGTGATTGGTTAATCAAACTAGGGATATCCTTGGTTAGTATATACCACACAAGTGAATAATGCTTTTCGTGCACTGTGATTGGTTAATCAATCTAGGGATATCCTTGGTTAGTATATACCACACAAGTGAATAATGCTTTTCGTGCACTGTGATTGGTTAATCAAACTAGGGATATCCTTGGTTAGTATATACCACACAAGTGAATAGTGCTGTTCGTGCGCTGTGATTGGTTAATCAATCTAGGGATATCCTTGGTTAGTATATACCACACAAGTGAATAGTGCTTTTCGTGCGCTGTGATTGGTTAATCAAACTAGGGATATCCTTGGTTAGTATATACCACACAAGTGAATAGTGCTGTTCGTGCGCTGTGATTGGTTAATCAAACTAGGGATATCCTTGGTTAGTATATACCACACAAGTGAATAGTGCTTTTCGTGCGCTGTGATTGATTTAATCAAACTAGGGATATCCTTGGTTAGTATATACCACACAAGTGAATAATGCTGTTCGTGCGCTGTGATTGGTTAATCAAACTAGGGATATCCTTGGTTAGTATATACCACACAAGTGAATAGTGCTGTTCGTGCGCTGTGATTGGTTAATCAAACTAGGGATATCCTTGGTTAGTATATACCACACAAGTGAATAGTGCTTTTCGTGCGCTGTGATTGGTTAATCAATCTAGGGATATCCTTGGTTAGTATATACCACACAAGTGAATAGTGCTTTTCGTGCGCTGTGATTGGTTAATCAATGGGATATCCTTGGTTAGTATATACCACACAAGTGAATAGTGCTTTTCGTGCGCTGTGATTGGTTAATCAATCTAGGGATATCCTTGGTTAGTATATACCACACAAGTGAATAATGCTTTTCGTGCGCTGTGATTGGTTAATCAAACTAGGGATATCCTTGGTTAGTATATACCACACAAGTGAATAATGCTTTTCGTGCGCTGTGATTGGTTAATCAAACTAGGGATATCCTTGGTTAGTATATACCACACAAGTGAATAATGCTTTTCGTGCGCTGTGATTGGTTAATCAATCTAGGGATATCCTTGGTTAGTATATACCACACAAGTGAATAGTGCTTTTCGTGCGCTGTGATTGGTTAATCAAACTAGGGATATCCTTGGTTAGTATATACCACACAAGTGAATAGTGCTTTTCGTGCGCTGTGATTGGTTAATCAAACTAGGGATATCCTTGGTTAGTATATACCACACAAGTGAATAATGCTTTTCGTGCGCTGTGATTGGTTAATCAAACTAGGGATATCCTTGGTTAGTATATACCACACAAGTGAATAATGCTTTTCGTATGCTGTGATTGGTTAATCAAACTAGGGATATCCTTGGTTAGTATATACCACACAAGTGAATAATGCTTTTCGTGCGGTGTGATTGGTTAATCAAACTAGGGATATCCTTGGTTAGTATATACCACACAAGTGAATAATGCTTTTCGTGCACTGTGATTGGTTAATCAAACTAGGGATATCCTTGGTTAGTATATACCACACAAGTGAATAATGCTTTTCGTGCACTGTGATTGGTTAATCAAACTAGGGATATCCTTGGTTAGTATATACCACACAAGTGAATAGTGCTTTTCGTGCGCTGCAGTGATTGGTTAATCAAACTAGGGATATCCTTGGTTAGTATATACCACACAAGTGAATAATGCTTTTCGTGCGCTGTGATTGGTTAATCAAACTAGGGATATCCTTGGTTAGTATATACCACACAAGTGAATAATGCTTTTCGTGCGCTGTGATTGGTTAATCAAACTAGGGATATCCTTGGTTAGTATATACCACACAAGTGAATAGTGCTGTTCGTGCGCTGCAGTGATTGGTTAATCAAACTACGGATATCCTTGGTTAGTATATACCACACAAGTGAATAATGCTTTTCGTGCGCTGTGATTGGTTAATCAAACTAGGGATATCCTTGGTTAGTATATACCACACAAGTGAATAGTGCTTTTCGTGCGCTGTGATTGGTTAATCAAACTAGGGATATCCTTGGTTAGTATATACCACACAAGTGAATAGTGCTGTTCGTGCGCTGCAGTGATTGGTTAATCAAACTAGGGATATCCTTGGTTAGTATATACCACACAAGTGAATAGTGCTTTTCGTGCGCTGCAGTGATTGGTTAATCAAACTAGGGATATCCTTGGTTAGTATATACCACACAAGTGAATAATGCTTTTCGTATGCTGTGATTGGTTAATCAAACTAGGGATATCCTTGGTTAGTATATACCACACAAGTGAATAGTGCTGTTCGTGCGCTGCAGTGATTGGTTAATCAATCTAGGGATATCCTTGGTTAGTATATACCACACAAGTGAATAGTGCTTTTCGTGCGCTGTGATTGGTTAATCAAACTAGGGATATCCTTGGTTAGTATATACTACACAAGTGAATAGTGCTTTTCGTGCGCTGTGATTGGTTAATCAAACTAGGGATATCCTAGAAGAAGAATGTCCAGGAAGATTAACTAAACCAAAAGAGCTCACAACGAAAATAGAAGGTTCCCATTCGGCTAAACAAGTAGTCATTGAAAGAAACGTAAGCGATAGCGTGCAAATAATTTACGTTGAGAATACGTAAGCGCGGTTAACGTTACGAAGCAATTAGTAGGTAGGATTCCTGAAAGGGATTTTGTTTCATATTTCTAAATAGTACAGATGTATCGCGCGCAGTAACACCGTCACCTTATCACAGCCGCTTAGTTTTGGCGCTTTATAACAACACAGCTCAGTCATATAGAGTCGTTTTCGTATGAATGAGAAGTAGTTATGGTACGGTTCATGTCGTGCGGTGACCGTGCCGTGTACAAGCATTCTGATTGGTTGAGCAACGATTTTGCGCGCTGTGATTGGTTGAATAGATGTCTTCGATTCCGGTAACGTAACTCCGTGTCATAGGTTTCCCACTCATACGAAAACGACGTTATTACACCCACCACGTTAACACGACCGGCATTTGGTGGCCGTATTACCGGGGTTCCTCAAACCTAGACTCTAACCTCTAATACAAAAGTTGCAGTAATTATTTTCTGTAATGCTTACTTTGCTTATAACAGCTGGTTATTGATCCCCAACAACGTATCGACGCCCGTCAGGCCCTCCACCACGAATGGGTTCGTGATCCCGACGAGATCCCTGGATCAAAGATCAATAGACGCAATACCTTGGTTAGACTCACTGCATTCAACGCAAGGCGGAAACTGAGAGGGGTGGTGTTGGGACTTATTGCAAGAAAACGGTAAAGATGATGCACTCTAATTATAGTAGTTTCTTCTTCTACCGCACATCGTTTTTGCGCATGGTGCATTAGGCTGATCTAGGTGCTAGAATTCTATCATGTGATTGGCTAGTTATCTGTAGTAATCGGCGAGTGAAAGACTACGCATCGCACATGACGTCAACGATTCTACGACTACGGAGAGTCGATTCAACTTTCGAATCTTGGTCTTAACGTCGACGGGTCGTAGAAGACCACACACCTACGATTAATCCCCTTACGACAATATAGTCGCATAGTGTGCGCCCAGTTTTACAGAAGTGAAGAACCACGCCTACATCATTTAGAGGCATTTGGCACCCTCCCCCACCCCTCCCCACTTGAGATCGCCCTCCCTCCCCTTGAGATCATCAGAAAGAGCGCTGAATGAAAATAATATTCTAGACAATTAAAGTTTTTTATTTTGAGCGATGGAAAAAAAAGAGAGGGGAAAATATTGACTGTGGCATGCCATGGCATGACTGCAGTATTAGCGTTTTTGTATGAGTGAGAAAGTTACGGTACCGTGCTGTGCCGTATTGAAAGACTTTGATTGGATGAGATGCATCGGCATGCTTTTTGATTGGCTCAGAAAGGAAGCCACTTGAGTGTCACGGTACCGTAGGTTTCCCACTCATACGAAAACGACTCTAATAATTAAACTAACTGATTCTTTTCCAGAATGACATTCAAGCCTTCCTCGAACGTCCGACGGTTGACCAGGAGGGATTCGTACGTTCCTGATCAAGACGCAGACCTTGAAAGTCGCGTACAACAACTAATGGCCAGCGAAAACGAGAAATTAACAAGCATCACCGAAGAGACGAGCAGACAGGCTCACGATGGAAAATACAACATGAAAGAAATAAAACCCCAGCGATCACATACCTACAGAACTTCAGTACAGCTGGATATTAATCCTGCAAAAAATAACTTACGATCCATTCGCTCTGAACGAAGAAGGTCACAGAAACGAGCCAAAGAAACGGCAGCTTGTGAAGAAACTGGCTGAGTTTTAAGTGGCGGGCTACCTGTGGTAATGCTGATTTTTACCAAGTATCTCCTCTCCTTTGGGATCCCTGTGTATAGAAGAGGATATAGAAGGAAGTCCTCTTCTTTTACACAGGAATCCCGCAGAAGAAGAAAATTGCTTGTGGCCAATCTTTCTCAGCCGTTGTAGTAACACATTTTGATGTCCTGTCTATGCACCCGTCACTTTGGGATGGGGTCAATAATGTTACTGCTATCATAAATTAGTGCGGATACTTCAAAAATACCCCTTTGTGAGAAACTGCCAATCTACTATGCATTCCTAGTGGCTTTATATAATATTGTGAGAATTGCGTGATTTAGTGACGTCATCTGTGTCCTGTATTCACTAATAATAATGGCCCTCAACCAATCAAAATGTGCGTAATATACCAATCATTATAGTCGAACCTCCCATAATCGACCACCCAAAATGTCAAGCGATGTGGTCGCTAAACGAGAGGTGGTCGCTTACGAGAGGTTCCAACTATAGTGATTTGGCTTGGAACTGAACTTTTGGTATTTTGGAAAACGTGTCGCTTAGGAGAGGTGGTCGCTTATAAGAGTGGTCGCAACTGGAGGTTCAACTGTATAACATATTGGGACAAGTCTGACAAATGAATATAAACAATGCATTGTAGCTTTGCTTTCATTTTATTACAAATATCACCTTCACGAAGCACGAAGCTTCGTCAAGTCTTGTAATGAAGACACTGAACGGATATGATTTTGAGCCTTTGCTTACTAGCCTTTGCTTACAGCATTTACATATATTCTTCTGAGTTTAGCTTAAAAGTATTCTAGGGGTCCCTGCAAGAATGGAGAAAGTGACTTGTGATCAAAACCCAAATTCTCCATTGAAAGTTAAAGAATCTTGAGGAGAATTTAGATTTCGATCAGAGATCACTTACATTGTTCTTGCATGGCGCCCTTCAATTTCTATTTGAGTTAGAGTTGTGTTAGAGATATTTTAGAGTATTACAGCTGTATTAATAGCTATTGAGAAATACTAATGTCAATTGTATGTAAAATATCCACCCGAAATACGTAGCCCAACTAAAGTTGAATACACATGCAACAATGAAAGATAATACTGAGGTGTGTAAGTGCTGCCAGGTAACTCACACCTCTTCGTTGATAGCATGACTGAACTAATAACTATAATGTCCTTTATCGAATTCATGAATAATTAATGAGGGTAATACAATAGAAATCATAAGCGTAGCTGTAAATCGGATACAGAATCGTCCTCATTTGCATTCAACTTTAACTTGGATTTTCTTGGCCAAACTGTTTCCTATCATCCAAATTATAGTAAAACATAAGTCATACAATATTCGCATCTGAACTGTATGGTATTTAAACGCCTTCGGCTCGCCATTGTAAATACCATACAGTTCCGCCGCTCATATTGTATCTATTACTTATCGAATTCATGAATAATTAATGAGACAAATACAATAGAAATCATAAGCGTAGCAGACATCTGTAAATCGGCAAGAGATTCGTCCTCATTTGCATTCAACTTTAACTTGGATTTTCTTGGCCAAACTGTTTCCTATCATCAAAATTATAGTAAAACATCCACTTATACATCGTTGGATTCGATAAGTAATCGCCTACGGCTCGAGTTTGTAAATCCCATACAGATCGGACGCGAATATTGTATATTACTTATCGGTAAATCCCATACAGATTGGCCGCTCATATTGTATCTATTACATACGGTAGCAGTCTAGAGGGTCACAATCACACACTACCAACTAATTTTAAATCCCGCTTGAGCCTAATTTTAAAAAGCTAGTAACAACTAAATCTTAATCAGTACATGGCATGAGCACGAAAGTAAGGCCTTTCCATTAAGCTCCTCCAGCTCCACCAGAACAATGCACTGCTTGACGTCACACTTACAAGACTCCACTAGTTTGCAGGCAGCTACTAAGGTACCTAGACAGAGAAAAGTGAAGGGTTAGACACAGAGCAAGCAAACCTCAAGCAATGAGGGTATATACTTCATGGTTGAACACCACTGTTTATTTAAGTGTCCAATGTGTTCTAGCGCTTGCGCACTAATTGGAGTACACTGTACTCTCACACACACACACATATATATTTATTATATAGACAACCACTGGATATGAGCAAGGGTGCACCCTGATTGGCTACTCTACTAGTAGGCTATCAGTTCATATACCACGAGTAGAGAAAATTGGAGATTTTCAACAATGGCAAACCGGTTTTGCTGAACTAAAAATAAAAACAAATGTTATATTTCTTACAATCCAGTGGTTGTCTATATAATAAAACAATTATTCCACTCAATCTCGTTGTACATGGCTGATAGCCAACTCGGCTACCGCCTCATTGGCTATCAGCTCATGTACGACTCGATTTTGTGGAATAATTGTTAATTAGCATAAACCATTCAGTGGTCTAGTGCAAATCCTGCAATCTGATTGGTTCGCTACTAGTGGTCTATCAGCTCATAGACCCCAAGTAGATATAAACAAACAAAATGGCGGCTTCATCGTCACATAAATGCTAAAATTCATGGGGTCATACAACATATGAATGGAACTCTACATGAAGTATGTATATGTTGTGGTTTGAAATTTTCCACTGGTTTTAAATTTTTAGTCCATTGTTTTGGTGGCCTCCGGCCTCGCAGGGATCCCAAAGGGTTCCCAAAGGGGTTGCGTGCGGAGGAGGCTACCTTAGAACAACCCTCAGAAAAATTAAAACCAGTGGGAAAAATTAGACCACAACATATACACCAGGAGGCAAAGACGTGAAGATGCACTATACCTCCTGTGGCTATGAGATCATCAATAATAACCACTTTTTGTCCAGGGCTAAAGGCATCTTGCTGCACTTCTAAGATGTCCTTAAAATAGCAGAGAATCGTTAGGAACAAAATTGATACTGGAGAAAGTTGTATTCTGGGCAGTGAGGCTGACGCTGTCGTTCTTTAGAAAAAAAGCCAAAATTGTACCAACAGTTACACATAATTCCTCATCAGTATACCTCTCCATATTCCTTAGTATAAGTGGCTTTTATGGTTGGTCCAGGAAGTTTGCCAGACTTTCTAATGGGTACAAAGGGTACATTTAAGTTCATTGCGACTTGTGGACCAAATAAAAATCCTCTTGCTTCTAGACCTGCAATGAAAGAACTACGATGTAGCAATGAGGGTTTATCATGTAATTTCAAAACTCATAGGACAAAAAATGATTATCATAGCTGGAAAGAGCTCGTTGAAATTAGTAAAAATGTGAAGTTTGGAAAAGATCGCTCCACAAATTACGAAGATATGAATTTTCAAAAATCGAAATTTTATATGAAAACCTTTGGAAATTACGCTTGGAGGCAACTCTTGCCTCCAACAAAAGTTTTCATACAAAATTTCGATTTTTGAAAATTCATATCTTCGTAATTTGTGGAGCGATCTTTTCCAAACTTCACATTTTTACTAATTTCAACGAGCTCTTTCCAGCTATGATAATCATTTACTTGTCCTATGAGTTTTGAAATTATGTGATAAACCCTCATTACATGTAGTTAAACATTGGGAAGAGTTTGTGAATGCAGTAATGAGGGGGATGTAGGGGGTAGCTGATACCACAATACTCCAGTTTCGAGTTGTTTAGAGATGACCACTGTCCTTGACAAAAGACGCATTTGAACAGGCTTAGCCTCAATTCTAAAAACAGTCCGTGCAATTCAAAAATGTTTCTATTGTTTCATGTCAACATTTGTTCGTGTTCTGGTTGATATTTGTGAATAATTTACACTGACTCGAGGCTAAGCCTGTACAAATGCATCTTTTGTCAATAAGTACAGTGGTTTTGCAATGGGATCTGTGAATACAAAAAGGGACTATACCACATCAAAAAAAAATATACTGTATTAAATATCACACAAAATTGACGGAAATTGGTGGGGAAGGGGGGTTGCTGGGGGGACTTTGGCCCCTCCACTTTTAGCCAAAAAAGTTGTCACAATAAGTTGTTGTCTTCTACTAGTATATCCCCTCCCCCCTCATGCTCAGATAAAAAGATAGTGCAAGAACTGTGTTAGGCCTAGTTCAAACGCTGTACTTTCCAAGAGCCGTTCTTAATTACTTCAAAAGAAGCAGCCTCATTATCTATTGTTTTAGACGAGAACGGCTCATGATTAGCACGACGTATGAACTAGGCCTAAGTAACCACTACAAGTAATTCAAATTCAGAGAACTTCAAGGAGAATTTAGATTTTAATCCTTACATCATCATCATCTAATAAAAAAATAAAAATTACATCGGATATCAATGTGTTAGCATGGATCCCTTCAAGAATACTCCAGTTTTGTTTTCTAAAAGACGCATTTGCTCAGCCTTGGCCTCAATTCAGTGTAAGTTATTCACAAATACCGACGAGAATGTGAAAACATGTTGACACTGGACAATAGAAAGTCTGCATTGAGGCTCAGCAAGCGTGTTCTGTCCAGGAGTACAGTGGTGTCTAAACAACTGGAAACTGGAGTATTGCCTTGATGTGTTCCCTAGTTAACTACTGCACACCAGTTGCCTGCATGTTGTATGTCGCAAGACCAGTGTTTTCTACAGGTACTGTATGCATTGTACTTACCAACAATAACGTTTATTTGTCCAATATTTTTCTTAATGTGATCGGTAATGACATCTGTTACGGTTTTGAGTGCACTTGGGTCTTTAAGAATTGGACAGATATCTCTGATAAACAATATAAACACAAGGTTACGACATGCTTCATTTCGAAATACACAACAATCAACATCCAACGATCCGCACAGTAATACTTCAACAATACAAAATGTGCCAAATAAATAGTTTACTTGAAGTCAATGCCAGGTCTTGGAAAGTCTGGAAAGGTTCGTATCAAATGTTTCACTTGCTCCAAAGCTTTTTCTTGATCGCAAATGCTTTCATTGGCCGCCATTTTTTATTTGGAACACAGTTTGGTCAGCGGTTACGCCAACACAGGGAGCCCAGAAAAGGTTGCGGTTTCGGGACTAAAAATAAAATCATTGCGTCACGATCCTAAAATATGGCCTGCGATTCGGTCAAGGATCGATTTCCAGGGCCGTACACAGCACAGGGGCAGGGGGGGGGGGGGGGGGGGGGGGGGGGGGGGGGGGGGGGGGGGGGGGGGGGGGGGGGGCAGTTGTCCCCTAGCAAGGCGAAAAAGGTACCAAAAAGTACTGAGAACTGTACTATTTTTATTTTTATGCTGCTGTTAAATACGTACTGCCCCCTTTTGGGTTATGTACGGCCCTGATTTCTGCCTTGTTTTGATGCCTGGTACTCTCCTACATAAGCTTCACTGGTATGTGCCACGGTATAGGGTATAACGTTTCAGTTTTAGATCTAGGATGGGGTATGGGATAATAATAATAATCACATTTTAAATATTATGATAAGTCAGAGTTTTGAAATCTCTGTGACGACACACCCAAAAAACTTCCTGAGTACCCTCTCTCCCCTTCCCATGGCCCTGGGCAACCGCCCTACGATGAGATCTCTGTGATATTATTTTAGACTTGCTGACTATCATGCCGCACCCCAATAAAGTACATCAGACGATCCCCACCGATCAAACTTTATTAGTATTTTATAAGACTATTCGTTTTTACACTTTTTATTAGTATCGTTTATGTACAGGCCCAGACACACGGTGCAACTTTTCTTGCAACGTTGCGCGCTACAGTTGCAGAAGTAGGATCGAGTTCTACTTCTGCATCGTTGCATCGTTGCATCGTTGCATCGTGTGACACCCCGAAAAAAACCTTGTTGCGCGCAACCTTGCATCGTGTGACACCCCGAAAAAAACTTGTTGCGCGCAACGTTGCAAGAAAAGTTGCACCGTGTGTCTGGGCCTTAAAGCGCTTTAGAATATTTTAATAGTTAAGGCGCTATATAAATTTTATTTATTTATTTATTTTATTTTATTATTTATTTATTGTAGTATCTTTAGTTATTTTATAAACTATTGTATTAAAAAGTCTCTACATAATATTCTACATTTATTTATGTATGGGTTATTCAAAGCCCACGTCATAGACACTGGGTATATCTTCACGTCCAGCGGGTGGGGCCGTCAGCCAATTATTAGCGATCCACTTTTCTCCCTTAATGACGTCACATCCTCCATGGAGCGAGTACTCGTCCAGGGCTCCCAGCCACCCCGAGTGGTCGATAAGGTGATTATACCACATGATTGCGTGGCCCTTTTTGGGTGCTACGACTATATTAGCCCTGTGACAGTTGACGCTCAGGTTAAAACCATCGTCTGGATTGCTTACATTGGGTCGCCTTAGCACCTGCAACGAGAGAAATAAAGAATATCGGGAAACAATAATAATAATAATATTAATAATTTCTTCTCGTAGTTCTGTCGTAGTCTGCCTTTAAACATACTATGTTTTATACAATATTACAGCTGAACCACGCTAACGGGCACATCCCATAAGCAGACACATCCCAAAGGTCCTGATATTCCTTCAATAACCTCCCATGATAACGCCTGGGACTACGGTTCCCGCTTACGCTTACTTGCGCGCGAGTAATCATGGGTAACTATACCGGAAGTTCCATTGTTTTCTTATTCGTTTCCAGTCTAGCTCTTACTTCGTGTTTAAACGTATCATTATCAGCAACCATGAACGCCGTTTCTCCCCCTTCCTCGACATCATTCAGGTAATACAGGATGGTAATGAATCGGCACAATCGACAACCGTTTGGTTTTTGGATGTTGTGATGGCAACACGGAAGCATCGCGGTGTATTCATCAGGGAAAGGCATTGAGTCGTAGTGTACATGATAGTGACCATCAGGACCATAACGTACAACCTGAATATAAATTAAAAAGACTGCCATGTTATCTTAATATATTTTATTGATGTAAAAGATTTGTATTTTTAGATATAGCTAATTGCATAATCGTTGTCGGATTGAAAATCTTAAATCATAGAAGCTGAGGCCGCAAGGATGGATGGGAAATCAGTTCATGAGCCACATTACATACATATATATTCAATGTTCTTGTAGTTTTGAAGGTATATGAGCTACTTAACTAAGATCCTACAAGTCTGGATAAAAAGGTCGATGATTTGACGGTGTTATTTGAGAGTTTTAATTTCCCAGAATTCCTTTTGGTCATAGCTTTCATGATTTACAACCCGACAACGATTATGCAATTAGCTATATACTAGGCTAACCATAGGTCAAAAATTGCGACCTCCGAATTCGAAAACCAAGACAAATTGACAATCCTCCATGTACGTAAAAATGTTTTGATTTCGCGATCGTTTCTTGTCCATTTCAGCCGTGGGAACGGTCCATTCTGATTGGTTGATTTTTACAGAGATGTGATTGCCGCTGTCATGTTACATAGGAGGCTAGTTATTGCAAGCCTGTGTACTACTGAACAGTTTTAGAAATCTATTGACATAGAATTTATAAGCCATCTACGCTTCGCTAAGACGGCAATTATTATCACTGAAGAAAGACATTAGTATCAATCAATAAAAATCAACATACACTTTTTTTCTTTATCAATGTACGTACTCGATTTTCAGTATTCATTTTGCTACACTTATGAACGGTCTCTTATGAACACCTATATCTTGAATTTAGAATAAAGATTGGTACGGTTGGCGGCACGATATAAAACGAAGGAGCTGTTAGGCAGATAATTCAGTGACAATGTCTCTGCATCTGGGATGACTTGGTTTCCAAGAGCTAGCATTTATACGGTACTAGGATTCGATCGACTACTTTATATGTTGCAGTCCACAGTGACAATCAGTGCAGCGACTTTATAGCGCACACAACAGAGCTGAAAGACTAATATAATAACATTGCCTTCCCCTCGATATGTTGATAACTAAAGCGATCGTCAACAATAAATGAAGATCTTTACATAATTCCATCGAAGAATCGGATATAAAGTACGAGCAAAAAGGCTTCGAATCCACTCTGAACACGAGATCGCGAGTCACAAATGCCCAAATGAACGACGGGAACGTACGATATATGACGTCAGGGCAAAAGTCACGTGAAAAAAATATTTCTCCACCCACCCACTGAAAAACACAAATCGAGAATCGAGCTGGCATCTGAATACACAGGAAGCCCAACCAAAGATTAGCGTTGCTCCCAGTTCGCTCGCTGAGGCTCGCTCACTGGTCGCAATTAGTTTATTTTTGTTAGGAGGACCCTTCTGTAAATCACTTTATGAGTTGGCTATCCTCAATAAAGATCAGAACTACATACCTGCAATGCCTCTCCTCCCTGGATAATCTTAAGTGCAAGTGAACTACATACCTGCAATGCCTCTCCTCCCTGGATAATCTTAAGTGCAAGTGAACTACATACCTGCAATGCCTCTCCTCCCTGGATAATCTTAAGTGCAAGTGAACTATATACCTGCAATGCCTCTCCTCCCTGGATAATCTTATACGTGGAAGTGAACTACATACCTGCAATGCCTCTCCTCCCTGGATAATCTTACGTGAAAGTGAACTACATACCTGCAATGCCTCTCCTCCCTGGATAATCTTACGTGAAAGTGAACTACATACCTGCAATGCCTCTCCTCCCTGGATAATCTTACGTGGAAGTTTGGTAAGTTTGATTACTCTGCAGTTATATAAACACAACCAAGTCATAATGATAATTAACAAGTCTGTATATACCCAACGTACAACTGGTTTTCTCTGCCGGCCTGCTCCCTCCCCCCTCCCTCCTTCAACATCTCCCCCCCCCCCCCCCCCCCCCCCCCCCCCCCTCCTCTCCCAGCCTTCCCCCTTCTTCCGTCTCACCTTTTCCTCCCTCCCAGCTGCTGAGGTTTGTTTTAGGTCTGGGATAGGTTCAGGGCTTTGGTGGCACTCCATAGACCGAATGCATATGCAATAATGGCATCCAATTTAAATTGCCATTGTTCTGGACTGACTAGCCTCTCATACAGGGACACTGCTTTTGTGTTTCCACATGAACACGAGGTTAGTCAGTCCAGAACAATGGCAATTGAAATTGGACGCCATTATTGCATTCGGTCTATGACTTGATACCCCTACCCAAATATTTCTCTCCCTCCCTTCATTCCCTCCCTTCTCTCCCTCCCTTCTCTCCCTCCCTTCTCTCCCTCCCTTCTCTCCTTCCTACTTTTCCCAACTGTTCTCCCCATTATTCCATGTCCATTTTCTTCTTTGTTCTTTAATTTTTTCAACCTCGCCCACGCCGATTCTTCACACGAACAAGTTCAGTAGAAGTCTTGATTATACCTTTCATGTAGTTTGCGTAACTTTGGATCTGACTTAGTGTTCTGTGGTAACCAGGCCTGCTCGCTAAACCGCGCTCTATATTTGGGGTGTTTGTTTTTCATGAAGTCCAAATACGTCATTAGTTTGGCGATGTCGAGACCTTTAAAGTCGTCTTTCAGTATAACACCTGTGAACACATGCAAAATAAGTTTGTCGTGATCTTTCTGGATGTGTTTTGGCTGCACGACGCCATGGTAAGAAAATGTGAGAAAATCCATCCGGTCAAACCGTCCGCATGCAAGAGTTAGACAGCTAGGTGAGCTGGGCTCACTCTCTAGTGTAAAAGCCAAATGTTATATGTCAGCTGACTACTATCACTGAGACTATATGTCATATTGTCTACTATACTTTCCGGTATCTTTTAACGCATTAAAACAATGGATAATTACGCAGGTTCTGCTTAATCTAATCAGTTCGGCACACAGAAAGTTCGACGTCTGCGGCATCGGGTTGAATTAAGGTGCAGACACACGGTACATGCAACATTATTGCCAGCAATCGCACGATTTCAGCGCGTCTGCATTTCGTTGCATGTGATATTGTAGTAGGATCGCACTGTATTTCAATAAGGTTGGTTACGATTACAAGGTTTACACGTCCTGCAATCATTGCCAACATTGCATGCATTGTGTGTCGTCTGTACACCTACCATGCTTATATCCATGGAATTCCAGTGATTCAAACCTGAAGGAAAAGAAAGATATTCTGACTGTTAATATGGCATAAAATCCCCTGATATGTGATAAGATAAAAGTCCTTACATTTTTGGGATGTCATCGTCTGATATAAAGAGAAGCTTATGTCTTGCTGTGAAATGCTTTATCTACAAAATATTGAATACATTCAAATGCTGGTATTGAGACAGGCACATCAGGGGTGAGTTAGTAAAACTTAACGTCGGGCGACTTTCAGTTGATCGATAGTGACTCTTACACAGGGACTTTGGGAGGGACTTTGGGAGGGACTTTGGGAGGGACTTTGGGAGGGACTTTGACAGGGACTTTGGGGACTTTGACAGGAACTTTGACAGGGACTTTGACAGGGACTTTGACAGGGATTTTGACGGGGACTTTGACAGGGACTTTGACAGGAAATTTGACAGGGAATTTGACAGAGACTGAGACTTTGACAGGGACTTTGACAGGGACTTTGACAGTGACGTACTTTGACAGTGATTTTGACAATGACTTTGACAGGGACTTTGACAGGGACTTTGACGGGGACTTTGACAGGGACTTTGACAGGGACTTTGACAGGAAATTTGACAGGTAATTTGACAGAGACTGAGACTTTGACAGGGACTTTGACAGGAACTTTGACAGGGACTTTGACAGGGACTTTGACGACAGGGACTTTGACAGGACTTTGACAAGAGTCAAACCACAACACATGCACATAAAATCATTAGAGTTTACATTCAGACAACTGGGTGGGCATCTTACATCCTTTGTGTCGATCTTGCCATCGTTATTTCTATCCCAAATGGAAAAGTTTGTAGCAAAATTCCATTGTGCTGGAACTTCGTTTTTGGCAACTAAAGGAATCAAAATATAAAGAGCAAGATTGCTAAAATAACAAGTAAAAAATAAACTATAGCTATAGATAAATGAGTGAAATATTGTTAGGATCCATGTTTATGATGCAGAGTATTTCACACAATCACGTGTCCTTCTTCTTCGCGCCCCCGATTTAGTAATCAGTAAATATGCATGTGGCAGTCAATTCCTTATTTAGTGGAAATGAAATTCTATATTTGGTGGTCAATTCCTTATTTGGCAATGAAATTCTATATTTGGTGGTCATTTCCTTATTTGGTATTGAATTCTATATTTGGTTTGTCAATTCAATTCCTCAGGAATTTTGTAAAGAAATTCCGTATTTGGTGGTCAATTGCTTATTCGCTTATGACACCATATTTGGTATGGCTATTATTTTCCTCGCTAGTCTCCAGTCTTCAGTATTGCTCGACCAACGAAACGGCAATTGTTTGATGGGTGAAACGTTTCTTGTAACTATAAATCTCTGTTATAAATTATATAAAGTATTTCATTAGTGTACGTTACCTTTGTCCAGTTCTAATAACAAGTCACCGTTATAAACACTTTTGTTGAATCCAGCTACGCTCGCACGTAGCCCAGAATCCTTTGCAAGCTGAATAATATGGTCACATTCTTCGCTGGAGAGAAAGTTAGGAAGCTCTGCCAATGGAATACAATAGGATCTCATTAGAACCAGTAATACAGAACTACAAGGTAGGGAAATAAGCCAGGGGCAGAGAGGTGGGGGGGGGGGGGGGGGGGGGGGGGGGGGGAGAATTGTGGTCTAGAACTCAGGATCGTCAGTTTCGGGTCGGTATAGGGGCCCGTGCCGCAGAACTTCAAACTCCTTACACTCTTTCAGACCTATCGCAAAAGCGGAACCATATAAGGGACGGGAGATTTCCTCTTTTATGACGTAAATTAAAGAAACAACTAGGTATTCTAGGTAAATACAGAATGACAAAGAAGCTTTAGTCAGATGTTTCTTATACTTAATCATTAGAGTCGTTTTCGTATGAGTGGGAAACCTACGGCACGGAGTTTCGGTCACGGTACGGAATCGAAGCCACATTGTATTCAACCAATCACTCGCAAAATCATCGCTCGACCAATCAGAATGCTTGGATACGGCATGATGATGGCGCGATACGGTCACGGTACGGCACGAACCGTACCGTAACTACTTCCCACTCATACGAAAACGACTCTATTATTCATTCTTACCAAACATGAGTGGTTTCATTGCCTTCGTTATCAGCGTATATTTTCTATCTTCTCCTATGTCCACTTCTTGGACATGTCCTTGCTGTTAATACAATATAACATAAACATCATGTGAATCAAGAAGTACTCTGATTAATTTGTAAAGCACGGCTTTTATGTAAACCAGTTTTGTACTGGATAGAACTACCGTGTAGTTCTTAAAATCTATCTATCTATCTATCTATCTATCTATCTATCTATCTATCTATCTATCTATCTATCTATCTATCTATCTATCTATCTATCTATCTATCTATCTATCTATCTATCTATCTATCTATCTATCTATCTATCTATCTATCTATCTATCTATCTATCTATCTATCTATCTATCTATCTATCTACTAGTTAATGATAGAGACATTTCAGGGAATTGAAGTAGCAAGGGAGGGGAGACGGTATGCGAGCGAG
Source organism: Actinostola sp. cb2023 (assembly GCA_033675265.1). NCBI lineage: Eukaryota > Metazoa > Cnidaria > Anthozoa > Actiniaria > Actinostolidae > Actinostola > Actinostola sp. cb2023. Next base: position 83,638 of record JAUJYZ010000575.1, on the reverse strand, counting down.
GAGACAGCTTACAATAGTCCCCTTCACAGTTCCCTGTACATGTGCCATCTTGAAAGGTAGTAGTGCCTTTGTATCGAAGCGAGACCAACGGTGACCTTGCAATGATAGAGACCTTTCTTAACACCTTGGACAATTATTCACATGTCTCTATCATTTCAAGGTCACCGCCAGTCTTGCTTCGATGCAAAGGCACGGCTACCTTTCAAGATGGCGCAGGAAACTGTGAAGGGGACTATTCGAGGAACAAACACTTTTATTCAGATATTGTCAAAGACTTTGAAATCCGCTGTATCCGGCCGTGTGGTAAGAGCTGAGATGGTACCCTGGTCGAGGCTTTGTCAAAATCTTCGGCAATACGATGTTTGTACAATGTTTGTACAATGTTTGTACGATGTTTGTATGATGTTTGTACAATGTTTGTACGATGTTTGTATGATGTTTGTACGATGTTTGTACGATGTTGGTACAATGTTTGTACGATGTTGGTACGATGTTTGTACGATGTTTGTATGATGTTTGTACGATGTTTGTACGATGTTTGTACGATGTTGGTACAATGTTTGTACGATGTTGGTACGTTGTTTGTACAATGTTTGTACGATGTTTGTATGATGTTTGTACGATGTTTGTACGATGTTTGTACAATGTTTGTACGATGTTTGTACGATGTTTGTCATATGATGTTTGTACGATGTTTGTACGATGTTGGTACGATGTTTGTACAATGTTTGTACGATGTTTGTACGATGTTTGTACGATGTTGGTACGATGTTTGTACAATGTTTGTACAATGTTTGTACGATGTTTGTACAATGTTTGTACGATGTTTGTACAATGTTTGTACGATGTTTGTACAATGTTTGTACGATGTTTGTACGATGTTTGTACGATGTTTGTACAATGTTTGTACAATGTTTGTACGATGTTTGTACAATGTTTGTACGATGTTTGTATGATGTTTGTACGATGTTTGTACGATGTTTGTACGATGTTGGTACGATGTTTGTACAATGTTTGTACAATGTTTGTACGATGTTTGTACGATGTTTGTACGATGTTGGTACGATGTTTGTACAATGTTTGTACAATGTTTGTACGATGTTTGTACAATGTTTGTACGATGTTGGTACGTTGTTTGTACAATGTTTGTACGATGTTTGTATGATGTTTGTACGATGTTTGTACGATGTTTGTACAATGTTTGTACGATGTTTGTACGATGTTTGTCATATGATGTTTGTACGATGTTTGTACGATGTTGGTACGATGTTTGTACAATGTTTGTACGATGTTTGTACGATGTTTGTACGATGTTGGTACGATGTTTGTACAATGTTTGTACAATGTTTGTACGATGTTTGTACAATGTTTGTACGATGTTTGTACAATGTTTGTACGATGTTTGTACAATGTTTGTACGATGTTTGTACGATGTTTGTACGATGTTTGTACAATGTTTGTACAATGTTTGTACGATGTTTGTACGATGTTTGTACAATGTTTGTACGATGTTTGTATGATGTTTGTACGATGTTTGTACGATGTTTGTACGATGTTGGTACGATGTTTGTACAATGTTTGTACAATGTTTGTACGATGTTTGTACGATGTTTGTACGATGTTGGTACGATGTTTGTACAATGTTTGTACAATGTTTGTACGATGTTTGTACAATGTTTGTACGATGTTTGTATGATGTTTGTACGATGTTTGTACGATGTTTGTACGATGTTGGTACGATGTTTGTACAATGTTTGTACAATGTTTGTACGATGTTTGTATGATGTTTGTACGATGTTTGTATGATGTTTGTACGATATGATGTTTGTACGATGTTGGTACGATATTTGTACGATGTTTGTACGTTGTTTGTACGATGTTTGTCCCGCGAGCCGCGACATCGTATCCATTGTATTAAAGAGTTTGACAAAGCCTCTGGAACCAGGGTAAAGAGATGGGGACTGGTTACTAATCGGTCCCAATCTACCTCTTCCACCGTAAGGACCATGGCCAACAAAGGGATTGGAGACCACACGCTCCATTCCATTCTCATACCAGACTATACATTGAGGCTTTAGCAGTTTCTACCTGTGGCAAATGGCAGGTAGATGCGCTTACAATTATATTATGACGTCATTATAACATGTGCATTGGAAAATTATTTCAAAACATCATTGTTTATTATCGTAGCAATTTTACTGGAAGAATATACTGAAGAAAGCCAAGCCGATTGATACAAATCACCATAGCAACAGGAGATCACCTTCAAAAATTGAGGCTTTTTCAAAACATGGAGAAATTTTCATTATTTTTCAGTCATTATTTTTTCTTGGAAATTGTAATAGTAACGCGGTCCGGTCCAATTTTGTTAATTTATCACTCGTATGATTACAGACCAAAGCATACGTAGGTAGGGAACAGATACATAGTTATATCTAAAAATTGACTGGAATGTACTGATTATATTTTCGGCCATTGGTGAGAAACAATAAATAGACAAACGACGCCATGAAACAGCTATACGTGATGTATTTCGTTAAAGGCCTTTCGGCCAACGGCCCTCTTCAGTAAATGTAAATTGGTGATAAACAGTTCTGTTGAAGAAATAGAAAACGAGGCAGCGTGCTATATCGAGTTATAGAAGCACGCGGGAATTGGAAGAAGACGAGAGAAGTGCTAGGAGAAGCACGAGGCGTAGCCGAGTTTTCTATTTCTTTTATAAAATACAATTATGATTTTAAAGCAAGTTTTCAATTTTGTTCGTTGCAAAAATGTTTGAATATCTGCGCGCGCGTGCTCTGTGCTCTCATCAGAGCACGCGGAATACGCATTCTTTGGCCAATCAGAGCGCGCGTTATATCATAGTTATTTTATAATTCATAGCATTGCTATAGTTTTCACGTGATGTCATGGCGGCCATGTTGGTTCCTCTAATTACATTCCTCAGTTTTACCGCTGCTTATTTGTACTTTAATCTTGATTGATTGCAAATCAGCAACAGCCAAGAAAATACCCACAGAACTCAGTAGAAAAATAATTTAAAATAAAGTGCAAAAAAATAGAATCTCAGAACAAAACGCAAAACCATTTTAAAACGCGCCGTTTTAATAAAATAAATTAAATTAAAATTATAACTCAGATAAAAATAAAATAAAATAACTTACCTATATAATATAGTTTTATTTAGTTCTAAACCGCATATATAATATGGGCAGAGCACGGTATTGATTTGTTTATAGAAAACAAAGTCGCGGGTATTTTTGTCAGCACCTTTTTTATCAACCAGAAGAAAGAAACTATCAAGCTAATTAAGAACTGAACTGATAATCAGTGAAATTCACCTGATGATTAATTTTCACATTTTCTTAGATCGCTGCCAAGACTGACTACAGTTCATACAATATGTTGTTGGTTTGTTTCAGTCAAGTCTACCAGTATTATAGTTATGACTAGTCCATCTTATTCCATTCAATTCTCAGTTGTAAACGACCACCATTAGTTTATCCCAGACATTATTTGTTTATCAAATAATAATAATAAATACATATGCATGCAGTAAGCTTCATAACAAACCTTAAATCCTTCAAGTCGGACAAGCTTATGGTCACTCGTCCTGTTATAAATGGCATCTTCTGAGCAGTCGCTATTCGGATCCGAACGGCAAAATTCAAGTTCTCTTTCTTTATCTTCTTCAAAACAAGGTCGAAGGAAACGTGTTGTCAGTTGAGCTTGCGAAAATTCAAAACTCCAGTTGAATAAAATAACGACTGAAGCTAGAAGAATTCCCACACGTGCCATGGCTTGTAGATGAGATTAAAATTAAATGATGAAGTTTCTGTGTTCAGTGGTTTCTTGTTTATATATAATTCATTGTTGTCATATTTTTTGAAGTAGAAAATTGTCGAGGCTTGTGGTACATTCAAGCCGTTGCTGGTTGCATAGAAACGATGTGTCTTTCAACGAAGCGGACTCTACATACAAATATCTCTCTTGGCCTTGGTCCGTGTACCAGGATATCTTGTAAAGCCACTAGCAGTACTACACGGCAAAGGTGTCTACCTTGACTGTTAATTATTCTTGTTGTTCACCTTCACATTTTAACGAGTTTGATGAAGCTCCTAGGTGATACGTGTCTTTAAAATAAAATATTATTCTAATGGATCCAAGATGGACGACAGGTACTCGCCATCAGTTAATGGTTGCATGAGAGTGATGGCGCGGACTGTAGCCATCGAACTTAGAAATGCTTCGACTGCTAATAAGCTAAGAAAACGTCTAAACAGTGAGAATATACCTAGCTGTAAATGAAAATAGGTTTATTTTAAAAGAAGCATTTCTTCACAGCCTTGAGGCAGTTTTATTGCATCCACCTGCTACTATGGAATCGCCTCTCGTCATTAGAACAAGCATCGCTAGAGGAATCGTGCCTTGAGTCATGCACGTTCACTATTGCCATTTAATTTGGACCGGGGCAAACGAGGAAAGTACTAAACAGTGTTGTAGAAACGTTTGTGTTTCTTGTTTCTTGAACTGTTTTCTTGAAACTTTTGGAAATCGTCAGGTTTCCAGAAAACTGTTTCTGAGATACTTTCACTCAGGAATAGGAATCAGCCAAAACCGGAATCAATATCTGCATAAGACCGTTATATGAAGGTGAAAATCAGACTGGACGAAAATGACGAATTCGTAACCGCAATCAGATCGAAGAAAAAGCTCCAATTCCGTCGACCTTTATTCTTACAGTTTCTGTTTTTCACCAGGATTTACGCCGCTCCTTACGCCACGCCCCGTGTCGATCGATGCCATTGAAAAACAGCCATAATATAAAGGCCTAGCCGCACGTAGACGTTTTGATTTCAAAACAGATACTTTTATGCGTTTCCGTGTCTTTCGTTCACCTAACAAATAGCAGATGGCTTCAGTCTATGTTCTATCCAACAATTATGCACGCGATTATGAAAGCTAGCCATCTTCTATTTATTTTATAATATAAAAAGTCGAAAATTATGAAGTATATTGGAGGAAAAATGTGCAATATTTCTCCCCAAAAAGAATTCGGGAACCCCTCACAAATTACACTATTTTTTTAAAGACGCCCTTTCATAAGGTAAACATATTTGAAGCCCCCTCTCCCTCCCCTCCCCTCCACTGTTCCAAACTAGAGACGTGTATGATAACAGTGATGTAATGTGAGGAAATTAATACTTATTAATACTTATTATGTGTAACACATTAAAGGGAAGGAAGAATCATTCTAACTACCACTCTTATTCTCACCATCACCGCTATCACTTTTCTTGTTACATAACACATTAAAAAAAGAGCTGATAAATGTGACATGTAGGTTGCAACACATATTTAGTTAGACAATGAATGATATACTTGTTCATCAACTGGAAGCTTCATCGAAGAATTTTGCAAATTTGTACTCCAGAAAGAGAACCTAACTAAGTGTAATTGATGAGAACAGCGATTCTCTGCTTCTCAGCACTAGCTATAGTGTGAGTTGTGTTCAGAAAATTACATTTGTATTGGTTATGAAGGTGTGTAGTAAGCTTTAGAGTACAAAATCTGGAGAACCCCTCTCACTCCTTTACAATTTCAGAGACCCCCTTTTCTCACCAATTTTTTTCAGGACCCCCATTTTCTACTCGATCCACTCCCCCCTCCAACTTAAATAATTACCGGTCCCTTAGTTAACAAATGTTTATGTTGTCATTTTATATTAATAGTGACTAAACCTAAACGTTTCCTTTCTTTTTTTCTTCTCTTTTCTTGTGGAGAAACCAACGAAAAATAAAATGAAATAAGTATATCATCGGTACATTTATTAGTTGGACACATGGACCTCAAGTTTCTGTGACTACAGTACCATAGGTGGATCAATTAGGGCAGGTAGGTGGTGGAGAACCCAACAAAAAAGTAACATATGGAATTAATACATCAAAGATACATTTTCAAAGCAGTCATCCCACATGAGTCCGTACGTATTCGTAAACCTACGTAGTCATAGAAACTTGGGATCATGTGACCAACTAATAAATGTATCTTTAAAAATGTGGAAATTGCAGCCAGGATTCAAAATTATAATAACAAAAGTGATTGACTCTGGCTTAAACTGTGTGAAATTAATACAGACGTTTCGGTCCACAAAAAAGAAAGTGAGAACAACTGGCATCAACGGCTGTTCTTGGAAGCATGGTATTCTGAACTAGATAACAACTCAGGGAACGGTCATATTCAAATACCGAATATTTAATATAGGACACTTGTAAATTCTAAACAAAAACAAAAAACAAAAAAAGCGCGCGCAAACCGCTAATTTAAATAAGCGCGTGCAACACTAACGTTTTTTCAAACTGAAGAAGGTCCGAGATGTGGACCGAAACGTCTGTATTAATTTCACACAGTTTAAGCCAGAGTCAATCACTTTTGTTATTATAATAAATGTATCGTTCATATACTTATTTCATTTTATTTTTCTATGGAACTTTGTAAGATGTGACCACAACCGCTTAACAGGAGATGTCACCTTTTATTGTAGGTGAATACTTAACGGAGGTGACCGCTTGATGGAGATGACCGCTTGATGGAGGTGACCACTAAATGGAGGTGTCCTCTTAATGGAGGTGACCGCTAAATGGAGGTGTCCGCTTAATGGAGGTGACCGCTTATGACCACTTAATAGAGGTGTCTGCTTAATGGAGGTGTCTGCTTAATAGAGGTCTCTTATTAATGGAGGTGAACGCTTATGATCGCTTAATGGAGGTGAACGCTTAATGGAGGTGACCGATTGAGGAGGTCTCCAGAGCTCGTTTCACTTCATAGAGGGTGATACTTACAGACAACATGGAGGGTGACCTATTCACTTCATAGAGGGTGATACTTACAGACAACATGGAGGGTGACCACTTCACTTCATAGAGGGTGATACTTACAGACAACATGGAGGGTGATACCTTCACTTCATAGAGGGTGATACTTACAGACAACATGGAGGGTGATCTATTCACTTCATAGAGGGTGATACTTACAGACAACATGGAGGGTGACCTCTTCACTTCATGGAGGGTGATACTTACAGACAACATGGAGGGGTGATCTATTCACTTCATAGAGGGTGATACTTACAGACAACATGGAGGGTGACCTATTCACTTCATAAAGGATGATACTTACAGACAACATGGAGGGTGACTACTTCACTTCATAGAGGGTGATACTTACAGACAACATGGAGGGTGACCTCTTCACTTCATGGAGGGTGATACTTACAGACAACATGCATGAGGGTGATCTATTCACTTCATAGAGGGTGATACTTACAGACAACATGGAGGGTGACATCTTCACTTCATGGAGGGTGATACTTACAGACAACATGGAGGGTGATCTATTCACTTCATAAAGGGTGATACTTACAGACAACATGGAGGGTGATCTATTCACTTCATAGAGGGTGATACTTACAGACAACATGGAGGGTGACCTCTTCACTTCATAAAGGGTGATACTTACAGACAACATGGAGGGTGACCTCTTCACTTCATAAAGGGTGATACTTACAGACAACATGGAGGGTGACATCTTCACTTCATAGAGGGTGATACTTACAGACAACATGGAGGGTGATACCTTACAGACAACATGGAGGGTGACCACTTCACTTCATAGAGGGTGATACTTACAGACAACATGGAGGGTGACCTCTTCACTTCACAGAGGGTGATACTTACAGACAACATGGAGGGTGACCTCTTCTCTTCATAGAGGGTGATACTTACAGACAACATGGAGGGTGACCTCTTCTCTTCATAGAGGGTGATACTTACAGACAACATGGAGGGTGATTCTTCACTTCTTTGAAACTTACATCAACATGTAGGGCACGACTCACGATCACGATACTTACGACAACATGGAGGGTGACCTCTTTTCATAAAGTTGATACTTAAGACAACATGGACCTCTTCACTTCATAAAGGATGATACTTACAACAACATGGAGGGTGACCTCTTCACTTCATAGAGGGTGATACTTACAGACAACATGGAGAGTGACCTCTTCACTTCATAGAGGTTGATACTTACAGACAACATGGAGGGTGACCTTTCACTAAAGAGGGTGATACTACAGACAACATGGAGGGTGACCTCTTCACTTCATAGAGGGTGATACTGACAGAATACATGGAGGGTGACTTTACTTCATAAAGGATGATACTTACAGACAAATATGGAGGGTGATTGTTCACTGCATAGAGGGTATACTTACAGACAACATGGAGGGTGACTATTTTGCTTCATAAAGGGTTTTACAGACAACATGGAGGGTGACCTTCTATGAGTTTTCTTAAAGGATGATACTTACAGACAACATGGAGGGTGACCTCTTCACTTCATAAAGGGTGATACTTACAGACAACATGGAGGGTGACCTCTTCACTTCATAAAGGATGATACTTACAGACAACATGGAGGGTGACCTCTTCTCTTCATAGAGGGTGATACTTACAGACAACTACATGGAGGGCTCTATATTGTCTTACAGACAACATGGAGGGTGATACTTACAGACAACATGGAGGGTCCACTTCTCTATAGAGGGTGATACCTTACAGACAACATGGAGGGTGATCTATTCACTTCATAGAGGGTGATACTTACAGACAACATGGAGAGTGACCTCTTCACTTCATAAAAATGATACTTACAGACAACATGGAGGGTGACTACTTCACTTCATAAAGGGTGATACTTACAGACAACATGGAGGGTGACCTATTCACTTTAAAGGATGATACTTACAGACAACATGGAGGGTGACCACTTCTCTTCATAGAGGGTGATACTTACAGACAACATGGAGGGTGACCTCTTCTCTTCATAGAGGGTGATACTTACAGACAACATGGAGGGTGACCTCTTCTCTTCATGGAGGGTGATACTTACAGACAACATGGAGGGTGACCTCTTCTCTTCATAGAGGGTGATACTTACAGACAACATAGGGCAGATTCGTACAACTTTGAAAAATCAAGGTGTAGGGCACGATCACGATCACGATCACGATCACAGTATTTTTTCTATGTTGTCTGTAAGTACACCTGGACGTTATGAGAAAAAAACTTCCAAAAGGCATTTCACAATCTGGTATTTATTTTGACATTAGTCGAACTTTGAAGGTTCTGTGGGCTGAAAAACTACTTTATATAAAGTTCATAAAATGGTAGCTAATATTTGTTGGTTGGATGGATGAATGAATGAATAAACTTTATTTCAAGAGGATTCGGTGAAATAAGTTTATTGTTATGCTAGTATTATAATATTCATGTCACTGTTATATTTTGCAAATAAAGCTTTTAAACAACACATTTCAGTTTCTATGAGTTTTCTTCACATACACTTACAGACATTATAGAGCTGATTTCGTACAACTTTGAAGAAGCAAGGCATATATAGATTACTGACTCCGTACGACACATTCAGTATGCCGTCCGTTCTGTATGATTTTCAGTCGTACTACAATAAGATCTGCTCTATATTGTCTGGTACACCTATAGACTACTAAGTATGAGGAAAAATATATAAAAAGCGCAATTTCAAAATCTCGCGTTTATTTTGACTTTAGTCGATCTTTGAAGGTTCAGTGGGATGAAAAACTACTTTATACAAAGTTCATAAAATTGTAGCTAAAAAGTATAAAGCATGCACGTTGGAATTTTGCAGCCCGCGCGGCACTAGAAACTAGTTTCCAGTCTTAAGACACGTGACAAGATGACACGCGTCAAACGTGCAAGAAAGCAATATATTGAAGAGTGCTGCGAAATGGCTTGATTTTTGACTGTTTTAAGCTACAAGACGACTAAACAAGAGCTGCACACTGTATTTGAATGATTGGAGTATGTTTCCAAGCCAAAGAAAGGTAAGAATATCGAATTAATGACGTGTTTTTAGCCACGTTTTGTCTCGTGGCGTACTTTTTTGTTCTCGCCATATTTGGACGTGTTCTGTGAATCTAATTACAGACGCACCCCAAAATGGAGTCTATTTGTTTAGTAACATAAGTATTTTTACTAGCATAACAATAAACCCTAAATAAATAATATATAATAAACCCTTATTTTACCGAATGCTTGGTATTTTCTGTGTATCCGTATAAAGAAGTAGAAGCATTGGGTTAGTGTATAATGTTAGGGTAATAGTGTATAGGATTAGGATTCGGTGAAATAAGTTTTACTAATATTATATATTTACAAATAATGCCTTTCCGTTGTAAAAGAACGTATTTCAGTTGCTATGCGTTTTACAATACTTACAGACAGCATAGAGCTGATGACTGTAAAACACCAAGGCATACGGTCACGGTCACGGCACGGTCACGGTACGGTCACGGCACGGTCACGGCACGGTCACGGCACGGTAACGGTCATGGCACGAATTCGATAGACGGTCAGGGCACGGAACAGTCACGAAATGTTAATGCCGTTTAAATAATTTCAAGTCATAATAATAATAATAATAATAAATAATAATAATAATAATAATAATAATAATAATAATAATAATAATAATAATAATAACAATAAATAATAATAATAATAATAGTAATGATAATAATAATAATAATAATAATAACTTTATTTTTCAAAAAAATTACAAATAAGAGATCAGATAAAAAAATAGATAAAAAAATCCTTATTTACAAAATTTAAAATGATCGCTTTTGAAAATAATAATAATGGATAAAATAATAATAATAATAATAATAATAATAATAATAATAATAATAATAATAATAATAATAATAATAATAATAATAATAATAATAATAATAATAATAATAATAATAATAATAATAATAATAATAATAATAATAATAATAATAATAATAATAATAATATAAATTTTATTACATACTCCCCTATCGGAGCTTTTCAGTATCTAATTACAATTTTTGAAATATAAATATCAAATGTAAAAAGTCTGCTGCTCTGTGTTGTCTGTATTTTTTCTCTCCGTTTTTTTTCTTTTGAGAAGAAATTCAAGAAGCGCATTCCACAATCTCGTGTTTATTTTGACATACGAAGGTCATACACATTGCTGATAATTGAAAAATATCACGCAAAATGAATGATAAATAACACGGGATATGTGCGTGCGGGATCATGCGGGATGTTTTTTCACACTTTTTTTCACGCATTTTTCACACAATTTCACACTAGTTCCCAGGCCCCTAGTCACGTGACATGTGGCACGTTTTCACACCTTATCGCCGCGAAGTTCAAAAGCAATGCAAAATGGCTTCCATTTTTGCTGTTTTTAAGGCGGAAAAAAGTTCTAACCAAGCTAAAAACCATATTCAAGCCTGTATGAACGCTTTAGGATGTCAAAGAAAGGTAAATATCTCGAAATGATTGGATTTGTTGTGTTTTATTCGCCGTTGATTGATTCGCTTCGGTGCATAACAGCGACTGTCTACAAAACTGAATTGATGTGCATTTAGCTGTTATAATAGCGTTAGCTGCTTTCTGTAGTGTCAAAATACAGAAGATATAACGTATTGTTAGCAAAATTCAGTTTTGTAGTTGTACGACATTTGTACTTTTGCTTGAAAATCATTCCCTATATATTGTTGTGTCTGTGAAGTGTAGAGGGGGGAGGGGTGGTGTGTAGAGGGGGATGGGTGGTGTGCAGAGGGGGAGGGGTGGTAGGTGAAAAACCATACAAAGTTTATATGACTAGACTATTTTGCAGTTTTGTTCAGTGACTACAAACAATGGTGTGAAGTAGAGCTTTAGCATTGATAAAATGTAATAAATGTATCAAAACCATAAAAACACAACCTTGACTTAAAGTGCCTATGAAATGAACAAACAGACCCCGTTTTTATTTGCTACTACGAAAGTTTACTATTTGCTTGTTTACATGGCATTAATAAAAAGTGAATTGAGCTACGGGAACATTTTTTATTTCGCGCACGAAGTTGGGCATTTTGGGTTTCAAAGTGCGACAATTCCCGCTCGGTCAAACTATAGAAATGTGATGTCATAAGTTGTGCAAACAAAGGCATACACAACTTATGACGTCACCAAGCCATTGTCAAGAGCCCAGTCTCCTGTCGCACATTTTGGTTGAAAATGATAATTTTCGAACCGCGAAAAGAAAATGTTCGCATGCTCAAAGTCGATGTTTAAATACAGCAAATGCTCAGTGAAGACCAAACAACAATAATGTACAATAAAACAAGGATCGACATTTTCGTTTCATAGGCACTTTAAAGCATCATTGTTCACTGTTACTGAACAAAACTGTAACATGGTCTGCTGTACTGTGTGTGCAGTGGTTTGGATTTGTGTTCACAGGCAGCCCAACCATTGCTTCTGAGGCTACTAATTATATTAAATAAAAATATATTTGTACATTTATGCATCTTTTTTAGTTTCAATACTACACTTGTGCGGGCATGTCCTGCGAGATGCACACAGGGATCCCAACATTATACATTTCTATGCACAGGGAACACAACATAATATGTATCGTGTGCGAGGAAACCCGTCAAAAAAAGACGTGCGCATACAAATATATTTTTATTTATTAAAATTAGTAGCCTCAGAAGCAATGGTTGGGCTGCCTGTGTTGTGTCCAGCTATTTCATTAAAATTGGGATAAAGTAGTATTCCCCTTGCATTCCCCTCCCTGCGATTTGATTCCTCACAGTCATCATCTAGAGCAGATTGTATATACACTGTAATGCATTTATTGGTTAATAACCATCTTTCTTATATTTCTTTGTAGGTTGAACTAATATGTTACAATCGTTTGGCATCATATTGTGGCTTGATCTATTCACTATTGTTATTAGACAGTATGTGAACTTAACCTACAGACTTTGTACCATGTAACTACATGTACGTTGTACATATACATAGTACAAGCTGGAGGCCAGTATCTACCATTGGATGCTGGCCATGCTATCTGGTTTGGTACTACAAAGAGACTGTTCTCAATGGCATTGATTCAGGTGTGTATGTTTATGTAAATACTCTACACATATTGTGTGTGTACAGTGAAAATGTTTTGTATGTGATGCATCATGTAGACCATTATACTTACCATAAATTACTTCTAGCAGCCTCTATTGCAGCTTGACAGTTCATAATGTGTATCAAGACAAAATGTTACCTTTATAATATCTTGTCAAGCTTTGGCCAGCCTTGGTGTGACAAACATGTAAGTTAGCAAGAATTATTATAGAGAAGATTTCGTATGACTGTAAAACCAAGGCATATGGTACTGTCAGAGCATGGTGTTGTCATAGCATTGACTCATTGAAATCCTAGAAAACATCATGGTAATGACATGTCCATGCTATAAGTTGATCAGTCATACGATATCTAGTTTAAACCTATCAGTAATAATGATTCAGAGCAATACAGAATACCCCATACATGTAACTGTAGTCAGTCATCTCTTGACTCCCTGTAGAATGTGGGGTTGGTGGTGAGGATTGTTTTGATAGACAAACTATTGTATTAATCCCATTGTTAGTTATAGGGCACGTTCTGTAGGCATACACATACTGTACTTTTTCATATCTTGGTTTTTGTATTAAATACAGTTTTTTGTTCATGTTTACAGGTTCTACAAAACTGTCACATAACCAAAACCAACAACCACAAGAGGAACACAGAAGACCATTAGAATAATTTACATTGAGGAAATAACCTACATTTGTAAATGATTCATGCCAAACATTAGATACAGGAGAGTGTCATACACAACCAGGTTTTGTAAGAGAGAATTGGCTTTCTGGATGAATGGGGTAAAGCAGTGGTTGTTATAAAGCCATATGTTTTAAACCCCTTTAGTTAAATTGGTATGCTCAGAGTATTTGCATATGAGTTGCATCAGGACACTCTCCTGTATCTATTGTAACTTCATTGAAAAACGAAATATACTCCATACCTCCCACGAGGTCCTACCAGCACCAAAAGAGAAGCCACCCCACAGGCCAGGAAATCCATAAGGTAGTATCTTGCTGTTTCCGTCAGAGTCTAAACTTGAGGCCATGATCAGCCTTGATACTGAAGACTGTCTGGGTGGATGCCAAACCTTTGCTCACTGCATACTTCATCGGGGAACTCTGTTGTCATTCAAGTCAGACAAAAAGGTGAAGGTTAGTGCAAATATGAGTTGAGGGTGATCCCACCTCATCATTCACTGGTGTGTGTGACAGTGATGGGATGTGTGATCGATAGGCTTAAAGTACTGCTACATTCAGACTTCTCAATCTAAGAGATTATCAAACTGACATGGCGGAAGACTAAAACTGAAATCTTTTCTGGGATAAAATTATGGGTTGGTGTTGTTGGCAACTGGTAAAACGGCTTCTATCATAGGATTGTAATTTAATTAAAGTTTTTTCACCAGCAAAGTGAAGACCTCAGTTTCCTTAAACCTGTCTGACTACTTAACCATAAAATATAAATGACTCTGGATATGAACTTGCTAAATTTAATAGTTGTCATACAATCAATGTAAATGACTTCTTACTTGAGTTTAAACATTCAAATTCCAAGGACAGTGAAGCTCTGTTTTCAAATCCAATATGAACTAGAAGTGGCTCATAGAAAGGTACATATCATCAAAACTGAGCAAAACACTGTACATAAAGTGATAAGTTTCTATGCATGTTTTTGAGCTCTTTACTACTGAAGGACTTTCATGATGGCCAAACTGATTGCAACTACCGATTCGTATTAATATTTCTGCAACCTTAATGAAACTGAGGTCTTCAACAAATTAATACAAATTTGCTGTCGAAGCACAATTCCATTCTGAGCACCAAATGAACATCAAATTGAAGAGTAATGCAATATCAACTAAAACTACATTCAAATCAGAAAATGTGCACATCATTTTGATGGCTTATGACGAACAAATTAAAAGTGCATGGCACATTGAAGTCTATGAATCATAGAGGATAAAAGGTGACCCATATAGAAAGTGTATGAACACCACACCTCAATGTATCAATATTCTACTTGATGAACAGTATGATGAAGAGGAAAAAGGTGAAAAACACCACACCTCAAGACCTGAAGTATCAAACTGATTACAAATTATGAATGATGTTAACGATACAATGGTGCCAGAATGTGCAAATATTATAATGGCTGATTGACAACATTGTTGTGGTATTGAAATGCAGAAACATGCCATCATTTACAATTAGTATTCAAATTAATTTTGGAGCCGATGTTGATATTGCTTAAAATTTCCTCAGATTTGTGGCTGCAAATCTGTTTGTTTTAGAAACAATTCATTTGCGACTTTGATTTGACTTGTCCGACAAGTTTCTTTGCTGGTGAAAAAACTATGTTACCCTAGTACTCAATTGTAACATATTTGTAACATGGCTTTGCCATATTCAGTAGGAATAAATTAATTATTAATCAATTCAAAATGGCTGCTAAGATAATTATTCAAAATGGTTTTTAAGATAATCAATTCAAAATGGCTGCTAGGTTAATCAATTCAAAATGGCTGCTAGGTTAATCAATTCAAAATGGCTGCTAGGTTAATCAATTCAAAATGGTTGCTAAGATAATCAATTCAAAGTGGTTGCTAGGTTAATCAATTAAAAATGGTCGCTAAGATAATCAATTCAAAATGGTTGCTAGGTTAATTAATTCAAAATGGCCACTAGGGTAATAAATTTAAAATGGTTGCTAGGTTAATTAATTCAAAATGGCTGCTAGGTTAATCAATTCAAAATGGTTGCTAGGTTAATTAATTCAAAATGGCTGCTAGGTTAATCAATTCAAAATGGTTGCTAGGTTAATTAATTCAAAATGGCCACTAGGGTAATAAATTTAAAATGGTTGCTAGGTTAATTAATTCAAAATGGCTGCTAGGTTAATCAATTC
The DNA here is from genome assembly GCA_033675265.1 of Actinostola sp. cb2023. NCBI lineage: Eukaryota > Metazoa > Cnidaria > Anthozoa > Actiniaria > Actinostolidae > Actinostola > Actinostola sp. cb2023. The sequence continues at coordinate 67,706 of JAUJYZ010000575.1, read as the reverse complement.
AAAAAGGCCACTAGGTTAATCAATTCAAAATGGACACTAGGTTAATCAATTCAAAATGGTTGCTAGGTTAATCAATTCAAAATGGCTGCTAGGTTAATCAATTCAAAATGGTTGCTAAGATAATCAATTCAAAATGGTCACTAGGTTAATCAATTCAAAATGGCCACTAGGTTAATCAATTCAAAATGGCCACTAGGTTAATCAATTCAAGATGGGGCCTAGATTTTCTAATTAAATTGCATAGTGGTAGTTGCCTTATCAGCTAAACCTTCACATTTAGTTCACTTATTATCCCAGAAATATCTTTTACAGTCTTCCTAAGTCAGATTTGATAATCAAAACTTATAATTGAGTTGTCTGAATGTAGTTAAATGACGAGCCTATTGATCACAATGCACATCACTGTCATGGACATCTGTGGGTGGTGGGGTGGGGTGATCTGACACTCATATTTGTACTGACCCTCCCTGTAAGTGCTGGCTCGAGTGACGCCAGAATTCCCCTATGGAGTATGTAGTGAGTGAAAGTTTGACAATCATTCAGACAGTAGTACTTCAGTATCAGGTAAAGTTTCCTGATCAGGCCTAAGATGACTCTGGTCGGGGCAGCGAGACTATCTGGTCCTGGTGGGGTGGTGAGACTTGGTGCTGGTAGGACCTCGGGGAGTTTTTTTTTTTTAAACAGATGGGCGTGTACCCTATAGAGATGGAATATATTAAAATCACTAAATATATATTGTTGGTGTCAAAGTTTATTTCTCAAAAACACAAGACAAAATAAATAAACAAAGACAAATAAAAAATAAAACAAAATACAAGAAAAATTACAAGTCAAACAACACAAGAAATAAACAAAAAATTTCCTTATGCCATGTTCACACTTCAGCATATTTTTCTAAGTCAACAAGATACTCAAGTGTCAACATGGCATAAGGACATTAGACTTACCTTGAAATCTGTCAGAGTACAATCCCCCTATCCCAATACCCACTCCAAGTCTTACCCCTCCCCACCCCACCCCTTCTTACCCCCTCCCCACCCCATCTTACCCCCTCCCCACCCTATGTCTTACCCCTCCCCACCCTATGTCTTATCCCTCCCCACCCTGTTGTACCCCTCCCCTTCCCATTGAACCATACTGGAAAAGATGAGCACTGTAATCCCAATATTTTTATTTTGCCTAAGGACCAAGTAAATGCCATTTTACTTCACAGTAAGTCAAATCACTGTATCTTGCATCTCAAAAACTACACCGTTTAGTAGCTACAGTCAAGATCTTTCTGTTCACAGTTGAAAAGCAAATTAAGAAGCACTCGCAATTTTATTATGTATGTCTGGCCAGAGTCATGAAAGAGTCTGTACAGGAAAATCCAAAACAAAACTACATGACAGACCAATGCCCCTTTCACATGGTGTGAATGGGATATGCGAATCGTCATCTAAGGCACCATATACACACACATGTACAGTGAGAGTACTCTTTAAAATGCCGGCCCATCTTTTCCAGTATGGTTGATTTCTCCTTCCCGTCCCTAGTTACACCACTCTCTCCCAGTAAACCACTGGAGTAAACCCAGTTATAACTGTCTTGTGCTCATGTCCCATTAATGACTGTGGCACTTGTTTCTTAATGTCCTTTACATAATTACAAATCAGCACAAATCAGAAGTACATTGTCAAAGTTTCAATGCATCAATCTTGCATCAATGTACAATAGAATCCTGTGGCCACTTCTTAGAGACAGTCAGTTATAACTGGGTTTAACTGCTAATAAATAATGGACAACTGAAGACAACTTGTGTATGCTTTGTGTATGAATAATGTGATGTGTTTTTGTTGTCAATAAACAATGCACTGCAATATCATAGAATCCTGTGGACAGGCCCCACCCATTATATGGTGAATACATTCTTTTTCAATCCATCAGTGTCTTGTACATGAACTATAATGCATTGTATAAGCCTCCATGTGCAGTTCAGCATAGATTTTCCTAAGGCATCCACTTGACCAATCCATAGGATCAGACTTCACTGAATCATTCATATCATTCAAAGTGTTGTTATATATAATTATGCTCTTTGCCTACTGCAGTATGACTTGTACAGCAAATTACAAATGTATCTAACCTTTCACTGTCAACAGAATCAAAGTCTGATACACATTACATACATACAGTAAACCCAGGGGATCCACAGGATTCTATGATACATGTTGGAATCTCTAAATTCTGGTAGCATTGTTGTTCGTCCATATGAACTGGCATCAACTCAGTCACTGGATTCCTGTTTGTTAAATAAACTTGGGCAAAACATTTATTAATAGTCACAGCAATGATAACAATGATAGAAAATATGATACGAAAGGAGCAGAGCCAACGTTGACTCCTTAATTAAGATTAAATGTACAAGCACGGCAGAAGGGGTATTTTTGATTTGCAAGCATGAACAAAACAGGCTGTAATTTTGTAAACCAAGAAATAGATAAATGGCGCTATTGCAGGGTGTGATATTCTAACAGCATTACTACAACTAAGGGCACTTTCCACCATATGACCAAACAGGCAAAATCTAACAATGACTATAAGGAACTCAAAAGTTCTAGTAAAGCTCTATAAATTCTTATTGAATTCATGAATAGTTAACGAGGGAAATACAATAGAAATCATAACAGTAGCAGACATCTGTACATCAGAATATTGTATATATTACATATATTGATGGCCTGAAGTGTATCACTTCAACTAAGATACAAAACACGTTAATCAATGTTATCTGCTTACAGTACAGTAAACTAATTATTACTAGTTATCAAATTCATGAATAATTAATGAGGGAAATACAATAGAAATCATAAGCGTAGCAGACATCTGTAAATCAGAATATTGTATATATTACATATATTGATGGCCTAAAGTGTATCACTTCAACAAAGATACAAAACACGTTAATCAATGTTATCTGCTTACAGTACAGTAAACTAACTAGTCGTTTCTGGTAGAAAGTGAAGTGCTGCGAGTTGTGCACTGCCGTACAGTACATGGTAACACATAAAAGTGAAATGTAGCTGTCAATGCATACATGTGGTTGTCCCTTAATTTTCAGCAAGGTGCATTAGTTGTAAAATAAAATAATAAAAATGTGGTATAATAATAATAATAACTTTATTACTGTGTCATGTGTTCTAGCTTACAAGAAACCTATTTCCCTCCCATATATCTACTGATTCTCATTCCCACCCTTGTCCCATTGTTCCCATCCCACATCTCCATTGATTCTCATTCCCATCCCGGTCACATTGTTCCACTCCATGTCTCTATTAATTATCATTCCCACCCGCTATAATAATCTGGTCATGGACAGACAGCTATAGACATGTACCAGCACTAAAAGCATGCAATACTTTGCACTATTTATGTTACACGCTTGTAATAGTTTGTACTCTACTGATATGCAGTATTAAATTAATACAAATATGGATTCAATGAAATAGAGAATTGTGTTTGGTGTATATTATATACAATGTTACTGGCCAGATATCAGGAAAGATGTCGAAGCCTCATAGCAGACTTGTAGAAGATAAAAGTACATCAGGATGGATCGTATAATTTGATTCAGTAGTTGCCTCAATGCCAATGGCAATGGCATGGGCCGGATTGGTTTGACGAAGACCAACGAGCTCGATCAGGTAGATAGGTCAGCGACAGCATCGGGGATACTAACTGTGTCTTTCAAAAGCATTCAAGTACATGCTGTCTCCTTCGGTCAACTCTGATCGACTCACTGTAGAAGTAACTTAAGCTTATGTACTTCATTGTGGAACTGGACGTGACTGAGCACACAACCATAACAGCGCTGAAAACTCATAAAAGAACATGGTCTTCCCCTTGAAATGTCACTAAATTGTTCATGACCCTGATGAATGCTTCCAGCAATGAATAAAGTTGCATTTGACATCATGGATTTGTAGAAAACGAACACTTTCCTGGCTTGAATCAGCGAAAAATAAACGATACTCAATATCGATTGAACGTGTTGCGAGTGTGCGCTGATCAAAAGTACCGTGGCTCACAAAATCATCTCCAGGCAGTCCGTGAATGCAGTCGAGATTCTCGTTGCATCCACATAAGTGCCCAGATCCCACACGACCACACATGACACAGGAACTCCGTCAAGATTAGTTTCGCTGCTCGCCTGGCGGCTCGCAGCAATTACTAGCTACACTTTAGGTAGATTAGGAAATATAGCAATCAATAAATTACAAACATGGGTTAACAGGACTGTCAATTAAGTGACTGGCTAATTATTGCTGGTCAATAGTGGAAATCACTGGTTACTTCAGAACAGAAATGCTGTTACCACAAATATTGGAAATAAACAAAGAAGCTTCTTGAAATATCTATGACACATTTCAACCATTTTCTTGGCTGACCAATCCCCTGGGGGTATGCAGAAGATGTGAATGAAGCCATAATTTAATACCCGATAAAATAATGCATGTAATGCACCTAAACGAGAACCACAAAATCCTTTACACCTCTACATGTAAGTGTTACCCATGCACAGTATATTTACACTACATTTGACTGGTGAACATTGAAGTCGAATATATTAATATAACTATTGACCTTTGTCATGGTCATCACTCAGGCTGACCTCCAAGACCATAGTGAATTAGAATTATTGACTACTACAACAGAGACAATGACTATGATGACATTATTTCAGACAGCAACCATGGCAAAGACAGTCACAGACATGAGCCACAGAAACACTATGTTACAATGCTAACGTCCATGACCACAGTGAATTATAATGATTACACACTACTACAACAGAGACAATGACTATGACGACATTAGATCAGACAGCAACCATGTCACCACAGACAGTCACAGACATGAGAACGAGACACAATGTTAAAATGACACAGTATAGACATAGTGAATTAGAATGATTACTGACTGCCATAACAGAGACAATGACTATGATAGCATTAGGACAAGACAGCAACTGTGACAAAGACATTTCCAGACATGAGAACCAGAAACACAATGTTACAATGACACAGTATAGACATAGCGAATTAGAATGATTACTGACTACAACAACAGGAACAATGACTATGATGACATTAGATCAGACAGCAACCATGACAACTACAGTTACATACATGAGAAATAGAAGTAAAATGTAAATGTTACAGTAACATCAAAAAGAATAACACTGACACCAACTAATTAATTACTGGTACTCAGACCACTGACACTAAAACCTGGCACTAAAAACAACTAAGTATGAGTAGCTTGCTTTTGTCCTTAATGATAATTTAGTTTTTATGATATTATTGTAATTAGTGTAATGAGCTACATTTATTGTATACTAAAATATATTACTGTCATATATACTTGATTACAAATATCAGTACTTCATATCATCATCAGAGAATTTTAAATCTTTATTTATCACCTTGAAGATTTAAGTTCAAATATAAAAGTTATTGTAATCATTAAATGTACATTTATTGGATGAAATATCTGCTTTAGAAAATCAGTTCCCTTTCAAAATGCTTTCAGTTTCAAAAAAAAGATAAATATGGAAATCATAAATATTCCCTTTGAAGATAGATTTTCTTAAATTGTTTTTGCCCACTGCATACATATATATTGTAATGACATCTTATGAATTCAGACATGTAGCAGGTTACAAGAAGACTTCAGAGTTCCTCTAGCAGTGAAGATGAGGGATAGTGGTTGAAAGAGGACGATAGGTTTTGAAGATGCAACAAGTATGTGCATACATTTTTGAGTTTGTATAAGAGAAATGCAGACTTCTTTGCAGTGATGGTAGTTTGGAGTATTTTATTTTGTAGGTTCAAACAATGTTTCAAAACGAGAAACGAGCCCTAAATACTTGCACTGGACCAGTGGTGGTTCAGCTAAGCCTTGTTTTCCCAGTCCAAGCAGTGAATGAGGTAATATTTGCTTGGACAGAATTGAAGTAGCCAAATGGAAAGGAAAATACCAAGTGACTTGAAGAAGTTCAACATTTGATGTGAACAAAGTGTGTTGACAATAATATCTCAGCTAGACAGTGTAAATTGTTAGAACTATTTCATTTCAGATTCTTGAAAATGTGTTTGCCAGTGGCATTGCCAGTGGCATTGCCAGAACGTTTGGTTTAACTTTGATTTAAAAGTGAATCAATGTACCTTGTACTGTTACTGTTTTAGATATAGTCACCACTATATTCTAAAAATTCAAAGAAAAAAGACATCAGACTGTGTATGCTAATAAAACAAGACCAGCACACTGCAAGGGTTCAAAGGTCAAAAATAGAAAATAACTTTTACAGCCAAAAAGCAGTCTGAAATATTAACTGCAAAATACTTTCAGCTGATGAAAAAAATGGATTCAAATCACTTTAAAATGCCCATAGATGCTTATTTTATACCCATAAACTCCTTTTAACCCAAGTGGTTGCCTTGTTCGCTTGTGCTTGAAGCCACTGAAGGTAAATATAAAAATACAATGTAGCTGAACTTTTCAACAAACCAATAAATGTCTCTCCTTGACTACAATGAATGAGTGAATGAAACTGTTGCCCCTATGTCTATTCCTTTTTGCCCCAAGAATATATCAGAAAATTGTATCTATATTGATTCATTCCAAAGAAAATGTAGTCAAATAAACTTTGCAATTTTTGAATTTGTTGCTAGAAAGATTTCCTGCTGTTGACAATGTCTGATATTTTTAACAACACGTTCAAACTTTTGAGATATCTTTGTTGTACCCCATGGAATGAGAAAGTTGAATAAAAATGAGTCCACTTTCCATACTTTGAGATGCTTTTATCAAAACAACAACATTTGACCAGACGATTGTATATGGAATTGGCAGACATATACAGTATGTAGATCGCTAACTGTTTGCATTGAAACCTTCGCAACCAAGAAAAGATGATTACATAACCATGGCAGTCTTTACATGTAGAAGTAATCACAAACCAAGACAAACCCAACAACAACAACAACAACAACAACATTTTTTCAATAAAGCTTCAGGTTGACGATACAGCATTTTACAAGTAATGATTCATCCAACAACAGATCTAACAACGTTTCTCCACACAGAGAAAACTACATTTTCCAACACAATCAACCTAAACTCCCACCACCATATTCAGAACTCATCAGCACCTACAGAGGTTCGCAGAGTTTGAAAGATGAAATATAAATTATTGGAAAATATTATCTTTTCTTTTAGAGTGAACAATAAAAATAATTATTATTTTTGAAATGAAGTTTCATTGTGTTTGTTGGCCCAGAAAGTTGTAGTTGCACTGACCTCATGCATTCATATTTTATGTGGTTATTGTAACTTTGTGCATTGTGATTGGTCTTATGTTTTCAGACCAGCAAATGAGATTGAAATAAGCCCTTTAAAACTGTATTTTTAACCACATTGGTTGTAAAGACAGGGATGTAATTAGTTGATCAAACACCTTTCTCCAAGTGATATGCTAGCACAGTGATGCTTTTTATACCCTGATAAAATCTGTTAAAATCTTATAGGATGAGGTTAACCCATTCGCTCCTGAGCTATTTTGCGTTTTTTAGCGATTTTCTGGACCTAATCACGTCGTAGGAAAATTTCGATTCCATATAAGGGGTTTCCATGGAAATCTTGACAGTTCTGAAAGCCCACGGGCTCAGGTTCTGACGTAATCTTTCTCTTGTCGTGAATCTCCGCGAGGAACAGCATCTCGTAGCTACTAGGAGCGGTCAATTTTGCATTTTAGAGTGTTTATAGCCATTATTCACCACAGAAGCCCCCAGGACAGCATCATTAAGCTTGACTGGTGTGGTAGAGACTGTTCTCCTGGAAGAAATCAGGAGTTTAGATACGAATTCACGATCACATTTCGACGTTGCCGTTTGGAAATTCAAAATGGCGGTCTCAATTGTGAAATCGTCTCTCTGGTCTTTCTGTGTTGGATTCCAGGACCTACAAAGGCATTTTTGGCGACTTTGGACTTGTAAAGAATGCAACCGGTGCAATATTTTGCCTGTAGGACCGAGTGGCTCGACACTCTATATATTCTTAAAAAACAGAGATTCGGGGAGATCTATGCCGAAATTCCCGGATGTTTCCCGGCATCCTTTTCGGGCGTACAGAAGGAAAACACGTGTTAGCGAAAGTGGTCCTAAGGAAATGGCTATTGTTCGGCGAGTTAAGGAAAAGAGAGGGCAAAATTCACGACTATATCAAGAAGAGAGATGGAAGTTTGCTGAGAAAGTGGCGTTTTGTTTCGCAAGGATGTATTTTGGAAGAAAATCCAAGTCAAATGTCGGTCATTTTCAAGGTGTAAAATTGCGTCAAAAACACGCATTTTTGATTTTTATGGCAAACAAATTGAACTAATGCCCAGAAATCGGACCTGTAAGTCAGTTTACTTGAGGTTAAAATATGAAGAGTTATCTAGTTGTCACTAATAACTGGCCATGAGATCGATGTTACGAAAATTCAGAAAGTTAGAATTTTTCAAAGCACTATCGATGTTTACGGCCGGTTTCGGCCGGTGTAGGAGTGAATGGGTTAAGGCAATTCAAAAAACTAAGCAGCTGCAAGACATCAGGTAAATAAATAGGTAATGGTTTGCCCACAATGCTAGAATTGAAGACTGTCCATGTTGCAATAAAATGGTTATAATGTTAATGTTTTTTTTGGTGGAATCTTTAGCATTATCAATTTATATTTCATCTATGCTTCTTGTGGAGTGTCCATGAAGCTCCTGCAACAAGCTCTCCAACATCATCATTGGTAGAATCTTTAGCACCATTGGTAGATGTAGATACTCGAAGTGGTTCTTGTGGAGTGTCCAAGCAACATCATCCTTGGTAGAATCTTTAGCACCATTGGTAGATACTCGAAGTGGTTCTTGTGGAGTGTCCAAGCAACATCATCCTTGGTAGAATCTGAGTGTCCATGAAGCTCCTGCAACAAGCTCTCCAACATCATCATTGGTAGAATCTTTAGCACCATTGGTAGATACTCGAAGTGGTTCTTGTGGAGTGTCCAAGCAACATCATCCTTGGTAGAATCTGAGTGTCCATGAAGCTCCTGCAACAAGCTCTCCAACATCATCATTGGTAGAATCTTTAGCACCAATGGTAGATGCTCAATGTGGTTCTTGTGGAGTGTCCAAGCAACATCATCCTTGGTAGAATCTTTAGTACTATCAGTTTATATTTCATCTATGCTTCTTGTGGAGTGTCGATGAAGCTCCTGCAACAAGCTCTCCAACATCATCATTGGTAGAATCTTTAGCGCCATTGGTAGATACTTCATCTGTTGTCTTTATCTAGTGTGCATGGAGCTCCTGCAACAAGCTCTCCATAGAATCTTTAGCACCATTGGTAGATACTCGATGTGGTTCTTGTGGAGTGTCCAAACAACATCATCCTTGGTGGAATCTTTAGTACTATCAGTTTATATTTCATCTATGCTTCTTGTGGAGTGTCCATGAAGCTCCTGCAACAAGCTCAGCAACGTCATCATTTGTGGAATCTTTAGCACCATCAGTTTATATTTCATCTGTGGTATTTGTTGAGTGTGCATGGAGCTCCTGCAAAAAGCTCTCCAACATCTTCAGTGATGGAATCTTTAGCACTGTTGGTAGATACTTTATCTGTGGTGGTCCTGCAACAAGCTCTGTAAAATCATCATTGGTGGAATCTTTAGCACTATTGGTAGATACTTCATCCGGAGTGCTCCTGCAACAAGATTTGGTGGAATCGTTAGCACTCTTGGTAGATACTTCATCTGTGGTCCTTGTGCAATGTCCATGCTGCTACTGCAATATCATTACGAGCACACTTTCACCGAACAATATATTTTCTTCTTTGTCTTCCATTTTGACGCAATCATTTTCACGCAAAACATCAATTCCAGGTTCATTGTATAACTTGTGCTATCCCAGTTGTTTTTTTGAATATCTTTTCATGCTCAAACAGGAGCACCTTATTCCCTGATCAGCCCTGATCTAGAATTAGTTCATATTTCAAATACATTTTTCATTTCATTTTTTTTTTGCATTGCATAACATTTTTTCATTTCATTTGACACAATACATGCATACATCATAAACAAACATTGGTTTAAGATTGCTAAAAAATTAAATATTAATTCCTTATTCTTTAAAACATTGATATTGCAATGTACCTGTAATTTAATTATATATTTTTTATTTCATTATATATAATAATATTATATTATATTATAATTTATTTATTTATTTTCATACTAGTTTTCTCATCTATAATATGTAAAATAAATTGATTGATTGCTTAGTTGATTAATTCTGTTCATAGAATAAAAATATGTACATCTACTTTAATGTAATATCAACTGCTATGGTACATTTGGATTTTAGTTTACAAAGCAATGTGATAAACATTCTTTGAATTATTTTCATTGAGATTCACAAACACAACAAGAAACTTTATTCTTGGCAGTACATCTAACATTTAAAGTATTAATTTAATTTTATGCTAGTAATTAATTGCTGAGGACTGTTGTTAGTGTTATTGTTATGATTTTCAATATTCTAGTAGATGTCAGTAGCATAAGAGTCATGTTTGTTTTCTTCTTTGCAATCCATGTCATCAATATTATCCTATGACATTCTGACATTGTGTTTTTCTAACTGTCCTGTTCGTCTTGTCTCTGTTGAATTAGACAGTAATCATTCTAATTCACCATGTCTAAACTGTATGATTGTAACATTGTTTCTGGTTCTCATTCTGTAACTGTATTTGTCATGGCTGCTTTCTGGTGTAATGTCATCATAATCATTGTCTCTGTTGAAGTAGACAGTAATCATTCTAATTCACCATGTCTATACTGTGTCATTGTAACATTGTGTTTCCGATTCTCATCTCTGTAACTGTATTTGCCATGGTTGCTGTAGGTCCTAATCTCATCATAGTCATTGTCTCTGTTATAGTAGTCAGTAATCATTCTAGTTCACTATGTAGATACTGTGTCACCATACACTGTATTTCTGTGAGGTTTTTTCATATCTATAGCCATCTTGTAGTGATACTGTGTTCTCACCAGGATTAACGTAGCAGGATGCCCCATTAAAAAGTGCATGACTTATAAAAGCCCAAGCAAATCCCTTCTAAAGGGCCATAAAAATAATTTGATTTGTAGTTGTAATTGCGCATAACAGTCTAGCATTTTTTCTTCAAAATCCAATCATTCTAAATTTAGATCTTAGAGGCTTTCCAATCTGGCAGCTGTTTGGATCAGAGCAATGAGGTATTTCAATACTTGTAACAGTACGAGCATGAAATGAGTATGATTTTCAGGCCACTATTGATGTTTAGCTTTCTCGCCATTTCTATTTGAAGATGGCCTAATAATATTTGGAGGGGTCCTTCCTGGGTTCTACATGTCAAAAGTCTGGTGAGAACACTGATGGTTGACGTAAGATCCAATGAAATCATAGTCATTGTCCCTGTAGAAGAAGTCAGTAATCATTCTAATTCACTAGAGCAGATTTCGTATTACTGTGAAAACATTATGGCATGGACATGCCATGCCGTGTCCATGTTGTGACCATGATGTTTTAGCATTTCGAATCAATCTGTACCGTGACCATTCCGTGACGTAACAGTGCCATATGCCATCATTTTTCAGTCATACAAAATCTGCTCTATGTCTATACTGTGTCATTGTAACATTGTGTTTCTGGTTCTCACATCTGTGTCTGTCTTTGTTGTGGTTGCTGTCTGGTCTAATGCTATCATAGTTATTATCTCTGTTGTAGTTAGTCATTAATCATTCTAATTCACTATGGTCTTGGTGGTGTGCGTGAGTGGTGACCACGACAAAGGTCAATAGTTATATTAATATATTTGATTTCAATGTTCACCATTCTAATGTAGTGTAAATGTACTGCACACAGTCAACATTTATCAATAACTAGGTTATGTAAAAAGTACCGTATTTACAGGCGTATTACCTGCGGGTTATCTGTTGATTTATCCATTATTCAAGCAAGGTGCGGGTAATAGACTGGTGCGGGTAATAGACTGGTGTGGGTAATGGACTGATTTGTTTGTCATTGTATTTTTGAAGGTGCTAAGTTTTGTCACTGGGAATTCAATTTATACGAAGTTTATGATACGTAAATGTCTAAATGTCTATCCTTTGATTGTAAGTTAAATCTTTCACATGTTCTTTTGAGATAAGAACTAATTCGAATACAGCAGAAATATGAAGCCATCAACATTCACATCAAACGAACAAGAAATACTCACATTATGAATACGATGATTGAAATTTATGCTAAAGTTCTCTTCAAAAGAATCAGTGTGATTTTCACGTGCTCACACATCATGTGTCAATCAAGTGTCTCAAACATAACATTCCCACGTGCACTAACGAACCTTAGATTTTAGAACTGATAATGCCGAAAGTTGATGGGAAAGACGTCCGGTGAAGACGTTTTGTTTTGAATCAGTCGTAGGATTATATTGGATCGTGATTTCAAGAGTTCATTTAAACTTTCGCCTTTACATGAAAGAAGCTTCATGTATCTTTAAATACTTTACAATAGGTTTGATTTCTTCTAATTAATTCAATACTGTGCAAAGAACATTACGCTTGATGTTACTACAGTAAGTACGGAAACATTTGAGCGGTACTGTATACATGTATGTTAACAGTTTTTGTATGAATTTATAATTAGATGCGGGTAATACACCGGTGCGGATAATCTGATGATTTGTTTTCATTTCTATTGTAAATCGTGAGGGTGTGGGTAATATGCCGTGCGGGTAATACACCGGAAAATACGGTATCTCAAAATATCTTTATCAGACATAATACTGTCAGCAAACAAACAACTTACTGAATTTTGTCAAATTTGCAGCTTTTACAAAAGACAATGGCTACAACTATATTTTTTTTGTTAATTCCAAACACCACCAATTTATTTTTGCTCAGCAAAAATTTGTCTAATGAACTATCATTGTCCATCTTATATGAAGCTTCAGTCACTTGTATGCAATATTTGTACCTGCTGAAATTTTCTCTGCTTCTTGCATAACTTATATGTACATATTGAGCTACAGTACAGCCTAGAAGTATGTTAACATTACACGCGTGTGTTTCGCGTGGGCCCGTCCACACGGACGGACTCCGTACGGACGGGCTCCGTCCGTGTGGACGGGCTCCATCCATACGCGTGTGCTGATCAATAAACCCCACGCAGAACAACTGCTCATTAACTTTCTACGATTTCCCTAGGGGTTTAGAAGGTGTGATGTAGTTCAACACGAAGATTGTATGATGAGTTCGAACGAACCAGCCGATCCGCGACTCAGCGTAATGTTTCGTTGTTAATTTACACCGACAATCCGAATCGTGATTTATAAAGTTCAATGTACGTGAACGCTTGACAAATTAATAAATATTTCTGGTTGAATCTCTGATGAAATACATGTACCTCAAGTATTCATTGTTTTCGGTTGGATCTGCTGAGTTGAACGCTCGATCGTGTGTGTGACCCGCCGACCACACACAGTGAATACAACCATTTGACAGAAGTTTCTTTACTCAATACGAGCTTTTACATTAAAAGTCTATTATTCAGCCTTCATAAGACAGTCTGAAAAGTCCATCTGTGAGTGATCTTCGGGTTCAACGTGAAGCGATGTGTTTCTCAGTTGGTGTGAAACACGATTGTTGTTTACGTCTCCCCAAAGTGGCGTGACGAGTCGTTCTTCAAAACGCATTCGAAGTGCACCACAATATTAAACGAAAGTTTCGATTCATAATTAAATGTTCCTATGGTTTTAGAGTGAAAAAGTAGAAAATGTAGAGTTTACAGGGTCTTATTTTTCATTCCTAGCACTAAAACGGCAAAGTGACAACGCAACGGTATGCAAATTATTTTGATCTCTGAGCTGTCACAACGCTTTTGACATCTAGGGTGCTTTCCATTTGTTCAAAAGATTCGGTGGAATGGCAGCTTACCATTAATGCTTTGATCCGGTTTGGATTTGGAATGTATTCTGTGGGAACCCTGAGAGAACTGGAACCGAGAGATTCCACGAGATTCCATCAAATGGTTCAGAAATTTCCAGTTGGTTCGTTCCAACCGGAATAGTGGACAACCTCGAAAGGTTGTCCACATTTTTCGGTTGGAATTTCCGGAAAATTGACCATACCATTTAATTCTCAACCGAAATTACCGGTTTTTCGAACAAATGGAAAGCACCCCTAATCAGCCGTCAAGCTTTTACGTCTTCAAGGAAACCTCTCACTTTACTAATGTATAACATTCAAATACTGTTAAAAAGCTTTTGTAAAATAAGTTTTTCATCTAGTCTAGAAGCTGGGATGGCTAAAAGAGATCGTAATTATCTGTTGGCGTCGTTAGTCTGATTTCACACATCGTGACCGGTTTGAACCGGTTCACGGCTGCACGTGAGAATTTTAAAATTCCGAGTCATTCACAACTTGAAACTTTTCGAATATAATTCTTCTCGTAGATAAAACGTTTCTTTCCTCAAACAGTTAAAATAGTATCATCAAATGTGAAGTAAGAAAACAGATTTCGAAAAAGAGCCAAAACATTCTTGAAACGCCGGTTGAGTTGTTTACGATTCATGCACACTCGTACGGACGGGGTCCGCGCTTACGGACGGATCTTGCTGTTCTTTGTGAATCAAATTCATGGTCAATTGCTCGATAACAATAACTGTATAACAAAAGAAATGCCCACGCGTACGGACGGGCTCCGTTTTACAGCAAAGACGGGCTCCGTCCATACGCGTGGGGTCCGTTAACGGAGCCCACGCAAAACCCGCGCGTGGGCATGTTAACATACTTCTAGGCTGTACTGTACAAGATGTTCTTCTTGTATTCATGCTTTATTGTCTCATTTAGTTATTGCTATATACCTATTGCTTACCTAAAACATAGTAAGAACTGAGTTTGCTAAACTGTATGCAGGTAGTAATATTGATTACTGTGTTTTGTTTCTTTAGTGTGGTATTCAATCTAAGGTGTCTTGATGTACTAGAACTACATTTGTACAAAAAAAACTGGCTTTAAATGCCTATACACAATAAAATTGCTTATACACTATATGTGCACAATGTTATTACATGTATGTTTTGCTGTTCGCTTTAACAAGATCAGTAATGTAATGTAGATAATAGACCGAATTCATAATGGCTGCTTCTAATTTGCATAAAAGCCAAAAAATATAATTTTGGGAAAAGTAAATATCTGATAGAATATTTATGTGATCATCTAAATACTATGTGTGTGTTTTGAAACCAAATAATAAATCCTTGAGAATATATGAACATTTGAAATTGTGAAATTGCAGGCTGGTGAGGACTCACTTGAAAAATGCATACAAAACTCTCTATTTATGATCTGTCATAACTCCGATGATATTTTGTCTACAGCAAAGAAGTTTTCCAAGAATGTTTATTTCTAGGTACTATTTTAGATGAGTGATCATTTGTACCAGAAACGTATCATATCACAAAACTTAAAATACTTCATTATGAATTCGGCGTATAATAGACACTTACGCCACTTTGTGTCAATATTATTACCACATTTTCTAGTGTTTCTATTCTTTTGAAATACTGTAAACACCGACAGATAAGCGCTACCTTGATGTCCAGCTTATTTACCAGTGTTTACAGAATATATTTTCTCCTCGGAATTTCTCCCTCCCCTCCCCCCTAGTATTTACACTGATATTCAAATTTATCAGCTACAATTGCATTCGTTTAGAATTTAGCTACAGCTTAAAAGTCTTTAAGAAAGAATCTTTGTAATAACTGTTAAAGATACTCTAGTATGTTTAACAAATGCGCAGTCTGGGTTGCAGTCATGCTTCCAAATCAAAACATTGAATATTACTTATAGTCGACATACGAACCACGATACAGTCAACATTGACCCTAGAAACTCCTTACCTGATACCAGAGACGTTATTTACCATCAACTAGTCTTTATAGACATCAAATATTGTCGTTTTTACAGGGTTTTTACTGATCTCTGATCGTCTGTCAGTCTGTCTTCACACGTTTTTCACGTCAAGAAAGTTCCGACAAATTGACCTGGGAAATAACATAATAAACTGAACAAAGAGAAATATTGTTTACGCAGAAGTATTAATCGAATATTATTCCTCATTTTCTAAAGATTTGGTAGCATTTAGTTGTATTTTTACCTTGCAAAATGAAGTCCAACACAACGCCTTTCGAACACTCGCCTCCTCGCCGCCATGTTTTTCCCTGCACGTGCGAACACCACGTGCCGAAAGGAATCATGGTCCTGGCTCATCTACACAGGGAACCCAACCACTTTAAAACAAGACGCTCAATGAGCGTTCACTCGGGCATTGTGAAAAGGAAAATGTCAGTTGTTCGAGGAAGTACTTGAAAATGAATGCCAGTTGGTTGAAGAACAAGGACAATGTCAGCTGCGCGAGGAGAGACCTGACAATGACTGACAGTTGCGTGACGAGGGAGACTATGTATATACATGTATGTGTCGAGTTCATTTGATTTGCCTTTGAGTTCATTTTGATTACCTTTTGACTTTGAGTTCAATTGATTTGATTTTGATGAGTTTGTGTAAAGGCCCCCTCTCTAGCTTCAGATCCCGAAACGTCGAGTTTGGAATCGAGTTCGGGTTCGAGTTACGGTTCGAACGTCGAATAAAACAAGGACATCTTCTTCAATACAATATAATTTCTCTGACGTCATGACAATCAGTGACAGTTGAGTGACGAGGGAGACTATTAGTCCGGTGAGTACGAACATGATACGTCTTGAGGTTGCATAGGTCAGATGGTTCCGATAACGGCCTCGCGTTTGTTTAAAAATATATATATTTTAAGCGAGCTTCTAGTCCTTTTACCACTTCTAGTCATTGAACGATGAACTAGAATCCTGACCTTTTAATAGCTTGAAGATCTACAGCTGCTTTCAAAACTAAGATTCATAATCTACTTGAGTCCTGTGTCTCCTTTATCTTTTCAAATCTGCGGAGTAATCTTGAAATTCCGGATACGATTAAATACGTCGCATACTCGTCATTTTGAAGCCGAACAAAACTACTACTACTACTACTACTACTACTACCGAAATCCGCATTTTCTAACTCGGGCGGCCTGCGGCCTGGGCCCGAGTAATAATGGCATTTTCCAGGGATTTTCTGAATCTTTCCATGGTTATAAACAACTCAAGTATATTAAGGCCTGACACATCAGCCTAATTAGCATAAACACATTATTTTCTATAAACTGAAAACTATTCATGCTTTGAAGCTAAAACTTCTCCAATATGCTAAGACCCATGAATTTGTGAAAATTTAGTCACGATAATAGCAAATGAAGTGTCACGTGACAAATCACGTGGCCAAGACTGGTTGAAAAATTCAATCGAAAATGGGGTACGTAGAGACTTTTCTTAGAAAACTAACTAATGTTTCGGTAAATACCTTTGGTAGATGTCTTTCTAATCCCGCCTTTTAATGCTGTCTACATATTCTCATTAACGAGAAAAATAAAAATATGCAAATAACTGGATTGGTCCTACGTGACCTGTTTTATCAATTATCTCTATAACTAATGATTAAGGACAACGTTAAAAGGCGGATTTAGAAAGACCTTTCCAAATGTAACTTTTTAACATCTGATTCATTATTCTTAGAAAAGTTTCTATGTACCCCATTTTAAGCTGAAATTTGTGGACATATGTGGTCATGTGATTTGTCACGTGACCCAGCACATGCAATAAACCACATCAAATTTTCACACACTCAAGGGACTAAACATTTTGGTGAAGTTTTATCTCCAAAGCATGAATAGTTTTCAGTTTATAGAAAATAATGGTTTTTATGCCAATTGGGCTCATGTGTCAGGCCTTAATATACTTGAGAATGCGAAGGATATTAAGAATAGTCCTTTGTTTGCGCAATGTGCCTGGCAATTTACAGGTTATACGGCTAGATCCAAATTGGAATGAGACTGACATCTGTATGATAAACTCTACTAGTTCCTACTAGTATCAAATAAATGCGCGGGACACCATTCTCGTTGTTGATATTAAAGTGCCTATCACCCCTGTGAGATTGTTTTAAAAATCTATTCAATATAAGCTGAATAGTTGGTGGGTTCAGTGTTTTGTGATTTGAACCTTGCCTTTATGAGTTATGTTTGAAATCTCAATATGCAAATTTGATGACGTCTACTAAGGAAATTGGCATGACTTATTTAGACTTTTTTCAATAATAACTTATTTTTTGAAATGGACAAAAAAGTTATAAAATCATTTATAAAGACTGTGGAAATATTCTGTAAGTTTTCAAATGTCAATAATCAGCAAAAGGACGCTTTTATATAATAAATGAAGCCTTAGTAGACGTCATCAAATTTGCAAATTGAGATTTCAAACCTCTATAACTCATAAACGCAAGGTTCAAATCACAAAATACTGAACCCACCAACTATTCATCTTACATTGAATAGATTTTTAAAACAATCTCACAGGGGTTAGTTGCACTTTAATGAAATGGCACTTTTTCGAGGGGGGACTAGGGCGAGTTTCGGAAAAAAGTCGCAGGCAAAAAGGTAGTCATCATCACAGTCTTCAACTATGTGCTCTTACTTTATTTAAATAAATAAATTGATCAGAACCACACACCTCCCAGTTACTACTCTCATATCATACAAATATATCTAGGGTAGTGCGCTGAGCAAATGTCACCGCCATGCCGCGCCACACCCCTTACCTCTTGGGGAAGCACTCTAGTCTCTAGTCTTTATCGTTTAGATACACTGTATCTGTGCCGACTGTAGACATAAATGAGCCGTTGCACGCATCGACCGGGTTGCCGTTTATAACGTAATGAGTAACTATGTATGTGCGTCGGGATCGGAGTCCGGGTTTGAACCTAACTTGGATTCAATCCGCGTCAGGGTGTGAACCTATTTGGATTCGTTCATTGTTTAAAGTGTAAGGCTACTCTGGGAACATTGAGGGTCAGGATTTGAGCGTGTTTTAGCCAGAAATATCAGGGTTTGTTTTGATAAAAAGGGGGACTCGATCTGGGTCCAGTTATACATAAAGGTTGGAAAATCCGGTTCATAGTATTACATTTTGGTATCAGGGATTGTTGACATTGTTATACTAGTACACCACCTATATGCTATATATACTTTGCTTGTCGGTCATGTGTCTACATCATAAATACTCTTGATATGAGCTGTTAGACTGGTAGGAGCAGCTATCCAATTATTAGCAATCCATTTTGAACCCTTTCTAATATCACAGCCACCATGCACAGAGAACTCATCCAGGTCTCCTAGGTAACCAGTGTGTTGATCAATATCGTGGTTGTACCACATCACCGCTGTGCCTTTCTTAGGGGGGATCACTAAGGTCGCATTTTGGCAGTGTTCGCTGAGATTCAGTTCGTCAAAGGTTTTATTGGTATCACGTGATCTCTGTAATTTGTAAAAGAGCAAGGAGTTCATTACACTGAATACACAGTACAGTACAGGAGAATATCATGCAGACCGAGGTCTTGACCGGTACAAAAAAAAGACCGAGAGCTACAATCCTGGACAAAACTGTTGGGAATGTGCATATGCATCATGTATGTATTTCTATATTAACCGACACGTTCAAGACCGTGGGAGCCCCCCTTACATCTCCAACCCCCCCCCCCCCCCCCCATAACACCCTCTCTCCCCCTTGACAATGTTGCTCATGTCTTTCGTGCACCCAGACACACCTCTCCGACCAACATTGACAAGGGAGAGAGAAGAAGAATTACAAATGTCTAGTCGTTTAAAGAAAAATGAAAAAAATGAAACATTCCCAACAGGTTTTGTCCAGGATTGTAGGTCTGATATATCCTATACGTGTCGTGCTTCTCTTAGCGTCTGGTTAGTCCCAGCGTTCTCTAAAACTGCACATAGCACGCGTGCACGCGTTTTATATTTCTCCCAAAAGATATTTGTATGCGCGCGTCTTTTTTGATCAAGTATGTACTGTATGTATGTTTCCTATAGTGGAGCGCGCGGTTTCATATATATGTCTTATGCACGAGTGCTGATTTTCGAGATCAGAATACTAGAATCTTTTGACATAACAATAACCACTGCTATCTGTGAAAGCAATTATTCATCAATATTTTTGGAAAATTTCTAAAGTATTGGATAAAATCCCGCGAAGATATCGTAAATGACATTTATAGCTCCTCTGGCTCCCGCTAAAACGCACGAAATCGATCGCGTTTACGTTCAAAACAGACGCGCGCATTATTAATACAATTATAATAAATGGTTAGGCTGCCTGTGAGTCAACACACCTTATCCGATGAAAGAGTTTGCAGGTCGGCGATTGGAAAAGCTGTCTCTCCACCTTCATCGACATCATTCAAATAATACAGAATAGTGATGAACCTAGCGAAATAATGTAGCAAACGTAGCAAATTAATGTATTTTATAGTTTATGATTGTAAATCCACTGTAATTCTTTTGCCAAAGGTGGCTAATAAAGTTTATTATTATTACAACAACATATTTATACTGGTAAACATAGCTAGTACTATAAGGCGACTAAAAGGGAACACGGGAAATGATTTTGAAAAGAGTTACGTTGTATCTTTCCGGTGAACACTATTGTATTGACTCATTGCTGGTGTGTGTTTTACAATGAGGTTTGTATAAACACGCCTTCTTTATTAATTGTGGAGAAAACAACCAAACAATCGATATGACCCATGTTTCCGTTCGGCTTTTGCTCGAGTCATTTAGAGTAAAGATGCAGACACATTGTGCAACATTGCGCGCAATATTGCCGCTATAATCGCACGATTTCATCGTATGTCCACCTCTACAATTTGTTTCACGCAATATCGCATAGGTAGGATCGGTCACAACAATTGTAGAGGTGCACACACGCTGTTAATAAGCTCATATTGTCAGCAATATCGTGCGCAATGCTGCACCGTGCGTCTGTACCTTTAACGCACAGTACACACTCTTTGTACCTGCACAGTTTACACTCTTCTCTGTTGAACAGGTTTTGATGGCAACAGTAGAAGTCGTTTGTCGTTGGGTGAGAATCAAAATGCGCATGATAATGTCCATTCTGTTGGTAGCGCACCACCTACACAAATAATAAACAATTATCATACTTGCTACCCTTATATAGTGTAGTTGTGTCTATTATAAATATTAAAGCCTGATTTTCACTACGACGTAAGTATATGTGCACATTAACCACAGGCACAGGCACAGGCACAGGCACAGGCACAGGCACAGGCACAGGCACAGGCACAGGCACAGGCACAGGCACAGGCACAGGCACAGGCACAGGCACAGGCATAGGCACAATCTGCAAGCACAGGCACAGGCACAGGCACAGGCACAGGCACAGGCACAGGCACAGGCACAGGCACAGGCACAGGCATAGGCACAATCTGCAAGCACAGGCATAATGCCGTAAGGACATGCGAAAGCATGCGTGCACAAGCGCAAGTGCAAATGCAAGCACAAGCACAAGTACAAGCATGCGCAAGCACAAGCACAAGCATATGCGCAAGCACAAGCACAAGCATATGCGCAAGCACAAGCACAAGCATGCGCAAGCACAAGCACAGCCGCAAGCACAAGCATGCGCAAGCACAAGCACAAGCAAGCACAAGCATGCGCAAGCACAAGCACAAGCAAGCACAAGCATGCGCAAGCACAGCCGCAAGCACAAGCGCAATCACAAGCACAAGCGCTTGAGTTTATGTTTGCGTCAGGCCCGTTTTCACAGTAACATAAGGCCTCTTGTGCTTATGCTTGCGTTCCTAGTGAAAACTAAGTTTAACTGAGCAGAGGATATGGTATTTATTGATCTAATTATTTATATTCAAGTGCGTCCCTCAAAAACGTAAAGTGGGATGAAAAATCATTATGCGCAAAAAGTATTGTACGATGATTATAATCTACTTGAAGGAAACCACTGTTCCGGCAGACATACATCGGCCATATGAAAATAAAAACCCATCTTGATAAACATTGCCTCTATTATATTTAATGTCATCGAAAGTTGAACTTCTGAATCCATGGAAACCGCCATCTTGATTTGTGATGACGTCACATGGTTGATCGACAGCGCATTGTAATATTTGTTGACATTGACTGATCTAAGACCACAGTTGTGATTATAAATCTATTGTAGACAATGACTTGACCATTAGACACCGTGTGACGTCATCACTAATCAAGATGGCGGCATGTGACGTCATCACTAACCAAGATGGCGGAATCCGTGGATTTCAATGTGAATTAAAAATCAAGAATACCTTAGAGGCAATGTTTATCAAGATGGATCTGTACTTTGATATATTTGGATTCATTTGGCCGATAATTAATTGTCTGAACAGCTAAATTTATCCCCTTGTAATGTTCAAAGGAAGAAAGGAAGACATATATTTGTTTTTTCTCTTTGTACTGACCTGAATGGCTTCACTTGTTCGTATGAACTTTGATGGCAACCTTGTAAGTCGAGTTATTCTAGAAGAAGGGAAGAAACAACATTTTTCTCTGTCTTGGACTGCCTGTGGTGAAAATAGCGAAGGCCTGCAAGCTCAACATTTATTTGGCTCCAGTTTTCATCCTCCTCGCGATTTCAATGTCGATTAATCTGTCGCGTAACTGACAAGCGGCGATTACTATTTCACTAGCTATGAATTGGCATTGCAGCGATGTTATTGATAGTGTCAAAATATTAGTGGCACTGTCTTGTACGTCCACTATATTACGTCCTCTTCTCTCCCTTCCTAACCCGGCCCTTCTCTCTCCCTTACAACAGATATACGCATCACGGGTGTGCACTCTTGAGTACACGCGTAATTGTTCCCAAGGCGGCAGAGCAGGTATCGTTTTTGTTGATTGTATAATTGCACCAAATTTCGGACCTGTTGAAATCAGTGGTGTCTTATATATACTGCATGCAGTGAAATCGTTAGTTTGTGTACTGGATTTGGAGTTGAAGTTGCCTCATAAATCTCGCGACACAATTTCAGAAACGATTGAGTGGTGTTTAATTTTAGAGATTAGTTGAAGGTGAGATTGTAATAGTGTCTTTGATGAAGGCTCTCCTCTCCCTATCCCTCTTTCCCCCCTTATCCCCTGCCCTTGCCCTTGGAAAGCCTTGTTCGCAGGCTATGATAGTGTACCTCTGCATTAGCCTTAGTAAGATAGGGTCACTCATATTACGGTACAGCCAGGTCTGGTCACTGAGTCGATGACGATACAATGGATGCTTATCTTTCAGGTAATGTAAGTAAGCTAACATCTTCTTCACTCCATGTGTCTGGAACTCCTCGTAGCTTATAACGCCTAAACATGACCATGAAATAGGTACTGTCGTAAGGCTTTTAATAAATATGTAACTATCGGGGAAGGGGATAGGCTGAGTGTGAACTACAACTCCTCGTAGCTTATAACGCCTAAAACATGACCATCAATTTAATAGGTACTGTCGTATAATAAGGTTTGGCATAGAGTCGTTTTCGTATGAGTGGGAAACCTACGGTACCGTGAATCACAAATGGCTTCCTTTCTGAACCAATCAAAAAGCTGCATGGATGAGATGCATCTCATCCAATCAAACTCTTTCAATATGGTACGATACCGTGACTTTCCCACTCATACAAAATCGCCTCTAAGGGGGTACATTGTATAGTAGTCACCAACCATATATGGGATTATGTTACCAAATAAGGAAATGGACAGGAATCACTCTCTTCGAGTCAGTATCTCGTTGTTGTTGCATTACGGGGACGAAGAGAGAGAGAGAGAGAAGGGGGAGGTAAATATTTGCTTCCAAAATAATACAATAATGAAGAAATGTGGACTGATCGAAATAGGCAAATATGTAAATGTCGGAGGAGGGGATAGGATGAACTACAGCTAACTCGTGGATATGACATGTATCATACAAACCATTTCGGTATCCTTTGAATCCTATTCGCTTGAGCCTGTATAGGGGTTAAATGAGTCAATCAATAATGCGTATTGCAGAGTTGTTATTCTTCACAAACTAAACCTCATTTAGATGATGGCGAGTAAACAAACATGCTCAAGAGACCGGAAATGACGTCACTGAGAAATGGCTATACTCACATGTCGATCATTTGGTCGTTCTTGAGGTATAGTTTGTCGTATTTGAGTGCAAAATCAGCAATCTGAAAACAGAGATGATGAGACACAACTAAATACCGAGAGGTGTTAGCATTAGTAACCCATGGGCTCCTGGTAACCCCCATAAAACTACCCCGACGCCCCTTTTTCTCTGCCAGGCCCCGGTTGCACGAAAGGTGAATAGCGCTATCCAACGGATAAAATTGATGCAGTTATCCAATAAATTTTATCTGTTGGATAGGACTTATTCAGTGGATAGCGCTAACCACCTTTTGTGCAACCGGTGCCAGAAGGGCACCCTAGCTATAAGACTGAAAAAGCGCAAAATAAAAGGGGGAAAACTAAACATCTGAATCGCAGAACGTTTGCAGAAACTCTTCAAAATTTAATTCTTCATCTCACCTCTCTAAAGTTGATCGTAGAATCGTTATTTTTATCCCATGATTCAAACTTTTCAGCAAGTAGTTCATCGGGGCCCTCGGCTGGTTTTGTGTCGTCTGCAATTACAAATGTATCAATATAGAGATCATTCAATACTGACCAAACATATTTTACGATATGAGCGATTTGAAATGGCTTACTCCAGGATGCTTATATACTCCATATTTGTAGGAAAATAGAGTCATTTTAGTGAGGGAAGTAGTTAGGGTACCGTTCCGTGACCACGTGCTGTATCTAAGAAAAATGATTGGTTGAGCAGTAATTTTGCGCGCTGATTTAGGCTTCCCACTCATACGAAAACGACTCTTTTTCACAATTTTATTCAATTGCCTATTGGAAACATTATAATTTTTTGTTACAATTACTCTATTTCAAGATACTGGCACTCCTGTACGTACTATGGTCTTAGTGTTTTCTATAATTTGTAATACTTTCTGAATACTTCTTACCTACAGCGTTGAGTTCCATGTCCAGTTCGCCTTCATATCTGTCTTTAACAAACCCTGCTACACTTTGCTCAAGTCCACTTAAGTTAGCAAGCTTGATGATGTAATCACACTCCGTGTCGCTCAGAAAATTAGGGATTTCTGGGGGAAGAGAATGGGAACAGTGGAAAGAAATCGGTGAATTTCGTTGTGTGATATTTTGGTTCTTACTTTTCGTCATGGTCATGGTACAGTATACTGTCAATTCTCGCCAGGCCTTGCGAATCCCTCACACATGAGAGTAGTATGTCTTGATATACTCTTGAACTATGGACACCGGAAACACACCCGAGGGTAGCCTGCGTAGCTGGCAAAAAAGGGAGTGCAAAGGGGTTGGTGAAAGGGGTTGGTGAAAGGGGTTGGGGAAATGGGTTGGTGAAAAGGGTTGGGAAAAGGGGTAGGGAAAAAGGGATGGGGAAAGGGGATGGGGAAAGGGGTTGGAGAAAGGGGTTGGAGAAAGGGGTTGGAGAAAGGGGTTGGAGAAAGGGGTTGGGGGAAAGGGGTTGGGGCCAGGGGTTGGGGAAAAAGGGTTGGAGAAAGGGGTTGGTGAAAGGGGTTGGGGAAAGGGTTGGAGAAAGGGGTTGGGGAAAGGGGTTGGAGAAAGGGGTTGGAGAAAGGGGTGGGTTGGGGAAGGGGTTGGGAGAAAGGGGTTGGGAAAAGGGGTTGGGGCCAGGGGTTGGGGAAAGGGTTGGAGAAAGGGGTTGGTGAAAGGGGTTGGGGAAAGGGGTTGCATGGAGAAAGGGGTTGGGGAAAGGGGTTGGGGCCAGGGGTTGGGGAAAGGGTTGGAGAAAGGGGTTGGTGAAAGGGGTTGGGGAAAGGGTTGGAGAAAGGGGTTGGGGAAAGGGGTTGGAGAAAGGGGTTGGAGAAAGGGGTTGGGGAAAGGGGTTGCATGGAGAAAGGGGTTGGGGAAAGGGGTTGGGGGAAAGGGGTTGGGGAAAGGGTTTGGGAAAGGGTTGGAGAAAGGGGTTGGGAAAAGGGGTTGGCGAAAGGGGTTGGGGAAAGGGGTTGGGGAAAGGGGTTGGGGAAAGGGGTTGGGGAAAGGGGTTGGGGAAAGGGTTAAGTTTGGGGAAAGGGGGAGAAAGGGTTTGGGAAAAGGGGTTGGCGAAAGGGGTTGGGGAAAGGGATTGGGGAAAGGGTTTGGGGAAAGGGGTTGGGGAAAGGGTTTGGGGAAAGGGGTTGGGGAAAGGGGTTGGGGAAAGGGGTTAAGTTTGGGAAAGGGTTGGAGAAAGGGGTTGGGAAAAGGGGTTGGCGAAAGGGGTTGGGGAAAGGGGATTGGGAAAGGGTTTGGGGAAAGGGGTTGGGGAAAGGGGTGGGGAAAGGGGTTGGGGAAAGGGGGTTGGGGAAAGGGGTTGGGGAAAGGGGTTGGGGAAAGGGGTTGGGGAAAGGGTTGGAGAAAGGGGTTGGGAAAAGGGGTTGGGAAAGGGGTTGGGGGAAAAGGGGTTGGGGAAAGGGGTTGGGGGGGTTGTGGAAAGGGTTGGAGAAAGGGGTTGGGGAAAGGGGTTGGGGAAAGGGGTTGGGGAAAGGGGTTGGGGAAAGGGTTGGAGAAAGGGGTTGGTGAAAGGGGTTGGGGAAAGGGGTTGGGGAAAGGGGTTGGGGAAAGGGGTTGGGGAAAGGGGTTGGGAAAAGGGTTGGAAAGGGGTTGGTGAAAGGGGTTGGGGAAAGGGGTTGGGGAAAGGGGTTGGGGAAAGGGTTGGGGGGGGTTGGGAAAAGGGGTTGGGGAAAGGGTTTGGGGAAAGGGTTGGGGAAAGGGGTTGGAGAAAGGGGTTGGGGGAAAGGGGAAAGGAGAGGCGACTGGAGAACTGGGAAGAGCTAGGGAAGAGTCCCTTTAAATTTCTTTCTAGCCCCGGCCTTCCTAAATCCCTTCTTCCCTCCACCCTTACATCAGTACCGCGCAAGGGTGTCCACTAACAAGAGTTGACTGTGCCTGTAGAAGGTGGCGTCTTGCGTCCCGTTCGCGCCTCTCCCGTTTAACAACTATTCCGTAAAAGTAACGTTCTCATATCATTTTCTCTACCACTAGACAAATCTTACCAAAAATGACAGGTCTGATGGCCCGAGTTATCAACTTATAGTATTGACCATCTTCTAACTCAACTTCTTGCACGTGACCAGTCTGCGAAATAAATATTTGACCGGTAAATATTGTTATTTTCTCGAGATCTGATTGGCTCCTTTAAACATTATTTTCAATTTCGTAATGTAATAATTTCCTAGTGCTGTGAAAACCGAATATTACTGAATGCTTTCTGTACGTCATACGTTACGAAATTATCACTTGTTCTCTGGAATTGTATGTGCCGGAGCCGGACCGGTTTGCATGGTTTACCAGTTTCGTGTTTCAAAACGTAAATGTTATGTAATCTACCTTATTCTCACTAATTTTTGCGAGTACTAATTTTCGCGATTAGTTCAAAAAAATCGCGAAATCTAATACTCGCTAAAAAAAAAAGTTAAATACGTTTGGTTCTGTTTTTATCCCCAAATCGCGAAATTAAATACTCGAGAAAATTAGCGAGAATAAGGTAGTCAGCCTAGCTAGACGATTACTGCTTCGTTGCTAGGTAACGGGTTATTATCATGTAGCGTTCAATGCTACCACCAAACGTCCCCTTGACGAGAAACAACAGGTATAAACCTTGAAGAGTTTTTACGTTATGATAACAATAAAGCTAGTATATTTACACAATGTTTCAATCTAGTAATATCCTTAGCTTTCTCAAGATCGTGTTAGAGAATATAGAAGTTGTAATAAATTCAGAATGCATTTGCGATTGGGGTCACATGACTTAATTGATATAACCTAGTAATTAAGTTAGCTGGTAAAATAGCCCTAAAACACGTGTTTTATAATTTTTACTAGTCCTGATAAAGACTATCAGCCACCGTGATTCTTCGAAAAACATCTTCATCCTAACCGATGACTACTGACTTACCTTAACTCCATCAAGTCTAGTTAGTTTAAATTGAGCCATCTGTACATCGTGACAGCTGTAGTTCGTAGAAGGACGGCAGACGTTATGAACTTCATCGTCAGGAAAGCACGGCTTTATAAAGCTACCTTGGATAATCGGGAAACTGCACAGCAAGATAAACGGAAGCCTTTGTTGTATCATTTTCCCCCTGTGAGAACGACGAGACAATCACGCCCACTATTCGCGGTAGTCTTCTCCAGACGCAACTAGCTCCTTCTCGTTTAATTACTTTGGTTTGGTATACCTGTGTTTAAATGAAGGAGAGGGACTAGGGACGAAAAGTCGTCAAACACATTAAAAGAAATGACAGGAATGCATGGATTTTTAACGATAAATGAGAGAGAATAAAGCGTCTTTTCGGCGGAAAATGGAATAGTGACAACGCAAGCAAATCCCAATTCTACCGTACTACCGCGCTCAAAGTAAGTTCAGCATTGACGTCTGATTTCTCTATAAACGAATTTTACATCTTCTATCGCTCGTCATGGTATGGTGCTTGAAACACTACAGAACAGAAATGCTCATAAAGTAGCAGTTGGCGAAGCATTCTGTAGCTTAGTTATTGTCCATCTTCAGTGCCTGAAGGGTTTAGAATCACGTCATAAAAAAAAAGACTGCACAGAAAAAATAGCTGAACAAAAGCTTGTAGGTCAATTTGTACCATTAATATCCTTCGGTTAATGAGACAACATATTTACTTCATTCTGTAGTTTCTTTCTGTGATATCTGTTGTAGCAATAGTTGCATGCGCAAGTGTCACATATAGTTCAGCTTTGGTCCAAGTAGTCTATTGAAAATTAAACAGCAAAACTTGCTCAAAGTCTAGTAGTTACGGCTCAAAATCAATTGATAAAGTGTCTCGAAAACGACAAAACTCACACGTGTTATAAGGAGAAACAATTGTAGTTTTACATATAAACAATTCCGTTCAAAAATGGTCGTAGTTTTACCTTTCTGTGGAGTTGCGATTTTAACGCGATCGTCTGATCTAGACGTCTAAAACATGAACATTATCGTATAAATAATAATAATAATAATAATAATAATAATAATAATAATAATAATAATAAAGGTTTAATCACAGTATATCTACATAGTAGCTTTACATCTGTGTGATAAGAAACTAAGCTAAAAACCAAAAATAAATAATAATGATAATAATACTGAATAATTATATAGTTGTTAATACAGCAATATGCAGAAATTCTGATCATTTTGACTAAAATACACATATATCAAAAACCTACTTAAAATTATGGGATGGCTACGCTGATATTTTTTTCATAAAGCCTCGCTGGCAGACAACTAGAAAAAAATATCAGCGTAGCCATCCCATAATTTTAAGTAGGTTTTTGATATATATGTATTTTAGTCAAAAGAATCAGAATTTCTGCATATTGCTGTACGTCAATATCTAGAGTATTATAATTATATTGTTATTGTTATTATTATTGTTATTATTGCTGTTGGCTGCCATTAATCTTTCACTGGAATCCAAATTGAAAGATATGTAATGTCAGGATATTACTTGTACAACACAAGCCTTTTCTTCTTTACCTATAAACTATAAAGTTTATTACATGTAGGATTTTAGTTCTGCTTCAGTGGAATCGGCGTACATGGAGAAAATGTGATTGATGGATCTGAGTGCTCGATATTGTGCGTTAGTCACGAGTTAGATTATGGTCAATTTTATTCATTTTTCGTAATTGAAAACGATTCCAATTGAAGTAAAAACACTAACATATAAAGAGCATTATTTAGTAATTTAGTAATATATAATAATAACAATGATGTTTATTGCCATTTTGTTTCAAGAATTGAAAAAATAATTCTGTTTTAAATAGTTTGCGATTTCATCGCGGCCAAAAAGATACAACTGCTTTTTTATGCTGAATATTTATACTTTTCAGATTTCTGTAGTACAAAGCAATGAGACTGACCACTAGTAAAGCATTTCTGGGAATGGTTGCATTTGGCAGCTTGCTTCTTGCGGTCTATGAAAGCTATATGGTCCATTGGCAAAGTGATGCCAGTGTAAAGATCTCGGCCAAACCGTACTTCACACAGCTATTGGAAAGAGCCTCCGAACAGAGCAAGACCAAGTTAGTCAGCAAGTTCAAAAGCCGCACTTCAGTGCAAAACCAGTTTAACCGGTCAGGGCAGATTAACATCATTAAAAACATAACTTATCCGCAGAGCAAGAAAAGGCCACGAGTCAAAGTTGTCTTGTTTTACACTCCATGGTCTGGATACATGCCGTGGCCGCTAGAAAGCATTGACTCCTCTACGCTACAGCTCAAAGAGCATGATGGTAAACGTCCATGCGCCCATATTTGTCGTGCAACGTACAATAAGAGTGCATTAGCTCATCAAAGCGATGCAGTAATGTTTCATAACCGAGACCTACCTAGTATTGAGGACCTCAGAAAGATGTCAAAAAACCGTAATAAAAGACAACGATGGGTTTACTTTACCCAGGAAAATCCTCAAAATGCAGGCCTTGACCCTGCTCTGTATAACGGCATCTTTAATTGGACAATCACGTATCGAAGAGACTCCGATGCAGTAACGCCCTATGGATATTATCAAAGTATCACAACAAAAGAGATTCCTAAACACCACTTTAATACCAACTACGCCAAAGGCAGAAATCAACTTGTTATCTGGGGAGTGAGCCACTGCGGAACAATACGAGACAAAGTGGTAAACAAACTCCTTGAGTTTATTCCAATCTCTGTGTATGGAAAGTGTAGTCATTTATTCCCAAAACGTAGCAATCGTAATAATACTAATTGTACCCGAGGCGCAAAGAAATGTGTGAAGATTATGAACTCCTTTAAGTTTTACTTGTCGTTTGAAAATGGAATCTGTGTCGACTATATCACCGAGAAATACTGGGGTACGCCGTTCGATCACAACATGGTCCCCATAGTTTTGGGATCTAATTACGATGCTGGAGTAGCCATTCCAGGATCATTTATAAACGTGCTAGATTTCCCGTCTTTAGAGGCTTTAGCCAACCACCTGAAATACTTAGATAAAAACGATACTGCGTATAACGAGTATTTTCAGTGGAAAACAAAGTATAAACGAAAGATACGGAAGTCATGGATTTGCCAACTCTGCGCCAATCTCCACGATGACACTCTGCCTGAGAAGGTTTACAACGACCTTGGTGCTTTCTTTGGACCAAAAAGCAATTGCTTTCGGCATAAAGCAAAACTAAAAAGTCTAATAGGCGGTTAAACATTTACTAATCAATGCCGGTGCAATCGTGATGGTTCGTGACTCAGTATGGTGAGTGGTAGTGCTAGTGGTGGATGTGGATGTGGATGTGGATGTGCTGCTAGTAGTTGTGGTGGTTGTGACAAGTCGTAGTGATGGAGAGTAAGGTAGTGATAATTGTGAGGATGGTAGTAATGTAGATAGTGGTGTAGGTAATAGTGTTGATGGTAGTACTAGTAGTAGTGATGGTTGTGACAAGTCGTAGTGATGGAGAGTAAGGTAGTGATAATTGTGAGGATGGTAGTAATGTAGATAGTGGTGTAGGTAATAGTGTTGATGGTAGTACTAGTAGTAGTGATGGTTGTGACAAGTCGTAGTGATGGAGAGTAAGGTAGTGATAATTGTGAGGATGGTAGTAATGTAGATAGTGATGTAGGTAATAGTGTTGATGGTAGTACTAGTGGTAGTGGTGGTTGTGACAAGTCGTAGTGATGGAGAGTAAGGTAGTGATAATGGTGATGATGGTAGTAATGTAGATAGTAATGCAGGTAATAGTGTTGATGGTAGTACTAGTAGTAGTGGTGGTTGTGACAAGTCGTAGTGATGGAGAGTAAGGTAGTGATAATGGTGATGATGGTAGTAATGTAGATAGTGGTGTAGGTAATAGTGTTGATGGTAGTATTAGTAGTAGTGGTGGTTGTGACAAGTCGTAGTGATGGAGAGTAAGGTAGTGATAATGGTGATGATGGTAGTAATGTAGATAGTAATGTAGGTAATAGTGTTGATGGTAGTACTAGTAGTAGTGGTGGTTGTGACAAGTCGTAGTGATGGAGAGTAAGGTAGTGATAATGGTGATGATGGTAGTAATGTAGATAGTGGTGTAGGTAATAGTGTTGGTAGTAGTACTAGTGGTACTGGTGGTTGTGACAAGTCGTAGTGATGGAGAGTAAGGTAGTGATAATGGTGAGGATGGTAGTAATGTAGATAGTGGTGTAGGTAATAGTGTTGATGGTAGTACTAGTAGTAGTAGTGGTTGTGACAAGTCGTAGTGATGGAGAGTAAGGCAATGATAATGGTGATGATGGTAGTAATGTAGATAGTGGTGTAGGTAATAGTGTTGATGGTAGTACTAGTAGTAGTTGTGACAAGTCGTAGTGATGGAGAGTAAGGTAGTGATAATGGTGATGATGCATTATTGATTATTAGTGTTTGTCTCTGACTTCTGTTTTTCATATAGACGTTTCGGCCATTAATCAATGGCCTTCATCAGTATTAATCGGAAACGTTGCGATCTTTGAAATACTTAACGTTTGCGGCGCGCGCTTGATGTCCTTGCGCGCGCTTATTTCTTAGTCCCATGATGGTCTTGTAGACTTCAGAAATTTGAATGCAATCATTCCCTGCGTTGGCATCTTGGCCCGTGAACCACGCTTCAAGGAAAAGCCTCTGGTGGTAGTTTTTTTCTCTGTCCACAATTGTAATGTTTTTAAAGTCAAAAGAATGTCCTGTTTCGTTGCTGTGCTGTGCTATCTTTGAGTTAGGGTGGTTGTGAGCAATGGCTCCTCTGTGCTCCGAAGTTCGTGTTTTCATTGATCTGCCTGTCTGGCCATAGTATACAAAATCACATTCTGAGCATTTGATTTTGTATACTATGTCAGTTTCGCTGCTTGCATCTTTGCGATCTTTTGGTCGTGGAAAGAGATTGCACAGTTTGGTCAGAGGGCGGTAAGCAACATCCAAGTTGTGTTGTTTCAAAACTCTGCTAATTTTCTCGGACACGCCTTTAACGTAAGGAAGGACAACAATTGATCTTTTTTGTTCCTCGACGTCGTTGGTCATTGCACTGGAACTGGAGGTCTGTTCTTTCTTTGATTTAATGTTTCTCTCACAGTTCTGTATGATCTTAGGCGGGTAATTGTTTGCAGTCAGCACACTTTTTACGTATGATAATTCGTTTTTCTTGCCTTCTTCTGTTGATGGTATGTTGTTAGCGCGTTGAAGTAGTGTGTTGACGACAGACAATTTGTGTGCAGTAGGATGATGAGAGTTGAAGTCAAGGTATCTGTCCGTGTGTGTTGGCTTTCGGTATATGTTAACTGTGATGTGTCCTTCGTTTGAGCGTGAGGTGGTGGTGTCCAGGAAAGAGAGTCCAGATTCGGTTTCTTCTTGAATGGTGAATTGGATGTGTTTATTGATTGAGTTCAAATGCTGGTGAAAAGTTTTGATGTTGTTTTTTTTTAGACAGCAGTGACTATCATCAACATACCGATACCACCATTTTGGAGGATTCATCGCTGTATAGATGGCCAGTTCTTCAATTTTCTCCATTACCAAATTGGCTAGAAACGCGCTAACGGGAGACCCCATAGGACAACCAAATATTTGTTGGTAATGATAGCCTTGGTGTAGAAAATAACTGATGAAGGCCATTGATTAATGGCCGAAACGTCTATATGAAAAACAGAAGTCAGAGACAAACACTAATAATCAATAATGTATCGTAAACCTGACTGCAACTTCAAGATATAAATGGTGATGATGGTAGTAATGTAGATAGTGGTGTAGGTAATAGTGTTGATGGTAGTACTAGTGGTAGTGGTGGTTGTGACAAGTCGTTGCTATTTGGCTCTTGGTTTTTTTTATATTTTTGTGACAGCGTTACTGCAAGTACAGGTGCATATATATGCAGAATAACATGGTTGAAGGCTAATTGCAACTTCTAACTGTCCAAATTCAATAAAACGTTTGGCAACAGTAAAAGCAAATATTTACAGGAATATAAATATCAGTCAAACCTGTATTAAGCGGTCACCATCGGAGAATCGCCTACTGACCGCTTAATACAGGTTGACCGCTTAATAGAGGTTTTTTAGAAAATACACAAAATAAGAGATAATAATGGCAATAAACATATTATTTCAGCCCAATATGTTATTTATGACAAAACCAACACTATATGTACATCAAGGAACAGTAACAACAACCGAATATGTCTAAAAAATGCAGGCCCCGTACGTAGGCTTCGTCCATGTCTGTGAACACAAATGCCAACATGTATATGTGAAGTTTATAGAACGAGAGACCGTGTTTTATCAGCATATAAAGATCCGAGCCGTAGGCGAGGATCTTTATGGTCGATAAAACACGGGCTCGAGTTTTATAAACTTCACATATCGTTGGGCTGAACGGGAAAGAACTCCGTTATGGCTTATTTGGGATTTGGCGCCTCGTAGTTCAATGTCATGAAGTCATTGCAACTTTGCTTAGTGGTCTTAGTGACAAAGAACATGAAGAAAGCTCTTCATGTCCATAAAGGGGAAACATGTCAACAGAGGCGGAGGATATGGACTAGAGGTCAATATCTGGCTGGAGAACACAGTTCATAAAAGAAAATTTTGCAGTGCAACGCAATAGGGCCGCACATAGTTAGGAGATCTGCTGAAATCATAGTTTTGACTATGCTGATCAGTATGAATGTATTTGCTGAATCTGACATCTAAATTGCATTTTAATTTGTTTCGTGTTTACGAGGTGACCGCTTAATACAGGTCAGAGACAATAAAAACGCCTCATTGGGGCCTGTCAAGGGTTACCGCGTCCGCTTAATACAGGTGGTCACATTTACAGTATAAATATGAGGAGAAAATTTCGGGACTTTTATAACTGACCGCTTAATAGAGGGTGACCGCTTAATACAGGTCCGCTTAATACAGGTTTGACTGTATGTACGAAAAGAAACGAAAAAAATGTGCAACTTAGTGATATGAAGTAACCCAGACATTAAAACATGTTCTTATAAGTGATGGTATCCCATAATATTATCCCACATTATCAGACTGCTTGCCAATGGCTGTATATATCAGTCATATATATATATTGGTAATTGCGATGTCGTCATGCTAATTTTTGTTTTTCAAAGTTTTATTTACATTTTCAGGTAACCAACGTCAGAACAGGTGTATTTGTCATATAATATATATAATAGCTTTGCATGCAAATTAGGGATATCTATTTTCTTTTAGTAACAAATAGTTAAGACACATTTTCGACAAAACTTTACAAAACCAAATCAATCAACACAATTATGCGAAAAAAAGTTTTTCCCATAAGATTATTATATTAGAATCGAAAGGCTAGTGTCATCGATGCGTTCGTGCAAATGCGCAGTCACCAAAGTAAACAAGTGGTGATAAACTTTGGACGGCAAACACCTTGGGTGTCATGGACGTCGTGATGCCAAATTCATAGTCCTCGATAAGGTTTCATCAGGGAATTTAGTGGAATAGAGTGTACTTGGGTCAACAGACTCCATACCAGTGAGCAAGAGGGTCTCAATAGAATGGCCACGGGTATTCTACCGTGAAACTATTGTTGTAGTTTTCCCATATATTTAGTAAATAAACCCCTTCTGGCGGCTGGGATATCGGCTGATAATGTCCGAGGATGAGAAATGGTCCGAAAAAAGAACAGTTGGCCGAGAAGCGAAGGCTTTGAGGGCATATGTGACAGGGGCGGATCTAGGATGTTTTTAGGAGGGGGTGCACCATCCTTTAGGAGGGGGTGCACCATTTATGATCAGGACGTACACAAACTCAAGCACCAATAACGCAGTAGATATCAGCTCATCCAGGGGGTGCGCACCCCCTGCACCCCTCCCCTAGATCCGCCCGTGTGATATACACACGCTGCCGCACATTGGACCACTGATGAAGAGGACCGTCAGGTAGAAGGGCCTCTGGTATAAATCACGCAGCTGTGTGGTGTCTTGTTGAGCTCGCAATGTTTGTACTTTAAGTGTTCAATAAAAGTATTCTTTGAATGTTGTATACGTTTGTTCCTCGTACAGTTTCTGTTACATCGACGTAGTTTGCGTAGTGTCGGGTTGGACAGAGTTTCTTCTGCTGACGCGTCGGCTGGCGGTAGTTTTTTTTTTCACACAGTAATCTCTTCGCTGCTCGTCGAAAATCAGACAGAAAAACAATGTAGATACAGGGACTGAGGCAAGAGTTGACAAGAGGGAAAAAAAATGTTAACCACAAACTCGATCGCGCGCCAGTTGATACAGCGTTCACCATGGATTATATTTGTTTGATATCCATATAGCAAAACAAGACTTTGAAGACTTCTCAAGACGGAGAAAGTAAATTGTGGAACATAGCAACACATGTAAAGTAGCAACGAACACAAAACCATTCTAACAGTGTTCCTTAGTCGTTGACTACGTCGTTCTCTTTGTACCTCTGGAAGATTGGCTTGAATGGCTTGTGGAATTGACAGTCTTCTTAAGGTTACAATACTTAGTGAGAATATTACACAAAAGAAAATGATGTAAAGTACGTTCAAAACTAAAAACCAAAGAATAGAAACTCGCGGATTTAAGTCCTCACAGAAGTATATCGGAACTATACCTTGTAACTCAGTGCCCAATTTATAAAACATCGGTTGGTATAAATGTAGGATCATGGATAGCAGCCAGGATAGAGCGGGTACTGCCACGCGTTGCTTTAGTGTATATGGTCGTGCTCTATGTAACGTTAGCCTGGTGATTCTGAATCGTTCAATGCTGATTATCAAAAGAGTAACTAGAGATACCAGGAGGGACGTGTCAGTGAGAAATGGTCTAGTTTTGCAAATAATGTCGCCCCAAATACCTTGAATGTTATCCCATATGTTGTAGCGAAATAATATCGACAAAACATCGGAAGAAACCAAAAGGATCACAAGAGTATCTGACACGGCCATGTTGATGATCAAATGATGCAGGTTTCTTCGCACAGTGTATTTAGCAGCGAGTACGATGATAAAGACGTTGCCAAAAACACCAAATCCACTGACTAGCAAAATCGCCATCACTTTACCAGTTTCTGAAAGAGCCGAGGGAGGTCCATGGAATTTGCAATATCTGTGACCTTGATTGATGTAAGACCCGCTCATGGTTGTGATGTTAGACCCGCTCATGGTTGTGATGTTAGACTCGTTCATGCCGGTGATGTTAGACCCGTTCATGATAGTAAACAGTTGGCAACGTTCATAGTTGTGAGATGATATCCACTTACTGCTACTAGCTGATCGAAATTAATATTTTTAGGTGTTGACTGGAGAACTACCCTTTACTCTTTTACACCTGCATTACATATTTTAATATTACAGATATTAAAAAGACACGTGGTCCAATCAGTGGAGAGCGTCTTTATTTTACCGCACGCGACGTGTATTGACGCATCAAATCCCAAGCGTGCGTGCACATTATTATTATTTTTGCTAATTTTTTTTTTTTGCATTTTATTAAATTTGAAATAAACGTTTTTTACAATACATTGACTTACATTATACAATACAACACATATACATTACAGTGGAAAATTATGGATTTTTTATTTTCTGTAATAAAAGATATACGTTTTGTAGTATTTTCCCTCATTTTTCATGATCAGCGAGCATTTTTGCTATAAAACAGTTGGCAAGATTATTTAAATATGTTAATTTAGTTTTTAACATGCAGTTTCAAATTAGACTTATTTTTTGCTAATTGCATGCCTGATATCAATAGACCTCATTCCCGGTTTTGTGGATATCGTTGATATCGATCCCGCAATTGAGCTCTACTTATATTAACCAACGTAATCATACTGACGGTAGAGGATCGAAGCCTAAATTTATCTTTAGATAAAAACAAAGAGAATGTTATTTATTATATAATTATCGATGAAATATCTATATTTCTCTCCTTCGAAAAATTGATACCTTCACATTATCTTCACATGTTATCTTCACATGTTATCTTCACAAGCACACAGTGCAACATTGCGCGCAACATTGCTGTCAATTTTGTTGCAGCGTGTGTCCACCTCTGCAACATGTTGCGTGCAATTGACTAGCGCGCGCTAATACGACGTAATTTGTTGCTCGCAATGTTGCAGAAGTAGGACTTGATTCTACTTCTGCAACATTGCGCGCAACATGTTGCAGAGGTGGACACACGCTGCAACAATACGTGTTGCGTGCAATGTTGCGCGCAATGTTGCACCGTGTGTCCGGCCCTTAACAATTATTTCAAAACCAAAAAAAATGTTTCATCGATACTTATATAATAAACAGAATATTACATGGTCGCTTGGAGATACCAATTTTATCTTCTCTGCGCTCACTCGTGAGAGATATCATCAACACTCGAAGATAAAATTCGTATCTCCGCGCGCCCATGTAATATCCTCTATGGCATTCATTTTCCACGTAAGTTATATTAGATGTTGATATTCAAGTAATGGTAATATAAGACGTATCTAACTTTCTTGAAAAAAATAACTTTTGTCTTCAGTTCCCTTTTGGAACATTTTCAACTGTGCACTATAAAATAATATATAATATAACTAAAATATAAAAAAAATAAAAAATAAAAATACAGTTTGAACTTGCAGACAGTTGTAAAACAGTTGCATGTGTTTTATGTGCATATGTATTATTATATTTGATTCTTGTTTTTCACGTTTTAACGATCAAGTTTTACTAATCTTCTAGGTTCTAAATAAAGCATTCTAGTCTTCTATTGCTAAACTTTCGGGCGGGTCGGGGTATGAGCATGTGACTTGAAATAAGGACGCGTACACCCCCCACCGATTGGATGATGTGTCTTTTAATATCTGTAATATTAAAATATCCTGCCAGAAGAAAACGAGTAAATTAAGGATAGAAATACATTATTTATTATAAACATATAAAAACAATAACATGAGAGTTTGTCATTGACTAAAAAAACTTTACAAATTGTAAAACTGAGCGTTTTATCTACATTTAATATGCCCGATTTCACATATGTATTTTATTATTATTATAATAATATACATGAAAAAAATACTCGATTCTGATTGGCTTAGAGCAGTTACTTGTTTTTTCATGAATATTATTAATTGGTAATCATACGATTTCTCGTTCAATTTGGAATAATTTGTACTCGTGTGTTTTCAAAGAGCTCAAATTGCACTCGCCCTGCGGGCTCGTGCAATTTTGATACTCTTTGAAAAACACACTCGTGCAAATTATTTCCAAATTGAACTCGAATCCGTATGTTACCTCTACTTATATACACCTAATTACAATAATGTTGACATTTAGGAAAATGAAAATGAAAAGAGCCGACAGGAATTAATCGTATTGTTTTTCATGTAAAGATCCCATGAAATACAACAGCGCTGTAATGTTATCAAATAGGTATAATTCATAATTAAAATACACTGAATAAAAATGAATGGAAAGGTTGTGGTTTTTCCTTCCGTGTTTTTCTTTTTTAACATTTTATTATTTTTATATTTTTATATTTTTATATTTTTATATTTTTATATTTTTATTTTTATTTTTTATTTTTTTATATTTTTTATATTTTTATATTTTTATATTTTTATATTTTTATATTTTTATATTTTTATATTTTTATATTTTTATATTTTTATATTTTTTTATATTTTTATATTTTTATATTTTTATATTTTTATATTTTTATATTTTTATATTTTTATATTTTTATATTTTTATATTTTTATATTTTTTATTTTATATTTTTATATTTTTATATTTTTATATTTTTATATTTTTATATTTTTATATTTTTATATTTTTTATATTTTTATATTTTTATATTTTTATATTTTTATATTTTTATATTTTTATATTTTTATATTTTTATATTTTTATATTTTTATATTTTTTTATATTTTTATATTTTTATATTTTTATTTTTTTTTATATTTTTATATTTTTATATTTTTATATTTTTATATTTTTATATTTTTATATTTTTATATTTTTATATTTTTATATTTTTATATTTTTATATTTTATAGTTTGATAGTTTGATAGTTTTATAGTTTTATAGTTTTATATAGTTTTATAGTT
Source organism: Actinostola sp. cb2023 (assembly GCA_033675265.1). Taxonomy (NCBI): domain Eukaryota; kingdom Metazoa; phylum Cnidaria; class Anthozoa; order Actiniaria; family Actinostolidae; genus Actinostola; species Actinostola sp. cb2023. The sequence goes on along the minus strand of JAUJYZ010000575.1, from coordinate 27,441 downwards.
TATATTTTTATATTTATTTATTTTTATATTTGTTTATTTATAATTTTCTTGTTCTTCCTCACTTTCTTTGTGCTTTTCTTTTCGTGCTTCTTTCTTTTTATTTTTTTATTCTGTTTCTCTGTATCAGACTTTAATTTCAACCAGACGCTCTATTAGCGTTAACTCGAGCTTCTTAAAAAAAAAACCCTCCATAGTCGTAACAAAATCCTTAGATTTTACTGAGCCAAAGCACCAACCTCTATTTAGCAGTCAGTTGCCTATTTCCCGAGCGGGGATGACCACTTACAAAAATGTAATAGAGGTTTACTGTACATTAGGGAACTATTTTAGAAAATAGTGCTTGAAAACCTTGGACAGATGACGTATTAATTAATTTTGGTCACTCGTAGAGTATGCATGTGTAATTAGATTGACTTTCTATAGTACATTTTCTCCTCCACTTCAACCATATTGCAAAGTTCAATAGTTTTTTTTTTTTAACGAGTTCAAAGTTCAGTAGTTTATGAACATCTGTGATGCATTCATAGGACCAACATTTCGTGTATTCTGAGCTCGCCAAGTTCTAATTAAGGCCTTGTTACACGGTGAAACGTTTTCGTGACAGTTTCATCGTGTAACATGCATGTTTGCTGAAACAAGTTTCACGAGGTGTGTTACACGGTGCAATGGCTGGTTTTATGAAACATTTTTGCTTCGAGTTTCACGAAAAAGTAGAAAGAAGTTCTACTTTTCATGAAACTGTCTCGCAACGCAAATTCGAAAAAGTTTCCTGAAAACGACCCGTGTTTATAATACACGGTGAAACTCTTTCATTGTGAAACCTGTCTCGCACCAGTTTCACGAAACAGTTTCACGAAAAAGTTTCACCGTGTAGCACATAAACAAACGCACGTTGACTAGTGAATCCCTTGCAAAAACGATTTCACAAATGAATGGAAATGCACTGTAATTTTCACAAACTCAACAATAAAACGAAAATATAAGCCACAGGAAGCCCAAGTAATTGCTTCTCCTTTCTGCATGAACCGGAAGGTCACATCACAGGTAGCCCAAACGTAGAATCAGTGGACCGTGACGTCATTGAATATTCGTTTGACCGTTGGATTTTCGAATGGACTCAGGAATGAGCTCTTAGAAAGACTTCAAAGGATATGAGATTCTCAAAAATGTCTTCACAACAGTAGTCTGCTAATTAAAGAACACCTTGGTGTAGAAATCTGAGCAAGAAATTGTGTTTTTGAGTGGTTTTGAGCGATTCGAAAATTCACTCGTTTCTAGCGTACATATAATTAATTATATGTACGCTAGAAACGAGTGAATTTCCGAATCGCTCAAAACCACTCAAAAACACAATTTTCTTGCTCAGATTTCTACACCAAGGTGTTCTTTAATTATCAGACTACTGTTGTGAAGACATTTTTGAGAATCTCATATCCTTTGAAGTCTTTTTAAGAGCTCATTCCTGAGTCCATTCGAAAATCCAACGGTCAAACGAATATTCAATGACGTCACGGTCCACTGATTCTACGTTTGGGCTACCTGTGGTCACATCTCGGGGCTCTATACAAGGTCTATTTATAGTACAATTGATGAGTTCTTGGAAGTGGCAGCTGCATGTACCGCGTGGTATATATGCAGGACTCATACAGATTCTTGCTTCAGTGCTCTTTATTTGTATGATAATTACATCATGGTCATGTTAGATAGAGAGGATTTGGTGGACGACGAACCTCGAGTTTTCTTCAAAGTTAAAAGAACTTGTTTTCGTGTTACAGTTCCTCTATGCATTCTACTTCTGGTAGTGTGTATAACGCTTGCAGTATTATACTCGCAAGCTGTCAATGATAGAACCACAATCAGCCAGGTTGTGGTGGAAAAACCACACAAGAAGTATGAAATATGCAATGAAGATCGATGCTTCGACCTCGGCAAGGGTATGTACTTGACTATATTGGCTGGACTACGGCTTTGTTGTTTGTACACCGCTGTTTTCCATACATATACTATAATTCTAGTCCTCGTGGAAGAACTTTTAGTATTTATTTTGCTGCAACTAGGAATCAGTTGTGTCATGATTTAGATATAAAATATCAGAATTTCCTTACTGCAATTCAATCGCTACCATGCTTCATTAGATCAAGAAAAAAGATCACGTGGTCAATAAAATACCATTTAATGTTGGTGCCATTAAACTATTATTATTATGAAAATGCCGGCTTGTAGCAAAAGTACTCAAAAATTCCCGGGGGTAAAAACACCGGGTGTAATTGTACAGTTAGAGCCGGGCCTGGTCATGTCTTGTCTTGTTTTCTACCTCGTGGCGGAGAAATTAACAATCATTTAATACCTGTAAAGACAACGCTATAAAGCCGACCCGATATGTCTAGTTTAGAAGATTTGATAGTAAGAAGATACACAATAAGACAGATAAAACTGCTTCTCCTGTTGCTCATGGTTGTATTCTATACCATGTTCGAATTCTATACTGTTTGTCAATGATAAATCCACAACCCTGTCAGTTCTTGGAAGCGGCGTGCACATTGCGTGACAAACTATAATAATAAATGTGCACGCCGTTTCCAAGAACTGACATGCTTGAGTAGTATATTTCAAATCCTATCAGGGGAGGGGTACGTCAAAAATTAATCACGGAAGTAACCTTTTGCAAGTCATTTATACAAATATTTCTCGATCCCTTCCGAGTTGTTAGTGAAGCTGAAATGATGAATTCTAAACCTAATATTTAATGAGGGTTTATCATGTAATTCCAAAGCTCATAGGACATTTGGAAAAGAATTGCGAAGATATGAATTTTCAAAAATCGAAATTTTGTATTCGATTTTTGAAAATTCATGAATATCTTCGCAATTTGTGAAGCGATCTTTTCCAAACTTCACATTTTTACTAATTTCAATGAGCTCTTTCCAGCTGTGATACTGATCATTTTTTTGTCCTATGAGTTTTGAAATTACATGATAAACCCGCCCTCATTTGCAGAAATTGTTCACAACATGAATCAAAGTGTGAATCCGTGTCAGGACTTCTATGCCTATGCTTGTGGTGGTTGGCAGCAAAGACATCCCTTGAAGGACGGTGAAATACTAAACAAGCGGATAGATACGCTATGGAAAAAAAACCTTGTCATACTGAAAAACGCCCTTGAACAAGCTTCACTCAACTACAGCAAGGTAATCCACTAGACAAATGAGTGTCGATTATGGTTTACTCTTACTTCTTAAAAGTCTATAAATTGATCGTTTTGTAGTAAGATTACAGTGTTCAAGTCTTTCATAAACTCTAAAACTGAAACTAGTTCTGAGAACGATTTGGAAAATATCAATTTGAATTGTGACAGTTTCCTTAACGTTATTTTATTTCCAGTGGGAAACCTACGGTACCGTGACACTCAAATGCATGGCTTCCTTTCTGGACCAATCAAACACGCAGAGATCCATCTCATCCAATCAAACTCTTTCATGCATGCACGCACGGTACCGTAACTTTCCCATTCATACGATAAATGTCTCTACAAGTGCACTGAAGTACCATAACGGTAAAAACTAGAAAAGAAAAGGGACAAAAGAACGGCATGGAAGTATAACCGTCGAAAACAAATACCACTAATGAATTCTGTAAAGTACCCCCACCCCCTTAGCCTGATTTTCAGACGGTCCGTGGTCCTCCGCTCTCGCTTTCTCCCCCTCCCCGCCTGGGTTATGAATCACCCCAATCCTCAACGAATCGATCGAGTATAAGAAATAATTCATTGAATTTTTTTTTTCAGAACGTTGCCGTAATGAAGACTGCACGTTTTTACAACTCGTGTATGAACACCACAGCGTTTCAAGGTCTTCAGCCAATAATAAACCTCATCGCAGAGTATGGTGGTTGTAGTGTGTCTGATAACTATAACCCTAACGTTTCCATAGCAACACGAATTGGAAGAGCAGCTCGTGAACTTAACGTCAATTCTCTTGTGGGAGTTCAATCTATTACAGACCGTTATAATTCCTCGACCACAATTTTACTGGTAAATACTACGATTTTATGTCACTGAATGTAGTGGTTGTCATCGGCAGGGTTTTTATGTCCCAGTATTTTTTATGTCCGTCCAGTTCAGATTTAATAGTAGTGAGGTATGACAGGGCCGTTACTAGCCATTTCCTGATAGAAACAATTAAGGCAGCATCTTCTCAGGTTTCTCATCAATTCACTGGGGAAAAAACGCATGCTCTTCAAAACTAGCTCGGATAAGGACTCGTCCACGTAAACGATAAGAAAACGGCGTTTTTCGAAAACGCTTTGCAAAGTGGATGAATAAAAACATATACGTGTGTGGACAGAGCCTGAATGGCGCTCAACAGACAGATTTTTTTTAAACTTCTAAATGCTATTCATGCACAGGGCGTCTCCCAGCGAAATCCCCATCCTGTCATGCACAGGGCGCCGGTCTCCCAGCAAATTCCCCGACCTGTCAAGCACAGGGCGTCTCCCAGCGAAATCCCCATCCTGCCATGCACAGGGCGTCTCCCAGCGAATTCCCCGACCTGTCAAGCACAGGGCGTCTCCCAGCGAAATTTCCATCCTGCCATGCACAGGGCGTCTCCCAGCGAATTCCCCGACCTGTCAAGCACAGGGCGTCTCCCAGCAAATTCCCCGATCTGTCAAACACAGGGCGTCTCCCAGCAAATTCCCCGACCTGTCAAGCACAGGGCGTCTCCCAGCGAAATCCCCATCCTGCCATGCACAGGGCGTCTCCCAGCGAATTCCCCGACCTGTCAAGCACAGGGCGTCTCCCAGCGAAATTTCCATCCTGCCATGCACAGGGCGACTCCCAGCGAATTCCCCGACCTGTCAAGCACAGGGCGTCTCCCAGCAAATTCCCCGATCTGTCAAACACAGGGCGTCTCCCAGCAAATTCCCCGACCTGTCAAGCACAGGGCGTCTCCCAATTTACAACTACTTAATTGCATTTTTGCTCTCTTTACTTGAAGCTGTCTATCGCTTCTCTTACTTTCAGCGTAGGTTCATATCTTAATAGCAGCAAGGAGGTAAGAAAATATGTGAAAAATGTATATATATATCAAACGTCAGTCCAATTTCGAAACGGGTTGAAATGGATTTAAATAACGAAGCGCAGCCAATTTTTTTAACGACTTCGCGGTGTTTTGAAATCGAAGGAGTAACTTTCGATTACATGATATAGCTTCTCTAATCATGAACAATTCTTGGAGAAAGTTAAAGTGGTCCATATTGTATGCTATTTAAGATCACACTGATTTTCAAACCTTCTTCACGGTAGTGATTTCCTTTGTTTCGTCCTCAAGAATTATCAATGACTTTGAGAAATACATATAGTAGACAGGACTACATTGCCACTCAGGAATGCTCTAAAATGATATTTCATTCCTTCCTCCATAGGTACAAGAAAGTAATAAGAGGAGAATGAAATCGTTTGGGAGACTATTAGGACGCAACGACTCGGATGCAAAAATGGTGGCCATCTATGAATTCGAAGTCAAACTTGCCGAGGTATTGCTTCCCACACAGCCGTTTTAGCGTTCAGGCATTTTCCAAATATGTGATTGTAAACTGATTGTCGTCGTTATTATCAACAGTATGACCAGTACGGTAATCTTCCTGGTCATTTTCTTGTAGATTGCTGATGGTGAATCTAAAAAACTGGAAGATGAACTGTTGGAGTCCTTTATGAAAAGTGTTCGTGATAAAACACCCTTTCCCGACTACAGGACAACGGTCAAAGATTTTTGTGAACAGTCAGAGTTCTCGGTAAATACACATGTACAGTACACTTAATACAATACAGTATTGTTTAAGTGCGCTCTTCAAACATTCATTCATTTAGAAACTCATTGGTTTTGAACATTTCCAATGATCAATTTCCAAGGTTTTGGATCATTCCAATGATTGAATTTCCAAGGCCGTTTAGTATATTTCCAATGATCGAATTTCCGAATTTCCAAGGTTTTGGATATCTCCAAAGCATTTCAAAGGTTTTGGATATCTTCAAAGAATTTCAAAAGTTTTGGACATCTCCAAACGAGAATTTCCAAGGTTTTGGACATCTCCAAACGAGAATTTCCAAGGTTTTGGACATCTCCAACGAAATTCCAAGGTTTTGGACATCTCCAACGAAATTCCAAGGTTTTGGATATCTCCAAAGAATTTCCAAGGTTTTGGACATTTCCAAAGAATTGCCAAGGTTTTGGACATCTCCAAAGAATTTCCAAGGTTTTGGACATCTCCAAAGAATTGCCAAGGTTTTGGACATTTCCAAAGAATTGCCAAGGTTTTGGACATCTCCAAAGAATTGCCAAGGTTTTGGACATCTCCAAAGAATTTCCAAGGTTTTGGACATCTCCAAACGAGAATTTCCAAGGTTTTGGACATCTCCAAAGAATTTCCAAGGTTTTGGACATTCCCAAAGAATTTCCAAGGTTTTGGACATCTCCAAACGAGAATTTCCAAGGTTTTGGACATCTCCAACGAAATTCCAAGGTTTTGGACATCTCCAACGAAATTCCAAGGTTTTGGACATTTTCAAAGAATTTCCAAGGTTTTGGACATCTCCAAATGAGAATTTCCAAGGTTTTGGACATCTCCAACGAAATTCCAAGGTTTTGGACATCTCCAACGAAATTCCAAGGTTTTGGACATTTCCAAAGAATTTCCAAGGTTTTGGACATCTCCAAAGAATTTCCAAGGTTTTGGACATCTCCAACGAAATTCCAAAGTTTTGGACATCTCCAACGAAATTCCAAGGTTTTGGACATCTCCAAACGAGAATTTCCAAGGTTTTGGACATCTCCAAACGAGAATTTCCAAGGTTTTGGACATCTCCAACGAAATTCCAAGGTTTTGGACATCTCCAACGAAATTCCAAGGTTTTGGACATCTCCAACGAAATTCCAAGGTTTTGGACATCTCCAACGAAATTCCAAGGTTTTGGACATCTCCAACGAAATTCCAAGGTTTTGGACATTTCCAAAGAATTTCCAAGGTTTTGGACATCTCCAAACGAGAATTTCCAAGGTTTTGGACATCTCCAACGAAATTCCAAGGTTTTGGACATCTCCAACGAAATTCCAAGGTTTTGGACATCTCCAACGAAATTCCAAGGTTTTGGACATTTCCAAAGAATTTCCAAGGTTTTGGACATCTCCAAAGAATTTCCAAGGTTTTGGACATCTCCAACGAAATTCCAAGGTTTTGGACATCTCCAACGAAATTCCAAGGTTTTGGACATCTCCAACGAAATTCCAAGGTTTTGGACATCTCCAACGAAATTCCAAGGTTTTGGACATCTCCAACGAAATTCCAAGGTTTTGGACATTTCCAAAGAATTTCCAAGGTTTTGGACATCTCCAAACGAGAATTTCCAAGGTTTTGGACATCTCCAACGAAATTCCAAGGTTTTGGACATCTCCAACGAAATTCCAAGGTTTTGGACATCTCCAACGAAATTCCAAGGTTTTGGACATCTCCAACGAAATTCCAAGGTTTTGGACATCTCCAACGAAATTCCAAGGTTTTGGACATGTCCAAAGAATTTCCAAGGTTTTGGACATCTCCAAACGAGAATTTCCAAGGTTTTGGATATCTCCAACGAAATTCCAAGGTTTTGGACATTTCCAAAGAATTTCCAAGGTTTTGGACATCTCCAAACGAGAATTTCCAAGGTTTTGGACATCTCCAACGAAATTCCAAAGTTTTGGACATCTCCAACGAAATTCCAAGGTTTTGGACATCTCCAAACGAGAATTTCCAAGGTTTTGGACATCTCCAAACGAGAATTTCCAAGGTTTTGGACATCTCCAACGAAATTCCAAGGTTTTGGACATCTCCAACGAAATTCCAAGGTTTTGGACATCTCCAACGAAATTCCAAGGTTTTGGACATCTCCAACGAAATTCCAAGGTTTTGGACATCTCCAACGAAATTCCAAGGTTTTGGACATCTCCAACGAAATTCCAAGGTTTTGGACATTTCCAAAGAATTTCCAAGGTTTTGGACATCTCCAAACGAGAATTTCCAAGGTTTTGGACATGTCCAACGAAATTCCAAGGTTTTGGACATCTCCAACGAAATTCCAAGGTTTTGGACATCTCCAACGGAATTCCAAGGTTTTGGACATTTCCAAAGAATTTCCAAGGTTTTGGACATCTCCAAAGAATTTCCAAGGTTTTGGACATCTCCAACGAAATTCCAAGGTTTTGGACATCTCCAACGAAATTCCAAGGTTTTGGACATCTCCAACGAAATTCCAAGGTTTTGGACATCTCCAACGAAATTCCAAGGTTTTGGACATCTCCAACGAAATTCCAAGGTTTTGGACATTTCCAAAGAATTTCCAAGGTTTTGGACATCTCCAAACGAGAATTTCCAAGGTTTTGGACATCTCCAACGAAATTCCAAGGTTTTGGACATCTCCAACGAAATTCCAAGGTTTTGGACATCTCCAACGAAATTCCAAGGTTTTGGACATCTCCAACGAAATTCCAAGGTTTTGGACATCTCCAACGAAATTCCAAGGTTTTGGACATTTCCAAAGAATTTCCAAGGTTTTGGACATCTCCAAACGAGAATTTCCAAGGTTTTGGATATCTCCAACGAAATTCCAAGGTTTTGGACATCTCCAACGAAATTCCAAGGTTTGAAGAGCGTGCGTTTTTTCAGTTTCATTTGATTTCACTGGCGGCATGGCATTAATTTTATGGCAACTGATGAAAATACAAAGACTAGTTTGATTCCGCGTTTAGCTGTACAAATTGTTGATTTTTTTCAGTGTCTATTCCTTAAGAAGATCTTAAAGGGTATCTATGGCCAAAGCTTTTCTGGAGACGAAAAGCTATTGATTTCTCCGCAATTGAAGTCCATTTTCTATTTCAAGAATCTTTACAGTTTGTATAAGCGAACAATCTCAGCTGGGTAAGAAATGACCAGGTATCTTGCATACAAGTCTGTTGACAATCTCAGCTTGGTATGAAATGACAAGGTATATCTTGCATACAAGTCTGTTGACAATCTCAGCTGGGTACGAAATGACCAGGTATCTTGCATACAAGTCTGTTGACAATCTCAGCTGGGGATGAAATGACCAGGTATCTTGCATGCAAGCCTGTTGACAATCTCAGCTGGGTAAGAAATGACCAGGTATCTTGCATACAAGTCTGTTGACAATCTCAACTGGGTAAGAAATGACCAGGTATCTTGCATACAAGTCTGTTGACAATCTCAGCTGGGTAAGAAATGACCAGGTATCTTGCATGCAAGTCTGTTGACAATATCAGCTGGGTACGAAATGACCAGGTATCTTACATACAAGTCTGTTGACAATCTCAGCTGGGTATGAAATGACCAGGTATCTTGCATACAAGCCTGTTGACAATCTCAGCTGGGTACGAAATGACCAGGTATCTTGCATACAAGTCTGTTGACAATCTCAGCTGGGTACGAAATGACCAGGTATCTTGCATACAATTCTGTGTTGACAATCTCAGCTGGGTACGAAATGACCAGGTATCTTGCATACAAGTCTGTTGACAATCTCAGCTGGGTAAGAAATGACCAGGTATCTTGTTAATTGCATACAAGCCTGTTGACAATCTCAGCTGGAAAAGAAATGACCAGGTATCTTGCATACAAGTCTGTTGACAATCTCAGCTGGGTAAGAAATGACCAGGTATCTTGCATACAAGTCTACCTGGTAAATTAATGATTTATCAAGTTGTGCTATTTCTGATGCAATAACAGGTACTAAATAAACTATGTATTTATTTAGTTGATAACAAAAGCACTTATGATCCAAATCAGTTAGTACAGTTTTTCACGGTTATAATGCGAGTACTCTATTGATCTTCCTTATGTGTTTGTTCTGATTCCATAAGAAATGCCTCTGTCGTCGCTGATTATGTTATGTGGCAAGTAGTAAAAAAATACGGCATTGCAGCTGAAAGGAATTCTAGCTCCATTGGTTGGAAAGATTGCATTGTGTCAATGCTAAACGCTTTTGACATGTCACTTGGCTTGATGTACGTCGATGCTAATTTCGATGACAAGTCCAAGAAAACGGCAAGTACATGTAGTCCTATTTTAGATCATCAGGATCATCTCGGCATCATTTCGTTCATCCTACTTATTTTGGTGATCGATGAATTAGTTGTAATTGAGAAAAAATGATAGGCTGGCCATTGCTTCTGTCCTTGCATGCCACCTGCTATTGCCCTAACTCTCGCTCTTAGCTTAGTATTGCTCTTACGCCTCCTCTTACCCTTGCCCCTCCTCTTGCCCTTGCTCTTGCACCTCCTCTTGCCCCTCTTATTGTCCCTCCTCTTGCTCTGCCCCTCAGTCTTGCATCCTTTGCTCTTCCCCATCCACTTTCCCCGGCCTTGCTCTTGCTCTTGCTCTTGCTCTTGCTCTTGCTCTTGCTCTTGCTCTTGCTCTTGCTCTTGCTCTTGCTCTTGCTCTTGCTCTTGCTCTTGCTCTTGCTCTTGCTCTTGCTCTTGCTCTTGCTCTTGCTCTTGCTCTTGCTCTTGCTCTTGCTCTTGCTCTCTTGCTCTTGCTCTTGCTCTTGCTCTTGCTCTTGCTCTTGCTCTTGCTCTTGCTCTTGCTCTTGCTCTTGCTCTTGCTCTTGCTCTTGCTCTTGCTCTTGCTCTTGCTCTTGCTCTTGCTCTTGCTCTTGCTCTTGCTCTTGCTCTTGCTCTTGCTCTTGCTCTTGCTCTTGCTCTTGCTCTTGCTCTTGCTCTTGCTCTTGCTCTTGCTCTTGCTCTTGCTCTTGCTCTTGCTCTTGCTCTTGCTCTTGCTCTCGCTCTCGCTCTTGCTCTTGCTCTTGCTCTTGATTTTTCTTTAAAGAACATTTTAAAAATAAACGTTTTTCCTCATCAGGTTGAAGAAATGACTGACAACATTCGACACTCTTTCATTGAAAGATTACCGGGCCAAACTTGGATGGATTCAAAAACTCGAGGAACAGCTAAAGAAAAGGTTTATAAATTTACTCGCAAGATGGGTCGGTCACTGAGACGGATACAAAACTTGGACCATGAAGACAACACAACAAACTGAATCTGTCTAATTTTTGAGATGAGGGAGGGGGGTATTTTTACCCATAATGAAATCGTGTTGTGGCATTACCTTTTAAGTAAATGAATCCTCAACATGCAATTTATCGAACAATATTATGTCAATTCATTCCCAGGCTCTCGCTATCAAGGTGTCTATAGGGTACCCACCGTACATAAAAGATCTTCAAAAACTCGAAGACCATTACAAAACAGTGAGTTCATAATAATAACAGCGGTTTATATCGCTATACAAACAATAATAAACTATTTCATGGTATCTGTGGTGCTCTCTTAGTTCAATGTGATGGATGATTATTTCACGAACTTCAAAGCGATGAATCGTTTTATAAGAATGGCGGAGATAAAGACTTATGGGAAACCTGTGGACAGAGAGAGGCGTAAGTATAGCTATAGAACTCTAATTATAGAGGAATGAATCATTTTATAAGAATGACAGAGATAAAGACTTATGGGAAACCTGTGGACAGAGAGGCGTAAGTATAGCTATAGAGCTCTAACTATAGAGGAATGAATCATTTTATGAGAATGACAGAGATAAAGACTTATGGGAAACCTGTGGACAAAGAGGCGTAAGTATAGCTATAGAACTCTAACTATAGAGGAATGAATCATTTAATAAGAATGACAGAGATAAAGACTTAAGGGAAACCTGTGGACAAAGAAGCGTAAGTATAGCTATAGAACTCTAACTATAGAGGAATGAATCATTTTATAAGAATGACAGAGAAAAAGACTTATGGGAAACCTGTGGACAAAGAGGCGTAAGTATAGCTATAGAACTCTAACAATAGAGGAATGAATCATTTTATAAGAATGACAGAGAAAAAGACTTATGGGAAACCTGTGGACAAAGAGGCGTAAGTATAGCTATAGAACTCTAACAATAGAGGAATGAATCATTTTATAAGAATGACAGAGATAAAGACTTAAGGGAAACCTGTGGACAAAGAAGCGTAAGTATAGCTATAGAACTCTAACTATAGAGGAATGAATCATTTTATAAGAATGACAGAGAAAAAGACTTATGGGAAACCTGTGGACAAAGAGGCGTAAGTATAGCTATAGAACTCTAACAATAGAGGAATGAATCATTTTATAAGAATGACAGAGAAAAAGACTTATGGGAAACCTGTGGACAAAGAGGCGTAAGTATAGCTATAGAACTCTAACAATAGAGGAATGAATCATTTTATAAGAATGACAGAGAAAAAGACTTATGGGAAACCTGTGGACAAAGAGGCGTAAGTACTAGTCTAGACTGGCATGCAACTTTGCCGCGTTATCACTGGAAAAAACGCACTCTCTTGGACGGTGTAAATTATGTGTAAATTTCATGTAAATTGTATGCAAATGTTCAAAACCATGTAATAACTAGTAAATAAGTTACTCACAATTTACATGACATTTACACACAATGTGCGTGCGCCCTTGGCCGGTTGTAAATTTCGTGTAAATTCTGTATAGCATTACGTGTAAGACAAATTAATCCAAATAAATCAAAATCAGTAAAGATTCATTTTGATAAACATTGCCTCTAATGTATTTTTGATTTTTAATTCGCATTGAAAATTCGACCTCTGAATCCACGGAGGCCGCCATCTTGGTTTGTGATGACGTCACACGGTTGCTTGACTGGTTTCTAACGTTCAAGTTATTGTTTATAATCAGTAAAGCATGGCATTATAATGTTGTTCATAGAGCGCTAGTGAATATCGAAAAATTGCAAAAGACTAACGGCCGAGCAACCATCTGACGTCATCAAAAGTCAAGATGACGTACTACATGGATTCAGAGGCTCAATTGTTATCACGAAGGTTCTTTATTTGGGTATATTTGGTTTTATTTGACCGAAAAGTGGGTTAAAATCAGAGGAATACTGAACTCTTTCCGTGTTTGAAATAGCTTTTCAAACCATTAATAATTCAATAAAGTTAAAGTTGAACAAATTTTATGCTAATCAATTTCAAAGTGATTTCCTTTGTTTTGTATTCACGAAAAGAATAATAATCCATGATTTCATTAATTTAATGACGTGTTTGTTGTAATATTTTTTCGCAGTTGGCTGGTCGATAAAAGTCCTGCTCAAGTGAATGGTTTTTACAACCCAGTAGAAAATAGGATAAGTATGTTTATAACATAGGTATGATATAACGCGCGCTCTGATTGGTTGGTTAGCGTGTGTCCGTAAGCCCACGGATACACGCTACGGCTACGGACACACGCTCACGTCTTCGCCATAGCGCGCGCTCTGAAATCAATCGGAAAATCAAATTGTTTTATTTTAATTTGCAGAATTCGTGAAGCTAGAGTTGCTCTCGGCTGTGCCTCGAGCAACTCTTACGCTTCTCTCGTGCTCTCAAAAATTCCCGCGTGCTCCATAACTCGATGGACGCACGTTAAGCGTTGACCATTCATTTTAATTGTTATTATTATTATTTAAGGAATATTAAAAATAACGTAATAATTAATAATAATATTATTATTGTATGTAAGTTATAGAGTAATTTGTCGCTTGGTGGAAAGTTCGTAAAATCACGGTAGTTTGTAAGGTTTCGTCAAGCCCGCGTCAAGAGTCTTTTTACGCTTGACGAAACCCTACAAACTACTTTTTGAATAATATTATTATTATTGTAGAATCAGACCAAAAAGTATAAGAGGGACAAACGGATAATAGCAATTCGACATGCATGAGATGCATGCTGGGATGTCAGAGTAGATCAATACTAAATTGTTTCTCTGTCACAAGTCTATCTTGCAGGTATCATCCAGCCACCGTTTTACAACCCAGAATACCCGAGGTAATAGCAAAATAGTCACTTTACATACAAATTAGTTCAGTAAGTAAGTAGGCCTGGTATTCGGCGGCTAACTTCCCCCGACTGAATCCCTCTCGGTCAAAACCCCTTACCACAGGTAACCCACTCGACGTAAAAATGGGGCGCTTCTGTTAGTGTTTTTCTCTCTCTGACTCTGATATTATCCTTATTCTAACGATAACGTTTTTTATATCAGTTTTCGCATTACCGCGAAATTGTAAGGCGCGTATCATATATTAAAGTGCTACTTGGACGAAAATCGATCGAAATTTAATTTAGCTGAAACTTCACTGAAATAATCTCAAAGAGCCATACAATTACTGGTTAATGTGTTTTCTCAAAATTCCTATGGGAAGTACGTATTACATTTTTATGAATCTTTAGAAGTGTCAGTGAGGTCACTTACTCAACCCAAACAATCAACACAGCTTCGCTCCATACATTTCTTTGAGTTTAGTTTCTTGAATTATTTTATTTCTATGAAGCTAAAAGTTTGGGTGAAGGAGTTTTCTTACATTATTTGTGCTTAGGATTGATTGTCTGACCAGTAGTCTTCAGTGCAGAGCTGTTATCTGAACAAAACATTGAGATATTTTGACTCACAAAATACAAAGAATGGAGCTGAATGTTGGGTTGAGTAGATGACGTCACTGACACCTCTAAAGATTTATAAAAATATAGTACTTCCCTCTGGAATATCGAAAAAAGATTTTAACTAGTTATTATTAGACCCTTGAAGAATTATTCAATGAAGTTTCAGCTAAATTAAATTTCGATCGATTTTCGTCCAAGTAGCATTTTTTAAATATGCTTTTTATATTTAAAAAAAGCATATTTGTATATGGAATATGCGCCATATAAATAATAATTTATTACTAATTAGATTTGTCTCAACCCAAACCCTAATCACTGCTAATATTCTGTGTTCAGGTACATGCAATATGGAGCTATTGGAATGGTCATTGGACATGAGCTGACTCATGGATTTGATGGACAGGGTAACAAACTATAATAACATCTCAATAAATATAATTATTAGTTTAGATAACGTATTGTTTCGTTTGTACCATTTTACTTGTTCATTTCATTAATTGCTTCCTTTATAATATACATACAAGAGAAAATGGTCTCTTGATACATATTATTATTAATTTTATCAATCAATTCATTATTTATTTACTTCGCTACTTACTTACTTACATATTTGTTTATTTATTTATTTATAATAATAATAATAAATATAATCTTTAATGAGGATGCCTAGATCACTAATTATAAGTGCTTTTCACTAAGGTCCTAAAAGAAAATAACAATAGAAAATAAAATAAATAATTACAATAAGACTATAAAAACTATATATATATATATACAGTCAATTGCAAAAATTCTGGCCGCTACGAAATATCAATATATCAATATATCGGGTGCATTATGGGTAATTAAATAATCGAAATTTCCCCTTAAAGCGGGTTAACGTCAGCAAAGTTGGTAGAAATATTTAGTATAATGTTTATTTTAGTATTACGTTTGTTGTTTGTAAATTTTGCTTCATTTAATAAGTTAGGAAACTCTAAATAGTATTATTTAATTACCCATAATGCACCCGATATATTGATATATTGATATATCGTGGCGGCCAGAATTTTTGCAATTGACTGTATAAATAGATTAAATGTAACGAAGAAG
The DNA here is from genome assembly GCA_033675265.1 of Actinostola sp. cb2023. Taxonomy (NCBI): domain Eukaryota; kingdom Metazoa; phylum Cnidaria; class Anthozoa; order Actiniaria; family Actinostolidae; genus Actinostola; species Actinostola sp. cb2023. The sequence continues at coordinate 11,834 of JAUJYZ010000575.1, read as the reverse complement.
AAGAGACGCAGGCAACCTCTGACTGTTCCAAATAATATATTAACGTTTCGGCAATTCAGCCTTCTTCAGAAAAAAATATAATAATCATGAATATTATTATTATTATAATGAACATTTTTATCATTTTTATCCTGTACATATTCATGATTATTATATCTTTTTCTGAAGAAGGCTGAATTGCCGAAACGTTAATATATTATTTGGAACAGTCAGAGGTTGCCTGCTTCTCTTCTTCTTCGTTACATTTAATATATTTATATCAAGAGCAGACTGTGAATTCCTTCTGGAATCCTTCTACTAGAAGCTCGTCGTTGGCCTACCTTTTCTCATATTCAAGTTTTTTATATATATATAAAAAAAAAAAAAAAAGAAAAAAACTAATACATAGCAAAATAGATAATATGTGTTTGTTTATTAATGATGATGTAGGTTTATACCGGTATGTATATTTAGTTATATTTTATTATATTTATTATTTTATTATATTTTGTTATATTTTCAGATAGTGATCGGTTTATTTCTATATGGCGCATTTTAAGAATCGCCCAAATGTACTTTACACTATACATTCTTTTAATTCTAGGTCGTCTGTTTGATAAGTATGGTAATCTGGACAACTGGTGGTCAGACTCAGCTGCATCGAATTTCGAGGCAAAGTCGTCATGTCTTGTAAAACAGTACAGTAAATACAAGCCGGTTTTTGATAAAAAAGTACGTATGGACTTGAAGTAAAATAACAAAGAGAGTCGTTGATTGATTGATGGAATGATCGATTGATGGAATGATCGATTGATTGAATGATTGATTGATCGATTGATTGATTGAATGATTAAATATTGATTGATGGAATGATCGATTGATTGAATGATTGATTGAACGATTGATTGATGGAATGATCGAGTGATTGATTGAATTATCGGTTGATTGATTGAATTATCGATTGATTGGGTGAATGATTGATTGATAGAATGATCGATTGATTGATGGATGGAATGATCGATTGATTGAATGATTGATTGATGGAATGATCGAGTGATTGATTGAATTATCAATTGATTGATTGAATGATCGATTGATTGATTGATTGAATGATCGATTGATTGAATGATCGATTGATTGATTGATTGAATGATTGATTGATGGATGGATGGATGGAATGATCGAGTGATTGATTGATTGAATGATCGATTGATTGATTGATGGATGGAATGATCGATTGATTGAATGAATGATTGAATGATCGATTGATTGAATGATCGATTGATTGATTGATTGATGGATGGATGGATGGAATGATCGAGTGATTGATTGATTGAATGATCATTTCTGTATTAGATCAACGGGACGTTTACTCTTAATGAAAATATCGCAGACAATGGTGGCATTAAGATTGCATATGACGTAAGTAGGAAAAAAAACTCAAAGTTCAGCAGATTCGTGAACTTCATAAACTCAATGAGTTGTGAACATTGTCTCAAATGATTTGCAAAAAGTCGTTCAACTTTTAAGAGAGAAAATATTTGAAAAAGAGGCAGTACCCTCGAAATGTAGTTATAAATTCTCACTTTTACTGACAACATCCGTGAGCATTTGTATTAATCTGTCAGCTCTCTATATATATTGTGTACAAATCAATTACCAATTACACAATATGAGGAAGAAATGCAACATATATATATATATAGCCTGATTTTTCAGACGACACATGATCCGTCTGAAAAATCAGGCTAATATACACCTATTTCAAATAATGTTGTCGCGTTCAAAGCAACAAGCGTCAAGCCAAGACCTAAGTGAATGCTGGTTTTGTGTTGGCAATTATTTAAATCACAATTGTTTCTATAAGGACTAATTACAAAATGTGAACATTTTCATAGAAAACAGGTCTGATTTAAATAATTTGCCAACAGCAAATGCATTCACTTCGGTCTTGGCTTGACGCTTGTTGCTTTGAACGCGACAACGTTATTTGAAATAGGTGTATATATATTATAAAAATGCCTAGTTAAGTGATTTTTCTTTGTATCCAGGCCTACCAACGGTGGGCAAGTAAAAATGAAAGCCAAAAAATACTTCCTGGACTTGAGCTGAATCCCGATCAACTGTTCTTCGTGGGATTTGCCCAGGTATAACACGTGCACAGTACTCACGAATGAAATGCTTTACCTCCTCACTTCATATACATACCGCCCACTTTCCCGGTCCCAATTCATTCCACCCTATGTATCTCCGTCCTTAAGGGCAACAGAGCATTGTTTCTTGTATTACCACCGTTCGAGCAAATTGTCGCGCAACACTTTTTCGTGTTGCAGGTTGCAAAACTTTGTTGCGCAAAGTAGAAGCTCTTGTTGCGCGACAAGTTGCGCGAACGATGGTAATACGAGAAACATTGCTCTGCAACTTGCAACGCAACAATCTGTAAATGTTGCGTGACAAGTTGCACGATTTTGTTGCTCGTATTACCGCACCTTTACCTACCTCGCGTACCTATTTACCAATAATTACCGCCCTACCGCCCTGTCTATCGTCCACCTGCTCTTTGCCGCCTATGGCTTTACTTACACTACCATTCTAGTTACCTATATAGAGTGGTTTTCATAAACCCGTGAAATACACTTTAGCATATTCAGCACTACTTCACTTTAATTCTTTTGTTTTCTATTGTGTTAAATAAATAATTATTATTACTCGTGCCCAGGCCGTAGGCCGCACGAGTTATAAAATCCAACGCGTATTTTTTATTTTTATTTTTTTTTTTTCAATGTCAGAAAATCGCAAAGTTGTGCAATATCCGGTCACATGCTATCGAGACCCAAATATAAATAGGGGAGAGGGTTGGGGATCAGAGAAGGGGGAGGGCAAGGGGAGAAGGTTTGCAACGCCTAGTACCGAGGCCTAGTATCTACATGTAAATGTATTGGAACTATTTATATACAAACATTTATCTTTCTCGTAATCGATGTGGGACTTTGGCAAATCCAAAACATGATATAGTCACGTCAAAGCTGGTGTGTCTATTAGGAAGGGAATTTTGTACTACTGAATTGTCTCGCACAATCGCAATGTTAAAGAGTGGCGAAATTAAATGTGTTGGCCCAATGAAGGATAAAAAGACGAGGTATAAAGCAACAAGTCAGAGCCCGGGCATCCCCTTCATCGGTCGCCGTTCAGCGCTAGTCAACACATCAAAATTCACAAGACAACTGACCCATCATCGAATAAATACAACTCAAAACCTCAAGAAAACTACACAGGGGACTTCAACAACTATTATTCTTTATTTCTAGTATTCTAGAAACAAACAAACTCATACACAAAACTATAAAATGACCTGAACCAAAATTTTCGAATCGCTCAAAACCACTCAAAACCAGAATTTCTTGCTCAAATTTCTACACCAATTTGTTCTTTAATTTTCAGACTACTGTTGTGAAGACATTTTTGAGAATCTCATACCCTTTGAAGGCTTTATCAGAGCTCATTCCCGACCCAAAACGAAAATCCAAAGACGTCACGATCCACTGATTTCTACGCTTGGGCTACCTGAAACCACAGGAAGCCCAATTATACAACTGACACACACGCCACATTCAGTGAAAATCCTTATCGTCCAACTGATATAAGCACACGAATAGCTGGACGTCTATGTGTTCTACTAGAAAGGAAACCACAAGCTTATATTTATGGTATTTTATATTTCGAAGTCTAAATGAAAAATCGACCGACAACAACACTATCAATCATTGAACTTTACTCGTTGAATACATTTTTATATACCAAGATAATGGTCTCTTGATTTTACTTTTAAAATGTTCAAATATTTTCACTCTAACAGCGAAATATAAAACATACGGCATTGATCACGAAAGATAACTACATGTGCTGGTTCCAGGTAGAAAAGGGAAGCTTTCAAGCAAAAATAAAACTCGTATCCACACTACCACAGGGATCCCAATGAAGCATGTCAGTACATGTAGCTCATTCTCAACAGGGCACGAGTGTACATTGCCCATAGCAATGTCTAGTTATTATTATTATTATTATTATTATTATTATTATTATTATTATTATAATAATTATTATTATTTTATCTGACTGTACACTTTGTATCACGGGTTAATGAAAAGCATTCTATCATTAATATCTGTAGACTTGGTGCAGTGTTTATAACAGACAAGGTGCGTTGCGCCAAATAAAGACTGACAATCACTCACCAGGGAGATACAGGTAAATGTAATAACTGTATTAATCGTTTTACTTGTCATTATAGTATTCAAAAACTGTGTGCTTGTCACACACACACATGCACGTCCTCACAGCAAGAAAAGGACACGAACAGATAGTTAAGATGACATTATATGTAAAGACGGAATTTACAATCGATATTCTATACACTGTTTCAGTTTTCGAACCACTAAAATGAATTCGATGGACACGTATCAGAGTGACTTATGTCTCTGATCATGCGCACCGATCATCCCCAAACCCCCATCCCACATTTCAACAAAGTTGTGTTGTCGTAAAGGCCAATGTGGTTGAACTGTCCGGCAATAACTTTATTAATTCAAATAGGGGAGCTCCATCAATTTTATATATTCAGTGGTACCTCTATAATACGGACACCGAAGGGCCAGAAAAATGTGTCCGTAATATAGAGGTGTCCGTAATATAGAGGTGTCCGTAATATAGAGGTGTCCGTAATATAGAGAGGTGTCCGTAATATAGAGGTGTCCGTAATATAGAGGTGTCCGTAATATAGAGGTGTCCGTAATATAGAGAGGTGTCCGTAATATAGAGGTGTCCGTAATATAGAGGTGTCCGTAATATAGAGGTGTCCGTAATATAGAGAGGTGTCCGTAATATAGAGGTGTCCGTAATATAGAGGTGTCCGTAATATAGAGGTATCCGTAATATAGAGGTGTCCGTAATATAGAGAGGTGTCCGTAATATAGAGGTGTCCGTAATATAGAGGTATCCGTAATATAGAGGTGTCCGTAATATAGAGAGGTGTCCGTAATATAGAGAGGTGTCCGTAATATAGAGAGGTGTCCGTAATATAGAGGTGTCCGTAATATAGAGGTGTCCGTAATATAGAGAGGTGTCCGTAATATAGAGAGGTGTCCGTAATATAGAGGTGTCCGTAATATAGAGAGGTGTCCGTAATATAGAGAGGTGTCCGTAATATAGAGGTGTCCGTAATATAGAGGTGTCCGTAATATAGAGGTGTCCGTAATATAGAGGTGTCCGTAATATAGAGAGGTGTCCGTAATATAGAGGTGTCCGTAATATAGAGGTGTCCGTAATATAGAGGTGTCCGTAATATAGAGAGGTGTCCGTAAGGAGAGGTTCCACTGTAGATATAAAAACTAACTATAAACTAAGCTGTTTTATTCCTTCCAGGGTTATCGGTTCTCTGTCAAACTTTGAGAAATTCTCCCAGGCGTTCCAATGTCCTGTCAACAGCCCAATGAACCCAAGCACAAAGTGCGCCGTTTGGTGAACCTGATCTACGAGTTTGATGACGTCACGTTATCCACGAGTTTGATGACGTCACGTTATCCACGAGTTTGATGACGTCACGTTATCCACGAGTTTGATGACGTCACGTTATCCACGAGTTTGATGCCGTCACGTTACCACGAGTTTGATGACCTCACGTTATCCACGAGTTTGACGATCCACCTATTTTGGTGATCCTTTTAATAAGTTGTAATTCACGACTTTGAAAAACTCCTGTAATCCATGATTTATAGTATTAGTTTGTAGTATTTTCTCTGCTTTCTTTGTTATGTTTCTATATAATATATATGCAGCTGTTTCAAACATTTTTAAATGTTTAAACGATTAAAATGATGCAAATAATACACTGACAACTGAAGTTTTTGGTTTTAGCTTTCGACCATGTGTAATACACGATTTGTTATTCTTAGTTTTGACTTTAGTGACTATTCAAACTTAACGCCCATATTTAAAAGTGTCTCATAACGCATTCCCATAATTCCATGCGAGACATACTAGTTACCAGTTTCCCGCTCAACTCCCAATGACTGACTAATAGCATTTCCCTCCCTGTCAGTCTAACAGTTTTCTTAACTTAATCTTAGTCTTCATCATTTTTTAAATACGGGTGCACAACTATTACGATCCCCCATTGTTTACAGTATATCCAGTCTGTTGTAAATACATGCATTGCAAGACTGGGTACGAGTGTTATAACCATTGAGATAACAGTTCTTAAATTTGACAATATTATCTCCAATTTAAAACTGTATAGCCTAATGTATCCAATGTGCTGGAGAAAGAACGTTGTATCCATTCAAGTGATGTTTCCACTAATCTTCCATCGAGGGCAAACACCTCAAAAAACTTGTAGATAATTCAGCCAATCTAAACACTTGAACCCAGTCTTCCAACATTTGCCACAAACGGGTTATGGTGTCCCCCAAAGCCGTCCCATAATTCCCCGCGAACATCAACTCTGAAATGGTGAATTGGAGGGTTCCCGTTGTTATTGCGCAAGTGGGCACTTTTTAATTAGAGGGGCGCTTATTCGAGAGAGAACGCTGGATTACTTACGTACCGAATAGGTCACGCAATCCTTCCACGAACAGGAACGATTGGGCTGCCTGTGGTAACAAACACTTCTCATCCCTGCGAATGTCTTAGGCGAGCTTTGCCGAGTTTCGAAATTACATTTCTAAACATGTATTTCGTAACAGCGCGGGTCGGTAAAAGCCGGGTAGACTTGGGATAAACGACTGATTCTAAGGCTATACGAAGAATGACAAAGTACCCGTTGTTACCCGGAAAACATCTATTCATAGACGGTGAAAATAAACCAAAACAGCCAACAAATCCAAACTAGAATTAATCGAAATACTTTGAATACTTCGGTAAAATTTCCTGCTTCAAATGTAGCAGTAGAGAGTCAGTTTAGCCTCCGAGGAGTATTTCAAGGATATTTCTGAAAGACGTGTCAGAAATCACGATTCTTTTAGAACTAAAATTACTTAATAATTCATTGAAACTGTAAAAGCACCAAGCGAGACTTGTAAACCATTAGATAGCCGGTCGTTCCAAACATGTCTAAACATACGATGACATTATTTCTTTTTTGTATTCTTTCTACTATTGTAATTTCGTACGGTAATCACTGTAGCTCGAAGACGAAAGGCGAGTCGTGTTCAAGTAAAGATGTCGAAAAAGATGATATTTCTGAAGCTAATGACGGTCCGTGTATGATTGGACATAGGACTCCTTTAACAAGGCTAGATGCAGTCAAGGTTTGTCACAATACAACGACTAATAACCACTGTACAAAGTCACTTTGAAAACTTTATTTTTTCTGAGGAAAATTTGACTTCCATTTTGTTTTGATATCAGGATGGTCTTTCAGTGACAAAAATTGATGCTCGCTCGCTTATCATCCGGGAACTACTTCAGTTTTAAATAACTTTTTCTACAATTTCAATTAATTAAGTATGATAATGACATGGTTGCCATGGTTGTTTCTTTTTGGTCATTCAAGAATTTGATATTTCAATTTGATTTTTATATTTTTCTTTAAATGATAAAGGTATATAGCTAATTGCATAATCGTTGTCGGGTTGAAAATCATAAATCATAGAAGCTGAGACCGCAAGGATGGATGGGAAATCAGTTCATGAGCCACATTACATGTAGATATATTCAATGTTCTCGTAATTTTGAAAATATATGAGCTATTTAATTAAGATCCTACAAGTCTGGATAAAAAGGTCGATCATTTGACGATGTTATTTGAGAGTTTTAATTTCCCAGAATTCCTTTTGGTCATAGCTTTCATGATTTTCAACCCGACAACGATTATGCAATTAGGTATATGAAGAATCAGTGTTTTGATTTATTATTGTTTTCATGTTTTTCAACGAATCACTGTATAATTTAGTATACAACAATCAATAGTAATATCTTAAGCCCGCTTTCTCATTTTAATAAGAAGATAATTTAGGAAATATTGTATCAATGTCATCATTAGAATTAGATATACTTTTCATTGATTCAACAGACAGGACACGTTGTCGAACGAGATTTGGGTGACAAGACCGTCAAAGTCATCACCCGTGCTATGAAACCACCTGTTTTTGGTAGGTTCCACGTGGGACTAGCTAGACGTTTTACTGGATACTAATAAATACTACAAACTATATCTACAGAAATACCAGATTTTCTCTCAAGTCAAGAATGCGACCATTTAATCCATCTTGCAAAACAAAATAAATTGTTTGACAGTGTGGCTAGAGGGGGATTGACGTCCATAAATGAAACAATTGTACCGGAAGTAGAAAGTGAGTATTTGATCTAGTTTACCGGAAGTAGGCATGAAGTCGCCTTGTTTTGCCCTAAACTACTCCCATAATGCATTGCGTCTTACATAATCGAAGTAACTGTATATGTATACTAACTATTTCTTTTTTGGTTATTGTAATAGCAACAAAAATATGCTACACCCACATCTTTTGAGATGGGCTTCCTGTGGTGTAGTGGTATACCACAGGAAGCCCATTAAAAAATAACTTTTTAAATAGCCTCAGAAGAAATAGTTGGGCTGCCTGTGGTAAATATTTCTAAGGCTCTTGTACCGGAAGTACATTGTACTGGAAATAGAATTGTCGGATTGAGTATACAGTGGAACCTCGATATAACGATACTCGATATAATATCGGGAATTCACTATAACGATATCCCGATATAACGATCTAATTTGGTCAGTCCCTTGGCACATCGTTATATCGAGGTTCCACTGTATAAGAGTAGAAAGTAAGTACAATGATAAAATGAACCTGTTCCCGGTTATAGATGGCAAGTCGGACGGTAGCGCGGGAAAATTCTACGAGTGGGATTACAACCACGATGGTATCATCACACCAGATGAGGTGAGCACGGATACATATGAATGATACAGAAAGGCAAGCTGGGAGTTAGACAAAAGTATTTAGAGATTGAGAGACGTTGTCAGGCAGGCAGGCAGGCAGGCAGGCAGGCAGGCAGGCAGGCAGGCAGGCAGGCAGGCAGGCAGGCAGGCAGGCAGGCAGGCAGGCAGGCAGGCAGGCAGGCAGGCAGGCAGGCAGGCAGGCAGGCAGGCAGGCAGGCAGGCAGGCAGGCAGGCAGGCAGGCAGGCAGGCAATCAGTCAGGCAGGCAGGCAGGCCGACAGGATCAGTTAGACATGTACAGACAGACAGCCTCACAGGAAAGCAGACAGATAGCTAGACAAACACTACAGAAAGACAGACAGGCAGACATACATAAATCTCTTGTGATTTTCAGTGAATTTCTGATCTGCAGCTCCTGTCGTCTCTGGAAGGGGGTATGGTATACTGATCATTCATATGGATATTGTCATTCTTTTGTAGGCTATATACTTTGCTAAAGAGCTCCAGTATATAAGGCTAACAGAAGAGGAATTGCTGGAATTGTAAGTTCGATTCCTTTAGAATAATGTCCAGGAAGTAGATTAATATCCAGGAAGTAGATTAATGTCCAGGAAGTAGATTAATGTCCAGGAAGTAGATTAATGTCCAGGAAGTAGATTAATGTCCAGGAAGTAGATTAATGTCCAGGAACTAGATTAATGTCCAGGAACTAGATTAATGTCCAGGAACTAGATTAATGTCCAGGAACTAGATTAATGTCCGGGAACTAGATTAATGTCCGGGAACTAGATTAATGTCCAGGAACCAGATTAAAGTCCAGGAACCAGATTAATGTCCAGGAACCAGATTAATGTCCAGGAACTAGATTAATGTCCAGGAACTAGGTTAATGTCCAAGAACTAGGTTAATGTCCAAGAACTAGATTAATGTCCAAGAACTAGATTAATGTCCAAGAACTAGATTAATGTCCTGGAACTAGATTAATGTCCAGGAACTTGATTAATGTCCAGGAACTAGATTAATGTCCAGGAACCAGATTAATGTCCAGGAACTACATTAATGTCCAGGAACTACATTAATGTCCAGGAACTACATTAATGTCCAGGAACTACATTAATGTCCAGGAACTACATTAATGTCCAGGAACTACATTAATGTCCAGGAACTAAAGCAAAGACGATTTAAATTCCTATATATCCTTTCTTATATATCACACCCTATCCAATCCATAGCAATACATAGCTATTCTCTCTTACCTTATGAGTAAATATTCTATTCTACTGATCTCGTCCATGATGCACATTTATTTTCACAGATTTCATAAAGTCAATGTAACTGAAATGGACGATGGTAAGTTAATTTGTCTATCTAGTATCTTGTCTTAGTACTTTAGCACAAAACTGTAGCGGTTTAGAATGAATCTTAGAACAAGTGGGTTTCCGTATTTGTTGTTGATTATTATTATTATTATTATTATTATTATATATATTATTATTATTATTATTATTATTATTATTATTATTATTATTATTATTATTATTGATAACTTGCGGTTCCTGGTTTTTAGACATGAGAAGTAGCAAAATCCGAAGAGGAACAGGCATTTCAGTAAATCGGTATCCACCCTTCCTAAGTTATAGGCCATTTTTCTCCCTCCTCCCTGTTTGTTTCGGTTGTTTCTACCTCCGTCCTCTATATTTTGAGCCATTTCTCCCTTTTCTCCCTCCTCCCTGTTTGTTTCGGTTGTTTCTCCTTCCTCCCTCTATATTTTAGGACATTTCTCCCTTCTCCTTGATCTCGGTTCCTCTCCGCTCAGAGAATAGGAAACAGTTTGTAGTCATCCTCTAAGCTGACTAGTCATTGGGTGTCACTCAATCTATAACTGAAGTTTATGCAGTCAAACCTTTCCAAACTACAATATTTTCTAAGAGATCTACTTTCCTAACTTGTCGCTCAGACAGTGTATAACCCCTTGTAAGCGACCACCTCGCGTAAATGATGATCCCATCGTACACTAGGGCGGTCGCTTTCGAGAGGTTCAAAAACAACTGTAATGGAAAGTTTTTTCCAATTAACTATCAGGAAAGATCACCCTAGAGGAGTTCAAGACGCTCAACACGCTTGGTATTGAGAGCATGATGTATATTACGAAAGTCTCACACCCCAAGCATCGACATCGATATAGCGAGCAAACATGGATAAACCAGAGAACAAGAAGACGAGATCCTGTAATAAACGCACTACAAGAAAGGTGCGTATGCTGTGAGTGTAAATCATGTGCAGGGGTACGTTATTGAAGGGGCACGTTATTGAAGGGGCACGTTATTGAAGGGGCACGTTATTGAAGGGGCACGTTATTGAAGGGGCACGTTATTGAAGGGGCACGTTATTGAAGGGGTACGTTATTGAAGGGGCACGTTATTAAAGGGACACGTTATTGAAGGGGCACGTTATTGAAGGGACACGTTATTGAAGAGGCACGTTATTGAAGGGGTACGTTATTGAAGGGGCACGTTATTAAAGGGACACGTTATTGAAGGGGCACGATATTGAAGGGGTACGTTATTGAAGGGGTGCGTTATTGAAGGGTTCATATTACAACCAGACACTGGGAAAAAACGCGCGTTCTTCAAACCTTGGAAACCTTTTTTCTTTTTTCTTGTAGTTTTATTAGTAGTGTTATGATTTTGAATATTATCTCAATGTTGTAACTGTATTGATTTGTTGTAACAAAACATTGTAAAGTTTACAATAATAATTGAATAAAACTGTGGAAAAAAACCCCTTGGAAATTCAAAATTTCAACCTAATTTCCAATGAATTTGCAAGGTTTGCATAGAGCGCACAGGGTTTTTTTTCAGTGAAAGAGGGCGATACGATTACTATGGTTACCTCATTACAATTATGTACTGCAAAGATCA